>CM067306.1:4848895-5326395 GCA_034231615.1 Meghimatium bilineatum
TCTTTGCATTATGCGATCAATTGTTATGCGTCCAATCCAGTATAGTTCATGTATAGAGTGTTTTGTTTTAGGTCGTTTTGAGTATCTGATACTACACAACAATTGATGACGCATGTATTCTGCTAATACACAACAAATGATGACGCAACTATACGGCTCATCATCATAAAGTGTCGTCTCCGCAACGAAGGTTGGCTGCAACAGACTTCCAACATCCCCTGTCTATTGTCTTGGTGGTGCACTCTGCTAGGCTGTAACCTGTCCATCGTATGATGTTACAATTGTGTGAGTCGAGCGGGATGTGGGTGAGAGGTGAGCGGGATGTGAGTGAGAGTCGAGCGGAATGTGGATGAGAGTCGAGCGGTATGTGGATGAGAGTCGAGCGGGATGTGGGTGAGAGGCGAGCGGAATGTGGGTGAGAGCCAAGTGGGATGTGGGTTAGAGGTGAGCGGGATGTGAGTGTGAGTCGAGCGGTATGTGGGTGAGCGTCGAGCGGGATGTGGGTGAGAGGCGAGCGGAATGTGGATGAGAGTCGAGCGGAATGTGGGTGAGAGTCGAGCGGGATATGGGTGTTTACCTAAAGAAGTTATGATTTTTATTTTCATTTTGTGGTGACATATTCTATAGGCTATTTATGGTAGATTTGCCGTCTCTGTTACGACCAAGGTACCAGGCTCGAACCCCGCCGCAGACAAATATGCATCCAGATCGTTCAGAATGCAATGGCAAACCACTGAGCGTATTTATATTGCCTGGAGAATCATTATAGTCAAAAGATTATGTGTTTGTGACTACTCCTGATTGGATGATGATGATGATTCAATCCCTTTGGCTATGAGCAGGAAGCTCTTGACAGCTCATAGCCCTTCTGGCGAATGCACATGTTTTCTTCAGTTGTGGTGCAGTTATGTAGAGTGTGTTGTGTATAGCTGGAAGTGGTGGTAATAGTTCTTGTCGGATGTCTATTAGTTTTGGGCACTGCAGTAGTAGGTGTTCAACAGTCTCTTCTTGTGCGTTGCAGTGTAATGGGTTTATTCTGTTCAGGTGTTTATTAACGGGGGGTGTGGCCTGTTCTTAGTTGGAATGTGAGACTCTGGTTTGCTCGTTCGAGTTGTCTCAGAGGATCCATTGGGTTGGGTTTCTGTTGGTGTTCATATAGTGAGCGTCCAGTCTTTGAGCTGGCCCACTGTTGCAACCATTCTTGTCTGTAGTTGTTTTTTTTAATGATTTGTTTGCATGTTTGTCTTGATTGGATATGTTAACTATTTATTTACCCTCTATTTATTTACTTACTTACTAGTACTAATATTATGTTTGGATCTCGGGAGGGGGTTGGGGCTAGACCGCCCCTCGTGATATTGAACCTATACCCCTCGGGATATTGAAACTACCAACCTTCCCAAATATTAAACCTACAACTTCAGGATACTGAACCTAATAACTAACCGGTATTATGAACATGCATTTTAAACCTCCTCCTCCCTAACTGAACCTCCACTGCCGGGATATTTAGCCAACACCCCCCCCCCCCTTGGATATTGAGCCTCCACTTCCGGGATATTGAACTTACACTCCCCGGATATTGAACCTACACCCTCGAGATATTGAACCAACACCCCCGGATATTGAAACTACATACCCGTGGAATATGTACCATATACTCCCGAAATATTTAACCTACATCCTTTGGGATATTGAACCTACATCCCCGAGATATTCAACCTACACCCACGGGATATTGAACCAACACCTCCCTTTCCGATATATTGAATATAAACCACCGGGATATTTAACTTACATCCCGGGATATTGAAACTATACCTCCACGATATTAACATTACACACGTTGGATATTGAACCTATACCCTCCAGGATATTAAACCTACACTTTCGGGATATTAGTCCTAAACTTTCAGAATATTGAACCTACCAAATTTCCCAGATATTAAATCTACACCGCCGGGGTACTGAACCTATATCTCCCGGGATATTGAACCTAAACTTCCCAGGATTGTGAACCTGCAACATTCCCGATATTGAAGCAATACCCCCCGATAGATTGAACATACACCCCGATATATTAAACTTCCACCCCCGTGATAATGAACCGACACCACTTGGGATATTGAACCTACATCCCCAGGATATTAAACATATACCTCTTTGGATATTCAACCTACATCCTTGGAATTTTGGACATATCAACTGGGATATTGATCGTACACCCCCGGGATATTCAACCTACACTCCCGGGATATTCATCCTACACCCCGGAATATTGAACTTACACAACCTGGATATTTATCCTAAACATCCGAGACATTGAACCTACACCCCCCCGGGATATTGAAACTACATATCCCCAGATATTAAACCTGCACCTCAAGATATTTAATTTTCACCCCCGGGAAATTGAACCTACACCTTCTGAGATACTGACACCCCCACCTCCGAATATTAAACCTCCACCCCCAGATATTAAACTTTCACTACCGGGATATTGAATCTTCAGAGCAGGAATATTGAACCTACACCCCAGGGATATTCATCCTACACTCTCCAGGTTATTGAAACCTCCACCTACGTCATATTGAACCCCGCACCTCTGGAAAATTGAACATACACCATTCAAGATATTGAACGTACACTTCCGGGATACTGAATCTAACCGTCGGGATATTGAACGTACACCCCTGGGATATAGAATCTCCACCCCGGGGATAATAATCTCCCCCCTAACCAATCTGCGTTCTTGATTTAGACTCACTCTTTATTCACCGTTAACCAGATCATTGTTTGCTATTTCATCTAATCATAACATATTGACTGTTATTTCAGATAATTTCGTTTGTACTTAACAAACTCAACAAACAAATCCTTACTCTTCAATCAATCATTGATGAATTTTTCAGTCAGATTTCAAGAACTCAAAAGCTTAAATACTAATGTACTCATTGTTTTTTTTTAAAAACTAAGAATTAGAATAATCATCAGTGTCAGGTTGGTACGTATGAGTTGCACTTATTTCACAGAATTTCCGAAATGAGTCATTCACGTGAGCACAAAACGGTTAATATTATCACGCGCCGCCTTCAGTTTCCCAATCACGTGACTAAGGTCCGATTGTGCGAGGGAGGCTGCGATCGAAAACGGGTTATATCGATCAGTCAGGAGGCGGTCAGGAGGGGATATAGTCACCCGTCTGTTCACTGCTACATTGAACGCAGCTGACTGTCCTAAGGGAAAAGTCAAGGTGAACACTGTGGTAATATGACATGTGACATCTGATGCCAACGACCGATACCATTAAGTATTTTATATTTATGGAAAGACATGTCTTAGCTTTGACTTGAAATAAATGTATATCTTTGATTAACAATCTGACGTATTAATGCCATTGTTTATGCAGATTGAGTTATATTTAGTAATCTATCAATGTGATGTGTCGTTTACATAATGTTGTTATCACTGTCACTCTGTAAGCCTCTCGGTTGTTTGCAAGCTGCCCAGCTTCTTCCAGTGTGATGTTCACAAGTTCTTTCATATCCTGTGTCTATCCTAGTCTTGGTCTGTCTCTTGTTCTCTTACCTGCAACTTTTCCCTCCATGATTAATCTTTCTAAACCAGCGTGTCTATTTGTCCGAAATATGTTAGCTTGTCTTTTTTGATGATTTGTTGGTTGGTTGCTAATCCAGCGGCCTATGGGCTCGTGCCCTTTGACCCAATTATGGTGCTGGGAAGAGCGCATACTTTTTTAAATAGTTTTGTGGACCCTGTCTTCTATGTTTAAGTCTCTGCGGATGTTTGCGTTGGTTAGTCCTTCTGAAAATGATATTCTTAATACCTTTTTATATGGGGTGCAAAGGGAACGCATTGCTCTAGGCGGACCCAGGGTTAGCAGATAACCAAGATCCCAAATGTACCTCCTCTCGGTGCACCCTGGTAACAGAAATACAGCAGCTCGAGCTGATTCTGGCCAAATCATTTGGCCAAATCATTTGGGATCGTGTCCGAGAATGTGGAGGAAGCAGATGGAAAGAGATTTGACTGCAAAAGAGACAGACAATATCTCCGACACCATTTTTATCACCACATACAGCGACACTGTCGACATACAGTGACGTCTGTTAGTCCAGACAGAACATTGGAGGGGCGGCCATTGTAAAAGGCACGTAAAGGTGGATGCATGGAAAGAAACAAATATATGTCATAATGAATACAATGACAAAATCAAAGGGCAGAACAGCGCCAGAGGGCAGCGCGAACTGCAAATGAAAAGTGAAAAGTTCCTAGGAAAAGGTAACTATAAGCTCTGTTAACTCGAGACGAGCTTCTAGTTACCTGTGATCCGTATAGGCAGAGACCTAGAGCCAATCGTGGGTACTCGGAAAAGCAAGAAGACCTAAACCAACTCTAATGTCGAGCCTTCCTATACCGGAAATATGCTCTCTTAATGCTGTAAGGGTTCCGAACCCGATGGGCTTAGGCAAAAAAAGGGACAAAGATGGCAGTCCTGCCCCAACTCCACTGTCAAAGTTTCCTATACCGGAAATACACTTGCAGAGAAAAAGGGTTCAGTACCTGATGGGCTCAGGCGCTATTGGGACAAGGTCGCTCAGCTTGAGAACGCCTTGCTCTCAAACGCGTGGTGTGAGACTCAAACTTGTGCGATGGGTTCACGATGTCTATGAATGACGCCTCGGGTGGGAGGGCGAACGAGCCAGGGTCCAACTCTTCTGGTGAGTTCTTCCTCTACGGAACCAGGCTCGCGGATGAGAAACGGTTCAGTACCCGATGGACACAGGCAGAGTTTGTCCAATTGCACGAGATGGATTCATGGACGGTTGAGAACCTCGTGCCAGATAGACGCGCTCGACAAGCGTCTTGGCGAAGAGACACTACACACCAGCGTGCCCGGCGACAGATTGACAGGCTGTCACGGACTAGGGACCAAACCCGAAATAAAGGAATGACGAAAACGGATGTGCTGGACCTCGAACGTCCTGACCACAAGTGGCCAACCGGGGTGCAAATAATCACAGTTCTACTGTGGAACTTGCAGCACAACGTACTTCACGCTCCCCGGCGGAAATCACACGAAATATTCGTTGTGGTTATCTGAAAGCGAACGCAGAAGAAGAAGAAGATACCTTTTTATAACATTTAATTTCAAATGCCCATATTTTATTTTCCAATGCAAATGTCATCGCCGCGTCTCATACGCGTATGTTGCGACACGGAAAGGATATAGCTTCTTGAAAATTGTAACTTTGCTTTTTCTTCTTAAACCTTTCATATATTTTTAATCTGTGATGTTTTATACAGGGCCATTGCTAATCTCTTTCTGATCCATGTAGAGCAATCCTCAGCTGTGTTGTTGATTCGGTTAGACTCAATAAATATATACTTTATATTTGTGGATCATGTCCATATTTTATATAAGCGAATAACAAGCTTTGTTATACGTCGGCATACCAATGTTTTTGTATTGAGGAAAGAAAGTTTAGCACTTCAGACATTATGCTGGATACAACCTTAAACACCGTCTGTCTTGTGTTAAAACAGTGCAAGTTCACGCCGATTATATGTTAAACCAATCATCTGTAAATGAGGTCTTATAATTAACTGTAAATATCTTTAAAAATGTGTGTGAGACGTGTATTGATAAGTATACATTTGATATATATCGCAAATAAACACAAATTGAAACTAATGAATCTATTCTAATGAAAAATTTAATTAACAGAGTCTATATCGCTTCAAATTCACACACAAAATGTCTACTCTATGAGAAGCAGGCTATTTATCAGTTCTTTGATAACATACATACAGGTTTTCAAATACTTGTAGCGCCCGTGTGTTGCCTGGGCCCGAAAGGGGAGCAAAGAATAGCAACACTGTTTACCTTCCACGCATGTCGTAAAAGGCGACTAAGGAATTTATGGGATGGAGTTGGCTGTCCCATCCCTATAGGGTCAGTGACCCAAAGCCATGCTGAAGTAGGATGCTTCAGGCCGAAAGGCGCAGATATCGCAGTAATGCTGTAAACCATGACACAACGCATTCCGTTCTCTGAACTACATCCTACTAATCTGCAGGAGTTTGAGAACGAACGCAGAAGAAGAAGAAGAAATACTTGTAGGAACATTCTAGAATACTAATAATATAATCAAATTCAAGTAGGAAGCTAGAGAATAAATTAAAAATTCTTGAGACAAACGGGAATTTAACTAGTCCGTTCAACGGCTCTAAATCGCATACCAACTATCGTACACAATATTGCTTCCTACATGAATTTACTTGTATAAACAATTATTTGAAGCAAAATTGTACTGTCCATATATATCCATGTTTACAAGAAGACCTATTGCCCCTTGTAGAACTAATATGGATGTTATATGTTTGCTGTTGCTGAGGATACTTCAATATCATTACGGGATGTTCGTTGTTGTTATAATGGTCATTGTCTCGATTGGTTCGTTCTCAATGACTTGAGTGCACAGTTTGAATGTCTTGACAAAATCGCATCTTTTTTTGGAGATGCGGTTAGTCATGTACGGAAAAACCCGTGTACGATATTTGCTAGGCGATTTGGTGCCGTTAACGGACTGGTTCAATTCCCGTTAGTCTCAAGAATTAATAATATTCATTAATTCATTTTCCTTTTGCGCTGAAGTTAGCGCATAGGGCAGAGGTCAGATCTCTCCAATTATGTCTGTTCGAAGCTATTCTGTGCAGTTCTTGAATAGTATGAATATTGGTTGTTTTACTTTCTCTAAGTATTGTTCTTCTGAGTGTTTCTTTTGGCCTACCCCTTGCTCTTTTGCCTGTAGGCATCCATTCAAGAGATTGGTGGTGTATTCTGTTGATGTCTGAGCGTAGGACATGCCCGATGTAGGACCAACGGCGTTTTCTGATAACATCTGTGATGAAATTTTGATGTGTCTCTTCTCTGATTTTATCATTCTATTTGAATTAACTTCAATGGGTGTTAGTTATCCTACGAAGACATTTGTTCTCGAAACTCAGTAATTTCTTTTCTGAAGATAAAGAGCTTTTCCAGCTCTCACATCCATATGATAGCACCGGAATAACGCAGGAATTAAATAAGCGCATTTTCGTGCGTGTGCTGATTGACTTTGACTTCCAGATATTAGACAGTCTGTTACATGCACTTGATGCTAGGGCAATGCGAGTTGTAATTTCTGGCATGACATCACAATTAATAATATAATCGAGTATTATTCTACTGCAGTGTTCAGTTGTTAAATATCCGGTCCAATATTGGCGATGTATAGAGATGTTTGTGATAGGTCATATAGGATTTCTGAAAATACACAAGAAATAACTCCATTTGTATACTGCTAGTGCACAACAAATGATGACGCTACTATATTACTAGTACACAATAATTGATGACGCTACTATATTACTACTGCACAACAAATGATGACGCTAATATATTAATAGTACACAACTGTAATCAATTCTTAAACATCCAGTTCAATATTAATCATATATAAATTGATTTGTTTTATGTCATCTTGGGTTCCCGAGAACTTGTTTTGCATGGAAGCTCCTGTGGGCCAGATTGTCGTTTTGTGGACACCGAAACTGGGACAATTGTGTAGTATGTAGTATGGTGTCCGTGTTGTTGCTCCGCAGATGCAGGCCGCAGAGTCGATGATACTGGTATCGAATACGATATGTTTATGTAGTTTATATAACTGCAACAACATAATCGAATATGATCTATTGGTGCAAGGATATTTCCCATGGTCGTAGACTGTATATGTCTTATACGTATATGCGTATGGCACGATATGTTGCAATAACTCGGTTAATTTCATATGGTCGTGGTTGCCAGGGCCTGAATGGGGTTCAAAGAATAACAACACTGTTTACCTTCTACGCATGTCGTAATAGGCGACTAAGGAGAATTCCGTTCTCCGGACTACCTCCTGCTAATCTGCCGGAATTTGAAAATTGAACGCAGGAGAAGAGGAATTTCAGGTCGTTGACTGCATGTATGTCAGTTGTATGGCAGGGTTGACAGCATGTATGTCAGATGATTGGCAGGGTTGACAGCATGTATGTCAGATGTATGGCAGAGTTTTCTCATGACCGGTTTCCGGTATGTCAGATGTATGGCAGGGTTGATAGCATGTATGTCAGATGTATGGCAGGGTTCTCTAATGACCGGGCTCCGGCATGTCAGATGTATGGCAGGGTTTTCTCATGACCCGACTCAAATATACAGACATGTGTGCGGAAAGGTAAACATGATCTGAAACACTGATTATAATTATGTCCGTGAATGTCGTTGGTCAGTCTTGTTTTATTTGGCATGCGACTCTATGTTTATAAATATTGACCAACGAAAATCACGACAATAAACAAGTACGTCACGAATGAAGTCTTGTTTACTGTCTATTCAGAGGTCTTCTTGACAGCCAACGGTCTGGGTTTGTTAAGATGATTCGATTGACTATTGATTATCTGTTACAGGCAGATGCAGGATGAGTTCTGCACTTACCAGGAGAGTGTCAAGAAGCTGAGCGAGGAGACTAAGAAGACTGGTCAGATCCTGGATGAGGGTGCAGTCTGTGAGATCTGCCACAAGACCAAGTTTGCTGATGGCGTCGGTAATAGCTGCCATTTTTGTCAGAAGAAATCTTGCGCCAGGTGTGGAGGTAGAATGTCTGGCAAGGGATTGGCCACAAAGGATAAGGCAACCGTGAGTTGATATTTTTGTTATTGTCGTGTCTCAAGATGTCACTAGAACTTTGAATCATAGATGATTATCACTTTTTTTTGTTATTTATTGTCATTCATTGCTGCGTGTTCTACTATTAAATAGTGAAGAGATGTTTTAAAATGTGATACTAAAGGCAATCTTTCCAATGGACATCGCCACGTCGTGCATAGGGTCGATCTGTAAATTTAACATCTAAAAGATAACAATTATATTTGAAGTCTGAAGCAGACAACGTTTTGGGATCGGCTGAATGGGTTGAAAATTTTCTTGTGGAATTGTGGCAACTATGATTTTTGCATAGTACCTTGGAGTTTCAAATACAGGGTGGTGTTTTCTTAGTTCAGGGGCCTGTGCATATAGTCCAACTTTGCCTGGTGGGCAAGTAAAATTGATGGGCAGGATTTGGCCCTCTGACAGCATTTCTCCAACATTGTTTTAAATTAATTAAAAATATATATTAGTGAGGTCCTATTCTCGGTATTTCTCTGGTCCGATTAGAAGTAATTATCTGGTCCGATTCACGGTAATTCTGTGGTTCGATACAAGGTAATTCTCTGGTCCGATTCAAAGTAATTCTCTGCTATTCTCAATAGCAATTCCCCATCTCTTGGACTGAATGTAAAATCAACTGTTTGTAAAGTTCCTTAATAAGGCACATTTATCTGCATCATGGACTTGCTACACTTACGCATACACTTGATAGATTCGCCGTAACTGATCACAAATTGACACCTAGAACCACTGTAGGTATAGACCTTGAAACACGAAAACATCGATATTAAGACATAAAGACCATATGACATAACCGGTACCACCCCAATTTTGGAATATATTAAGAGACAACAGATCAAATGATTTGTACACATCAGCAGACTACCACCATACAACATACCACAGCAAGATATGCAACACAGGTACAGTGAATGCAGACCACGAAAACGATGAAGCATACATCATACCACATACAGCATACATCATACAGCATACATCATACAGCATACATCATATAGCATACATCATACAGCATACATCATACATCATACATAATACAGCATACATCATACAGCATACAGCATACATCATACAGCATAAATCATACATCATACATCATACAGCATACATCATACATCATACATCATACAGCATACATCATACAGCATACCACAGCAAGCTATGCTACACAGATAAAGTGAAGGCAGACCACGAAAACGATGAAGCACCAAAATAAAAGAGGCGACAAACTTCACAATATAACTCAGCACACACGAGGGCCATCCCCAGAAAACTCTTCTACCCCTGACGCTGAAAGGCAACACAGGGTTTAGCGAATAGATAGACATCTAGATAGCCTACACCATTCTACGGCCGGATTCACTGATATTGCAGTATTATTTGAAGCATGGACACCGTGCAGCTACACTGGACTGTCAGCTGTGTCTTACCAAGAGACCGTATTAACACTGTGAAATTTTACACGAATGTATGAAGAATGGCCGTTGGTTGTTGTACACGTCGACAGTTCCAATAGTCAGTAACCACATTCTCAAATTTGATTTACTTCTAACCATCTGTCCAGCAGTACTGATGTTCACCGGTTCCTTCCACTATTGAACATCTACGTATGAATACATGTATCCTTTCTCTTTCGCCAGTTACCAGCAAGTACGGAATGAAAATCAACACAGAAAAGAGCATAATCTTGGTTAACAGCAGAGACGCAGAAAACCAGACTAATATCATGATGAATGGACACAAGCTTGAAGAGGTGAATACCTTCAAATACCTCGGATCCAGTATATGCAGCGATGATAAATGCAAAGCAGAACTAAAAGTAAGGCTGGAGATGGCTTTAGCGCCCTTGTCAAGGCTAACTGTGATTTGGAAAAGCAATATCAGTGTTGGAGTGAAAATCAAACTGTGTAAGTCGCTGATACTTTCTGTTGTGTTGTATGGTTGTGAGAGTTGGACACTTACTGCGGACATGGAGAGAAGATTACAGGCTTTCGAGTACAAATTCTACAGAATAATTCTACGAATTTCCTATAGGGAACATAGGACCAATGTGTACGTAAGAAATAAAGTAGAGATGTGTGCAGGTGTTCAGGAGCCATTGCTTTCAATAGTGAAACGACGAAAACTAGCATGGTTCGGACATGTATGCAGGCACGATACCTTGTCAAAAACAATACTGCAGGGAGCTGTCGAGGGTGGAAGAAGCAGAGGAGGGAAAATAAATACATGGACAAACAAACAACATCAAGGAATGGACATGGCAAGATATTTCAACACTTATCCGCATCGCTGAGGATAGAATTCGCTGGATGACTCTGTGTGCTGAGGCATCCAATGTGGTACCCCTACAACCCTGAAGGGTTATGGGTTTATTGATTGATTTTCTAGGCAATAGAAATACGTTCAGCAGTTTACCATTGCTATCTGAATGGACTGAATGTACAATTGCTGGTGACGGAATTTCAACTCGATACTATAGATAGTGTACATTTCACTATTTGATGGGACAAGTCTTCTTCTTCTTCTCGTTCGCAGTTTGACATGTCTATACAGCAAGTCCGGGTTTCTTAATAAATGCTGCTGTATTTGAAAGCTCCTCAGTGCTCCCGTACATCTTTCTGTGGATATGCATCTAATTGGGTCAGTGTTCTTCCCTTATCTGGTTTAGTGTATTGCAGTCTTGCAGGATATGTTCAGCGGTCTGTTCTGCCTGCCCACATGGACACAGAGGTGATTGGCCGGTCTTAGTCATTTAAGTGGCTGTTTAATCTGTTGTCTCCTGTTATGAAGCGGAAGATAATAACCTGCTCTGCTCTGTTGAGATAGTGGTAATTGTCTTTTGGGTGGTCGACTTTCCTGATGGTTTTGATGAGGGTCCTATTTTAATTTGTGAAAAATCGATAAGGGAAGGGCTTTTAAGGTAAAGGTAGTTCCCATGGCAGAAAACCTGCCGTCCGAGATGAAGATAACTCTTCATGTACTAAGCTGCAGCAACTATAAGTTGGGTGGTTAGTTCCCTTCCTTGCTGTCTTTACTACCCCTAACTCATATGTCAGGTGCTTTTTTATATCTGATTCGGCTGGAGGAGTGGTCATGTCCAGGGAGAAGTCACAACTAGTTTTTTTTCTTCCGACTTTTTTACAGGGTTTTTACCGACCTTTTAATGAAAAGTATCCGGCTCTATGGCGGTGTGGCACGGTGCGTGTCTGTGAAAGAAAAGGTACCGGATTCGAATCCCGCTGCAGGCAATTGTGAATCCCGAACGGACATTCTAAACCGAAATAGTCACCTGCAACATGTCTTCGTTTGTATGTTTCTAGAATAATGTACAGACAGAAACTTGCAGTGTAGAATATTGTGGATTACAAATGGACCGTACGCAAATATCATGTAGAAGGAGTGTCAACTTGGACACGTTGAACAATAACACTGACGTTGTGGGACACGTTGAACAATAACAGTGATGTTGTAGGACATGTTGAACAATAACACTGATGTTGTGTGACATGTTGAACAATAACACTGATGTTGTGGGACATGTTGAACAATAACACTGATGTTGTGGGACATGTTGAACAATAACACTGACGTTGTGGGACATGTTGAACAATAACACCGATGTTGTGGGACATGTTGAACAATAACACTGACGTTGTGTGACATGTTGAACAATAACACTGATGTTGTGTGACATGTTGAACCATAACACTGATGTTGTGGGACATGGTGAACAATAACACTGATGTTGTGGGACATGTTGAACAATAACACTGATGTTGTGGGACATGGTGAACAATAACACTGATGTTGTCGGACATTTTGAACAATAACACTGATGTTGTGGGACATTTTGAACAATAACACCGATGTTGTGGGACATGTTGAACAATAACACTGATGTTGTGTGACATGTTGAACAATAACACCGATGTTGTGGTCAATTTCGATATTCGAAGTAACTGATATCACTAGATATAATGTGAATAATCTTATACAATCAACTCGCCACCAGGCAATCTCCTGAAACGAAATTTTCGCGATAAATCGCTGAGAGATGTAGGAAAATATTTTTTTTACATTTAGAATTGTGTTTTATACATGATTGCCACCACTTTAATCCGCATGTACGTTATTTCCAAAGATCGTCAATCAATCCTAGTTCTATGTTTCTATAGCGTCATAAACTCGATACTCATTTCCTGGATACAGATACGGAATATCGGCTTCTATAATGGCGTCATATGGTGCGTCATCGTGTTTATCATAAATGAGAAAGCGCCATCAAAACAGATGACTCTTTATCTAAAATGTAGTTGTCATATGGAATTGTCTTATGGAACTGCTATGTGGAGCTGTCACAAGCAATCCCGTAGATAAGGGAGAAGGGGGGGGGGTGTTCAAACCCCCACTTAGAGAGCGAATCGGAATATGACCTTTAGTACTAGGAGCTTGGCCAAAAGGTGGACCAAATGTCAACCTTCACCCATCCCCCTAGCGATTTTTCATAAAATCTTAATCACATTTTTAGTTAAAATGAAGATCTGACACAAAATGAAGATCTGACGCACAAAATGAAGATCTGACACAAAATGAAGATCTGACACAAAATGAAGATCTGACGCACAAAATGAAGATCTGACACAAAATGAAGATCTGACGCACAAAATGAAGTTCTGACACAAAATGAAGATCTGACGCACAAAATGAAGATCTGACACAAAATGAAGATCTGACACAAAATGAAGATCTGACACAAAATGAAGATCTGACGCACAAAATGAAGATCTGACGCACAAAATGAAGATCTGACGCACAAAATGAAGATCTGACGCACAAAATGAAGATCTGACGCACAAAATGAAGATCTGACGCACAAAATGAAGATCTGACGCACAAAATGAAGATCTGACACAAAATGAAGATCTGACACAAAATGAAGATCTGACGCACAAAATGAAGATCTGACACAAAATGAAGATCTGACACACAAAATGAAGATCTGACACAAAATGAAGATCTGACGCACAAAATGAAGATCTGACGCACAAAATGAAGATATGACGCACAAAATGAAGATCTGACGCACAAAATGAAGATCTGACACAAAATGAAGATCTGACACACTAAATGAAGATCTGACACAAAATGAAGATCTGACGCACAAAATGAAGATCTGACGCACAAAATGAAGATCTGACGCACAAAATGAAGATCTGACGCACAAAATGAAGATCTGACGCACAAAATGAAGATCTGACGCACAAAATGAAGATCTGACACAAAATGAAGATCTGACGCACAAAATGAAGATCTGACGCACAAAATGAAGATCTGACGCACAAAATGAAGATCTGACACACAAAATGAAGATCTGACACAAAATGAAGATCTGATACATGAAAACGCACGAATGATCTGTTTTCCCCAATAGGTAATCCCCCCCTCCCCAATGAGTAGAATGTCACTACAGTCCTAGTCATAAGAAGTGTTGAATATATCTTGGAGGTACTTTTACAGGAGAATAAAAGAATATACAGGCAGACCGAAACAAGAGAATGGGAGAATGGACAGACAGATGGAAACAAGCGGATGGGAGAATGGACAGACAGATCGAAACAAGCGGATGGGAGAATGGACAGACAGATCGAAACAAGAGAATGGAAGAATGACAGACAGATCGAGACAAGAGAATGAGAGAGTAGAAAGACAAATCGAGACAAGAATATTAAAAAAACAAAACAACAACAGACTACGTGAAATATGAACCTACGCCAATAGTGATACAGATCGATCCGAATGGAAACTAAACTATATTCTTAGTTCTTGATTAGGAACAAGCGTCACAGCACTGGGCACATTCACATATATATGCTCTGGCGATATATTCACTCAAGCTTACATTCATTGACGTCACAGCTTACATAGTACCCATATTATTCTAATAAACTAATAGTGTAATAATGATAAGATCTATAAAACCTGCCAGGGTCACAGGGATGCCACTCTGGAGATATCAGGGTCGCAGGGATGCCACACTGGAGATATCAGGGTCGCAGGGAGGCCACACTGAAGACATCAGTACAAAAATAAACCCAAACACACTTGTCCTCGGCCATTCGGACGAGTGCATAAAAAAAAACAGAAGACAAATAACAAATTCAATCTCTATCCCAACATTGTGTTATCAATGTCAGACATGGACACTAACTAAAGAAAAAGAGAGAAAGCGTACTTCCTGTGAAAGGAGATGTCTAAGAAAAGCAGGAAACAGAACAGAAAGAGATCCTGTGAGAAATGAAGAGATTACAAGAACTGACGGAAAAGCATCTGCAGTATGTCTTTTTGCATAGTAAATTTATACATCTGACTTTACACTATGTAGTAACAGTGAAAATCAAACTGTATAAGTCGCTGGTGCTTTCTGTTGTGTTGTATGGTTGTGAGAGTTGGACACTCACTGCGGACATGGAGAGAAGATTACAGGCTTTCGAGTATAAAAGCAACAGAAGAATTCTACTAATTTCCTATAGGGAACATAAGACCTATGTGTACGTAAGAAATAAAGTAGAGATGTGTGCAGGTGTCCAGGAGCCATTGCTTTCAATAGTGAAACGACGAAAACTAGCATGGTTCGGACATGTATGCAGGCACGATACCTTGTCAAAAACAATACTGCAGGGAACTGTCGAGGGTGGAAGAAGCAGAGGAGGACAAATAAAGACATGGACAGACAACATCAAGGAATGGACAGGGCAAGATAGTTCCACACTCATCCACATCGCTGAGGATAGAATTCGCTGGAGGACTCTGTGTGCTGAAGCTTCCAATGTGGTACCCCTACGACCCTGAAGGGTTATGGGTTTATTGATTGATGTAGTAACACATAGTAAATTTATAATCTGACTTTACACTATGTAGTAACGCAATGTGTTGTTGAAATTTGTTCTCACTATTAGCTAGTGTTTTTTTCTACCACGAAAATCTATGTTGTCAATGTTTACTGTGCCAGGTCTGAGTATTGTACGAAAGTTTCCACTGAGACATCCTGAGACAAGTATTATCATATGCCTGTTTGTAACATGCATTCTTCATTCTAGATTTATACATAAGTAGAAGAGACAGTAATTAGGTAATATTTACAAAAGAACCTGGCACACAATTTGTAGCCATGCTTAAACAGGAACATACTGAAAAGTAGAAATGGTTGTTTTTTTAAAAAGACGAACAATGGCAAAAAGCCAAATCGTGATATAATTAATTTCTGACTAGTAGCTTTTAAAATGAACCAAAATTTGAAAAAATTGTCCATGAAATGAGCGAGTATGGCAACCATGAATTAGACATAATGTGTTATTTTTTGGGGGCATTTGTGTGTACAACCACCAGACACACATACATATGGGTAGTGTATTTGCTTTCGAATCTCTGATACCAAACATCTTGCTTTTTTCTATAGTTCATACTGTCAGTAGTCACTGAGTTCCTGAGTCACCGAGTTCCTGAGTCACTGAGTTCTTGAGTTCATGAGTCACTGAGTTCATGAGTCACTGAGAATTACTCAGAAATAATAAAAATACCGGAAATCCAATAGTTTAGGTCTTGAGCGCACAGGTCTATAGTACCTTGCCGACGGTCTCCTTTACACTAGTCATTGCATTTCCAGTATCGGACTGCATATCCAGTATCGGGCTGCATATCCAGTATCGGGCTGCATATCCAGTATTGGGCTGCATATCCAGTAACGGACTGCATATCCAGTATCGGGCTGCATATCCAGTATTGGGCTGCATATCCAGTATCGGGCTGCATATCCAGTAACGAACTGCATATCCAGTATCGGGCTGCATATCCAGTATTGGGCTGCATATCCAGTATCGGGCTCATATCCAGTATCGTGCTGCATATCCAGTATCGGGCTATTTTCCCGACACCGGATTTGTATCACTTGATAAATGCCTATGTTTGGAAAAGAAAGCGATTCGTGTGGCTTGTGTCTGTGAAGTTTAACAAATCTGTAATCTCTTATTGTCTCAAGATTTCTCTGCCAATAATCGTTATTCATGCTCCTAAATATAGACTTATTTTGTTTCAGACTATCTGGGCTTGTAATCTATGTAAAAAGAAGCAAGATCTGCTGGCAAAGACTGGGGCATGGTACCACGGAGGCATGGCTAGACCCGTTGCTTTGGATGTAGACATTGCTCCTAGCAGCGATACAAGTTCTGTAAAATCAGCTGTGAGTCCTGCTGTCGAAAAACGAGCAAAACCGTCTCCCAAGCAAGAGGGTGGTGGTAGTCAAGTGTCTGAGAAGGAAAATGTGGATAGACAAAGGAATTCTTTTTCACGTTCAGGCAGTCTTCAAGGAAAAGAGCTGAAACGTCAGTTTTCTATGTCGGATGCTGGTAACAGGGGCCTTGACCGTGGAGGCTCGTCTGGTTCACAGCAATCATCATCAACTTCTTCCGGTGCCCATTCGGGCTCAGGACCTACCTCCAGCTCTCTTTCAAGTTCAACTTCAGAGAGAGTCATAAATGAACAAGATAAACTCAGAGAACACGGACAGATACCAGACAGAGGCAGGGTAAAAGATCGTGGATCTGCCAAGTATAGATTTCATAGTGAAAGTCGGATTCCTGAAACCGACCGCCGCTTTGCAACCGACTCGCAGCATAATCAGGATAGAGATCGAGCTCATGTCAGTAATCGGCATGAAGTTCCCAGAGACACAGACAGAGATAAAGCACCCACTTCCTTACACAGACCAGGCAACACTGAGGAGAAGAAGCTGGAACATAGCGTCTACAGAAGCGAACAAGACCTCAGAGACAGACACCGGTGAGTAAAATACACGTCATTGGATGTAATCTGTAACGTCAGTGACTGTAAGCGGTGACTTCAGTGAGTGTAAGCTGTGACGTCAGTGGCTGTAAGCGGTGACTTCAGTGAGAGTAATCTGTAACGTCAGTGGATGTAATCTGTAACGTCAGTGGCTGTAAGCTGTGACGTCAGTGGGAATAAGCGGTGACCTCAGTTGATGTAAGCTGTGACGTCAGTGGGTCTAAACTGTGAATGAATGTATTGTCAGGTGTCTTCAGCCACTATGCATTCATTTACATTGGTGGTGACACTACGTCACATGACTTGTGAGTATTTTGTGGGGATATGTGTGACTTCAGTGCACAACGACTTTATAGACACCCTGTATACGCACACACATCCATAACCCGTTTAGCCGCCTTCTACTACATGCATGGAAGGTTAATAGTGTAAATATGGGAAGTTCCGAAATAGCCAAGCATTAAATGAACGTTAATAATATCATTTGCTGGTGCCCGAAAGAGGAGTAAAGAATACCAATACAATTTACCTTTCATGCATTTCGTAAAAGGCGACTAAGGAGGTTATAGGGTGAAGTTGACTGTTCTATCACGTATAGGTTCAAAGAGACCCAGATGCCATGATGATATTCGAATGTGCCATGTTTAAACACGCAGAAATCGCAGCAATGCTATAAACCATGATACAACACATTCCTTTCTTCAGACTACATCCTGCAAAGCTGCAGTAATGTGAAAACTATAGCAAAAGAAGAAGAGGCGACAGCGATGTACTTCTCTAGAAGAATGCTGCGTACCATGGACAAATAGAAAACCTAACAAGGACGTGCTGAGATAGTCTAGTAATAAATGGGAGTTGTCCCGTCTTGTCGTGTCTTTGTCGCATAATGAGGTTTGGTTGTTATATATTCTCTTGTCCAGCACACTCAGACTAACATTCCGTTACTGACTCTTGAAGGCAACTACTGACACAAGACTAACATTCCGTTTCCTGACTCCTGAAGGCAACTACTGACACAAGACTAACATTCTGTTACTGACTCTTGAAGGCAACTACTGACACAAGACTAACATTCTGCTACTGACTCTTGAAGGCAACTACTAACACAAGACTAACATTCCGTTACTGACTCTTGAAGGCAACTACTGACACAAGACTACTGACTCTTGAAGGCAACTACTGACACAAGACTGTTTATTACTATGAAACCGAGTCCGTTACAGCAAGTAATATTTTTCTGTTAAAACATAACGTCTATAATATTATCTGCATATCATGAATATTTGTACATGTTCTGTTTCGCGATTTACGCTACGTAATCGTTGTCTCTAACTTAATTCTATCTATCTTCGTCGGTCTGTCCAAGACTTTGGGATTGCATTTGTACATGTTCTGTTTCGCGATTTACGCTACGTAATCGTTGTCTCTAACTTAATTCTATCTATCTTCGTCGGTCTGTCCAAGACTTTGGGATTGCATTTGTACATGTTCTGTTTCGCGATTTACGCTACGTAATCGTTGTCTCTAACTTAATTCTATCTATCTTCGTCGGTCTGTCCAAGACTTTGGGATTGCATTTGTACATGTTCTGTTTCGCGATTTACGCTACGTAATCGTTGTCTCTAACTTAATTCTATCTATCTTCGTCGGTCTGTCCAAGACTTTGGGATTGCATTTGTACATGTTCTGTTTCGCGATTTACGCTACGTAATCGTTGTCTCTAACTTAATTCTATCTATCTTCGTCGGTCTGTCCAAGACTTTGGGATTGCATTTGTACATGTTCTGTTTCGCGATTTACGCTACGTAATCGTTGTCTCTAACTTAATTCTATCTATCTTCGTCGGTCTGTCCAAGACTTTGGGATTGCATTTGTACATGTTCTGTTTCGCGATTTACGCTACGTAATCGTTGTCTCTAACTTAATTCTATCTATCTTCGTCGGTCTGTCCAAGACTTTGGGATTGCATTTGTACATGTTCTGTTTCGCGATTTACGCTACGTAATCGTTGTCTCTAACTTAATTCTATCTATCTTCGTCGGTCTGTCCAAGACTTTGGGATTGCATTTGTACATGTTCTGTTTCGCGATTTACGCTACGTAATCGTTGTCTCTAACTTAATTCTATCTATCTTCGTCGGTCTGTCCAAGACTTTGGGATTGCATTTGTACATGTTCTGTTTCGCGATTTACGCTACGTAATCGTTGTCTCTAACTTAATTCTATCTATCTTCGTCGGTCTGTCCAAGACTTTGGGATTGCATTTGTACATGTTCTGTTTCGCGATTTACGCTACGTAATCGTTGTCTCTAACTTAATTCTATCTATCTTCGTCGGTCTGTCCAAGACTTTGGGATTGCATTCCGAATTTAGTAATCATCATCATCAAGTGACATATTCTGTCCAGAACGTAGTATTTCCTATGGATCTCTTGAATTCTCCGCGGTCTTTAGCAAGTTGTCCTGTCTCTTTCAGTGACATGCGCAAGCATTCTTGAATGTCTTTTGTACAACGGCGTCTTGGTCGACCTTTGCCCCTGTTGCCTTCTAACAACCTCTCCAGTAACACTCTACATGCCGTCGTGTCTCTTAATGTGACAGAAAAAAAACTAGCTTTTTCTTTAATATGGTGTTCAGAAGCCAGCCTTCCTGGGGTTTTAATTGTTCGTAACACCTCCTGGTTTGTTTCCTTCGCTGTCAATGATATTCTCAAAACTCTTCTATAACACTTTAATTCAAATGATGTTATTCTCTTAGTCACTGTTTATTTAGTGTCCATGCTTCACATCCATATGTCGCCACGGGAAATACACATGTTCGTAGTAAACACAATTTGGTTCTGATGTTAGTACCTTGCCATAGTTTCTTTATCTGTTTTAATTTTGCCAGCGCCATTGCCGTTCTTCTCTTGATCTCAACTGTGCAGTCCCCCGCATTGTTTATATTAGTTCATAAATACTCAATTTAGTAATCAACTGGATATTATATTATATTATATTATATTATATTATATTATATTATATTATATTATATTATATTATATTATATTATATTATATTATATTATATTATATTATATTATATTATATTATATTATATTATATTATATTATATTATATTATATTATATTATATTATATTATATTATATTATATTATATTATATTATATTATATTATATTATATTATATTATATTATATTATATTATATTATATTATATTATATTATATTATATTATATTATATTATATTATATTATATTATATTATATTATATTATATTATATTATATTATATTATATTATATTATATTATATTATATTATATTATATTATATTATATTATATTATATTATATTATATTATATTATATTATATTATATTATATTATATTATTATATTATATTATATTATATTATATTATATTATATTATATTATATTATATTATATTATATTATATTATATTATATTATATTATATTATATTATATTATATTATATTATATTATATTATATTGTATTATATTGTATTATATTGTATTATATTGTATTATATTATATTATATTATATTATATTATATTATATTATATTATATTATATTATATTATATTATATTATATTATATTATATTATATTATATTGTATTGTATTGTATTATATTGCATTGTATTGTATTATATTGTATTGTATTGTATTATATTGCATTGTATTGTATTGTATTGTATTGTATTGCATTGTATTGCATTGTATTGTATTGTATTGTATTGTATTGTATTGTATTGTATTGCATTGCATTGCATTGCATTGCATTGCATTGCATTGCATTGCATTGCATTGCATTGCATTGCATTGCATTGCATTGCATTGCATTGCATTGCATTGCTTTGCATTGCATTGCATTGCATTACATTGCATTACATTACATTACATTACATTACATTACATTATATTATATTACATTATATTACATTATATTATATTATATTATATTATATTATATTATATTATATTATATTATATTATATTATATTATATTATATTATATTATATTATAAATAAGGCGAATTTATCTGTGTGATCTAAACGCATGCTTATTATGGAGAAGAATCTGAAAAATAGTGTTCCTGAAATCCCAAAATTTTTTGTTAAGAACCGACTCTTTCTAAGAGGTTTTGCAAGCTCGTTTCACTGGGTCGACCTAAACTTTGGTGCAAAGGTATACAGAAACGCTATATGTTTGATACAGTTATTAATAAGGAATCATTGGGACATGATGCCATGGATAATGTTGGATGTAAGGACAAGATGTCATGGATAATGTTGGATGTAAGGAAAAGATGCCATGGATAATGTTGGATGTAAGGAAAAGATGCCATGGATAATGTTGGATGTAAGGAAAAGATGCCATGGATAATGTTGGATGTAAGGAAAAGATGCCATGGATAATGTTGCATCTAAGGGAAAGATTGGAAATGGTAGAAAGACAAAGGAGAACGTGGTATCAGATTGTTCAAGGACTGCAAGTCTAAAAATAAACAACTCACAGGATGGTACAATAGGCCTGTGATTTCTTGTACAAACTGTGGAAGACCCTTTGTGGTTCAGATTTGTCTTGTGAGTCACATCCATCACCGCCGTGTATCGCAAATCACATTTCTTATAGCCCCCAACAATACTATCATCTGAAAAGACGGAAAGTCTCATACTATTGAGGATTGATTTTCTTGTGATGAAGACATATTTTTCTCTCTATTTACACTGACGCAATTAATTAACTTTATAATTATTAACACTGACGCAATTATAGCTTTATAACTATTAACATTCTTTTTGTAGTTGAGATTGGGTAGTGGTCTTCTGCTGCGAATATTATGAAGTGAAGGCATGTGGGGTTTTTGGTATATCAGAAGTGTTTGGAAGTATATAATTCTATCAGGGATGGGAGATTGAGAAAGAAAATAGATGCGGACATATTCATCAGTGCTCAAATCTCCGCTTCTGTAGTAAAACTGTATCAGTTGAAGTTGAGCGGGCTTGAGTCGACTGGATCTGTGACAGAAGAAGAAGCGTAGGGGCATTTCCATACTGGGATATTTATCCTTGCATTTAAGCCATTTTATTCTGCCCTGTTCTATATTGAAATCTCAAATGTCCTATAACCAAGCAGGCTTATTCTTCACTTGGGATGATATTCCATCACCACCAACCTCAACATCCTCAGAATTTTACGGAAGCGGTAATCTCAGCTTTGATGGATATATCCAGAGCTCTGAGCACTGATCGGTATATTCGAATATCAGAGCACCAATGGATATATCTGGAGATCAGAGCATGTACAGGTATCAGAGCACTAATGAATATATTTCGATGATCTGAGCACTATTGGATATAAATATCTTCGTCATTTTTTGTGTTTAAAATTTTAAGTTATTTCCCTTTATAGTCAGATGTTTATCTACGAGACATGATTTGTAAGCTGTTTTGCATGTGTTTAAATTTATAGAAGCAATTTGGGCTCAAGACGTTGTGTATATTAAATTGTTGTGTGCATTTTTACAAGATATTTCTTTTCACTCAAATGTATAAGCATCAACTAATTATAGAATGCAAGTTAGTGTCGATCTTTCTCTGCATTTTCAATTATCAAATTGAGCTACGCTGGTGCATAGGGTAGCCGGGGGCAATGATGCGCATTTTTCACTTTTTTCCGTATTCTGACAAATAGACTTAACTATGAGAGACCAAACTTGTAGCAGTGTGTAGCTTATCCATCCATCTAACAATCGTCAGGGTATTTACAACATACAATCACGTTTAGTCCGTAGAATGAGATTTTATGAACATGAGTAAAATCCCACCTTTGCCCCAATTTTTGGGGCAAACACGCGCAGGCAAAAACAATTACGAAATCATGGGAAAATTGACAAAACCAGCAAAATAACAATGTCACTTCTTATCTAAACATAGTCAGTCACATTGTGGGAAGATTATATAGCACAAAGACTAGGCATATGCATCTTTATGTAACTTTAATACGAAAAGAATGAAAAAACGTAAATATGAAAAAAACAATTAATACAGAGAATGGGTGCTTAGATTCGTTTGTAACTATAACAACGTGTTGGGGTGCTCTATAAAGCATTTGACTATAATTTCAACTATCTATGAATAGCGGAGGTCGTTCATCTATGATCAGCAGAGATCGTGCAACTATGACCGGCGGAGATACTGCAACTATGACCGGCAGAGATAGTGCAACTATGACCGGCGGAGATTGTGCATCTATTACTGGCGGAGAACGTGCATCTATGAATAGCGGAGATCGTGCATCTATGACTGACGGAGAACGCGCATCTATGAATAGCGGAGATCGTGCATCTATGAATAGCGGAGAACGTGCATCTATGAATAGCGGAGAACGTGCATCTATGAATAGCGGAGAACGTGCATCTATGAATAGCGGAGAAGGTGCATCTATGAATAGTGGAGAACGTGCATCTATGAATAGCGGAGAACGTGCATCTATGAATAGCGGAGAAGGTGCATCTATGAATAGCGGAGATCGTGCATCGGCGAAGGTCGTGCATCTATTATCTGCGGAGGTCATACAACCATGACCCGTGAATTGTGCAGCTATAACCGACAGGGATCGTGCAACTATGAATAGCGGAGAACGTGCATCCATAGATAGCGGAGGAATAGCGGAGATCGTGCATCTGTGAATAGCGGATACTGTGCATCTATTATCGGCGGATATCGTACAACTATGACCCGTGGAGATTGTGCATCTATAGCAGCGACTGCTTCATTTTCAGTCAGTGGCATCATTTTCTCAATTTTCCTTGTGTAATTCCTAAAAATAAACATAACGTGACAATAAAATATTGGTTTAAATATTTGGCAACATGGGGGGGGGGAAGTGACTGGGGTAAACATGCGCAGTGAGTCAGCAGCGCATGTTTGCCCCCTCAGTGTGCGCGGCGTTACCCCAAAATCACACTGTTCACAATTTTTATAAAATATCATGAAAACAAAAATTATCTTGACAATGTAACATGCTTAATAACTTAACAATACAATATAGTTTTCAGTTCAGATATGTAAAATAACATGACAGTAATGATAACAGAGGACAAAGAGTGAGAAGTGGAAAAAAAGTTAGATCGAGAACATTAAAAAATGAATTTACCCCATAGCTCAAAAATTACCTGCCCGTGACCGATGAAAATTCGTTGTGCGACAGAAACGGATGTTAGCGTCCGGCGTGGCAACGTGGTTTGCGGGAAAAAACCCATAGTTCCAGAAAAAATGACTGCGAATCTTTGCCCCCAGCGTATCTTTACCCCCGGCTCCCTATGCTGTTACCGACCTCAATCCACATCTCGTGCTATGTTATAACAAATGGATGCATTCAGAAGTCTGGACTTTAGATTTGGCTATTGTTAAGACCCTACCACTAGACTCGCATATGAGTGGTCCTGGGTTCATTCCGCAGTTGAAGCGGAAACGTTTTAAAGATCGTAACGGCTCGATCTTTATCGACCCAGCCTTAATTGGGTACCGGAATAATCCGGGAAGTAAAGACTGTGAGGGAGAGAAGATGACTACCGCCCTCATATAGCAGAGCTGCTGAAATTTGAGATCCCTAACATCTCACACCCCTACGGCGTTAATAAATGCTAATGGTTAACTTGACTTTTTTTAACCACCAAAGTTTGATATGTCTGAGCATTGACGTAAATAAAACCACAAAACATCATGTCACAAGAAAGATCCAGTGAGATTTGAAGACTGAAAGAAACAATTAATTATAATCACACAACACTGTAATAGTAAATAGGAAATGAAATTCCCAACCTACTGAAAATACGTTTTCAGTAAGTAGCGGGAATGATCAAAAATACGATCCAGTAAGTAGAGGGATTTATCTAAAATACGTTTTCAGTAAGTAGAGGGATTTATCTAAAATACGTTTTCAGTAAGTAGAGGGATTTATCTAAAATACGTTTTCAGTAAGTAGAGGGATTTATCTAAAATACGTTTTCAGTAAGTAGAGGGATTTATCTAAAATACGTTTTCAGTAAGTAGAGGGATTTATCTAAAATACGTTTTCAGTAAGTAGAGGGATTTATCTAAAATACGTTTTCAGTAAGTAGAGGGATTTATCTAAAAATGACGGTTTTGCGAAACATCATTAAAGTAGGGAATCCCCCCCCTCCCCAGTTTTTGGCTACATTCCTAGTACTAAGTCATGTTCTAGTATGTTAAGGTCCAACCTCCCCCACTGCCCCTGATCTAAGGCTATGTAGCTATTAAACTATTGAAATTACTAGGATTTAGCCTATGTCAGACCAATCTCTAACAAAACTCTTTTAAAAATTTAATTAATACGGCATCGTGGATTACTTGATGCATTTCTGAACCGACTGTAATACACACCGGACATCGCATGTGAATTGTGCCACTTTCAGCTGATCGCTAAGGGTATAGTTAGTTAGTCATGGGAGCATCATCACTGCAAACTGGACACGTCCAGAATTGCCCCGATGAGCTAAGGGTATGCATGTAGATAGTTCCCGGAGAAAGTTGATTGTATATCATTCTCATCCGATCTCCTGTCTGTCCCTCTCTATTATCTTACCGAGCTATTCCAAACTCACATTCAATTTATTAATAACAGTATCATCTACCACGGTTGTTGTTGTTGTTTGTCCATCACAAGATGATGATGAATCCATTTGTGACATCCACTTTTGAAATTCAGTTAAGAGCTATGTCCTTGATCTTGAGTTCGTAAACGGCTAATAATAAATCATATTAGCCCACATTTGCTTAATTGGTCACAAACTTGAAGAAGTTACCACATTTTTCTTGAGGCGAGTAGATGCCATCTGAGTGGACCTGGTTCAAATCCCGCATAATGCATGATTGTTTAAAAATTCATAAATCCTTGATGCTTCTATATTATATTACCCATGTCACGTCTGAAACCATGCCACTTCTGAAGCCATGTCGCGTCTGAAACCTTGTCATTTCTGAAGCCATGTCACGTCTGAAACCATGTCACATCTAAAGTCATGTCACGTCTGAAGCCATGTCACGCCTGAAGCCATGTCACGTCTGAAGCCATGTCACGTCTGAAGCCATGTCTCGTCTGAAACAACCTTGTTTATATTCATGTGTTATTTATGTTTACACGTAGGCCCAATGTGGTCTTTGTAGCATTGAGGCCTTCTGGCACATAATAATGTTAAATGTTTGTGATTCATGTAGAATTTACATATCTGTGTTGTTGTTGTCGGTGTTCAGACTGACGGTCCATATTTATAGTAGCTTGAGAATATACACTTTCTAAGTCTTCACTATTTATTTATATGTGATGTGATCTAAGACGCAAAACATGCTGACTCAAGCTGCGGGGCTATTAGGTGCCATCTAAGCGGGCCTGGATCAACTGGATCAAACCCCGTTTATTGCATGATTTAATTTTTATCTTACACTTGTGCGTATACATTACAACCTTGGAGTCAGAATATCTTACACTTGTATGTATACATTACAACCTTGGAGTCAGAATATTTTACATTTTTACGTATACCGTACAATATTGGAGTCAGAATATCATACACCTGTACGTATAAACACAGAAATAATGCATGTAAGCAGAGATGAAATTACATCTAAAATACATACACATATGAATGTCCATGTGGATCCGGAACCCAGACGCCGGAACACATACTTCAGGACTGTTCATCATACAAAAATCAGAGACAGCAGACCTGGTCAGAGGATACAAACTTGAGGAAAAAGATATGTGTCAGCCGCTTTGCCCTGGAGAAGACGGTGGACTTCGTCTTGACGACGGGCATGACAATGTAACATGACCACTGTTGCTGAACGCTAAAATAGTCATTGACAATAAGCAACTAGAAAATTTAAACAGCTTTGAATATCTAGGATCAACCATCAACACCATAGGAGATTGTTCGAAATAGATTAGCAATGGCACCACACAAAACATCACAGATGAAAAAATCTATGGTAAGGAGCAAACAGAAAAAACAAAGTTACAACAACTAAGAAGCTATATCTTTCTAGTGGTATCATACGGCTTTTAGACATAGGCAATGACATCGACGATGGAAAAGAAATTATCTGCATTCGAAATGAAGTGTTAGAGAAAGGTACTAAGAAAATCATGGACAGAAAAAAGAACTGAACAAAGAAGAAAACTGGCTCAAGACTATCAAAAAACACAAACTGACATAATTCGGACATAATTCGGACATAATTCGGACATAATTCGGACATATAAAAATACACAATTGTTTGGAAAGATTAATCATGGAGGGGAAAGTTACAAGAAAGAGAACAAGAGGCAGAACAAGACTACGATGGACACATGACATACAAGATCTTCTGAACATGACACTGGAAGAAGCTGGACAGCTCGCACAGAACCGTGATGTTTACAGAGTGGCAGTGAGGACAACGTTCCGCAAAGGACACATCATATAGAGATTGAGAGAGAGAGAGAGAGAGAGAGAGAACATATAAATTGTAACACGGGATTCAGAATATCTTACACTTGTACTTATAAATTGTAACATTGAGTCAGAATATCGTACACTTGTACTTATAAATTGTAACATTGAGTCAGAATATCCTACACTTGTACTTATAAATTGTAACATTGAGTCAGAATATCCTACACTTGTACTTATAAATTGTAACATTGAGTCAGAATATCTTACACTTGTATTGTGTAAACTGCAGGTATCCCTTCATATCCACTATGTGATGTAAATATTTTTATTATTTCAGGGAAGGGCAACACGACAGACGACAGGAAGACAGAGACCAGCTTGACCGACGGAGAGATAACAAAGAGAGACGGAAAGACGGACGCGGTGAGTCTGCTGAGAGATATAGACAAAGTCCAGTAAATGGACGGAGGGATTATTCTGACAAAGAAGGTTATAGAGGATCAAGAGAACGTCTTAATGACATAAAGCAGCAACAACAACATCAGCAGCAGCAACAGCAGCCAGGTGTCCTTGATGGAGGTCAGGAGGGGGAGGTCAGATCAGACCGCCGTGGAGGCAGCAGCCGACATCATCGAGATAGAAACGAGCGTCCAGGTAAAGACCAACGTCGATCTCCTAGTCGGGAGAGAGACAGGGATAAATTCAACGTTAAGGACGCCGCAGAGAACCACGACCCACCATTTTCTCGTCATCGCATACTCATCGATCACGCCAGCGACAACCAGCCTGAAGACAGCAGGGACAGCCGAGATAACGATCCCAAGGACAAGAAACAGCATTTAGATCCCAGTTCGGCTGGTGGGAGGACCAGAAATAACCGAAAAAAATTAGAGAGTATGTTAAGGAATGATTCATTGAGTTCAGATCCCTCTGACTGTGTCCGACCCCCTCCACCGAAACCACATAAACACAGACGAGGGAAAAAACAGCGACAACAGAGCCTAAGCAGCTCGGAGGACGAGATTCAGTCATCGCCAGAGTGCTCCAGTTGTGAAGAGCTTGACATGGAAAGTGAGAGCGTCAGTGAAAAAGGTAGGTCTCATCAAGAAATATATTATTTTCATAGACCTTACTCAACCAATATTCAGAATATTCATAGACATTACTCAACCAATATTCAGAATTTTCATAGACCTTACTCAACCAATATTCAGAATTTTCATAGACCTTACTCAACCAATATTCACAACTGGATACATGTCTAAATAATATGTACTTATATGCCCATTATATGTCAGAGTTACAGCACTTCAGGCAGACATGTAGATTCTAAGTCCTTCGACCAAATATTAATTTGTATGCATACGGATGTATTTCCCTGACCCGTTGGTTAAACAAATTTGTCATTCTGCTCCTAAGATGCACATTTCTACTTGTGTCACACATAAATGTAAAATTGTCCCAATCAGCACCGATGTATCACCTGAAGTAATGTTGACGTATATCAGTGGTTCCCAAACTGGGAGTGGGGTGAATTCTTAGTAAAAATTAAATTAAGTTCTCCCTTGTTTACGTTATTGAGTTCCCCCTTGTCTACGTTATCGAGTTCTCCCTTGTCTATGTTATTGAGTTCTCCCTTTTCTACGTTATTCAGGCGTATTAAGGAATATGGTGCTAGACTCGTATTTTTTCATTGACCAACTTCAAACCTAGGAATGATGTGGTCAGCATAAAGCTCACCGCCTTTACGTTCCCACAAAATCAGATACTCATTTTCTTAGACTGGGTCAATCTAGGATCCGTTGGTGATAAAAAAATATTTTCAGTGAAACTGGGAATTGAACTTTCGATCATTCCTAACAGGAAGCCAGTTCACTAATAACTGAGCTACCGCTGCCCCCTCCTCTGGGAGCTGACTAATGGCCTGAACAGAATTAAACCACAACACACTTCAGGATGCTAGACTTACACTCCTCCTTATATTTTTGGATGTCAAGTGTTGTATGATGTCAGAAAATGCTTCTCCCTGTCAGGTTAGATAAATGGAACACCTTATATAGATCAAAACAGATCAGAAACACATGAATATAGAACACATTTGGTCAAAAGACATGGTCCGTTGGATCACCAACCAACCAACCGACCGACCGACCAACAAACCGATCAACCAACCAACCATCCAACTGACCAACCAACCAACCAACCGACCAACCAACCGACAAACCAACCAACCAACCAACCACCAACCGACCGACTAACCAACCAACCAACCAACCAACCAACCAACCAACCAACCAACCAACCGACCGACCGACCGACCGACCAACCAAACAACCAACCAACCAACCGACCGACCGACCAACCAACCGATCAGCCAACCAACCAACCATTTCAGGTTAGACGCAAAGCAATTTGAGATTTAGTGATTTAAAGATCATACTTGCTTTTCAGTTAATAACATAAGCATGAATAAACAAATGTATTTAAGAGAAAGCAAAACAAAACAATGATTATTGTTCCAAATTCAAATAACCTCCTATGAAAATCTCATACTGACGAAAAGAAGGAAACAATTTTGTACCTACACCCCTTCGCCTTCACACTGTTACCTTTAGTTTCCTGGAATTATGGGAATTATGACGCAGTTAAAAAAGTGGTGGTGGAATTAAATTGGAGGTAGGGTGTGGGAGTAAGACCTTTGTAAAATGGCTTAGGCGTCAGCTGGAAAAGTTTGGGAACCACTGACGTATAACAACTTCAAAGTGTTCCTTTATCCATTATAACAAGCGTTCTTAATAATTTCAAAGTGCCTCCTATATCCGTTATAAATTCACAGACATTAGGCGCATTTGACGCAAGTCAGTCTGCTCTGTAATTTCCGCATATGCCAGCATGTTCAGTGCAGCAAATCCATGTAATATCTAAGAGATGTGACCATGCTATGGAAGACATCCACTCATACACACCGATGTGAATCTTTGGAAGAATTGGCTGAGAATGATGTCACTATACATGACTTAGTAAATCAAGTCCCATAGAACTATTGGATGGCTGCAGTTGAGTCTCAGAGAGCCAAAGCAGAAATGTTGCAATACTAACCTCAATCTGTATCCTTATAAAGGAAATACTAGCTCTGTTTGTTCAGTTCAGATTGACAAAGACTAATACTTGCATTAGGTCGCAGACTGTTGGGTCACCTTTACCGACTGAGGATCTTATACACAGATGTCCATGTCCATGTGGATCCGGAATTAGACTCCTGAACTCATACTTCAGGACAGCCAAAGTGCAAAGTGCAGAGACAACAAACCTGGCCAGAGCATACAGATTTGAGGCATTAGCTATTGGGCAGCCGCTCTGACCTGGGGAAGACTGTGGACTGCGTCTTTACGACAGGCCTAGCAATATAACATGACCGCAGATTCTGAAATCAGAAGAAGAGGTGCTATAGAACTTCATCCACATTTCTAACAGCAACTGACATATAAATTATGGACATACGTTGGAGGTTAGAAGGTTAGATATCAAATTTCCACAGAAGTTCTCTAAATTATCGAGACGTATGGTCTCTGGTATACTATATATGAAATACTCGTATTTCGCCGAAGACCGATGTTTCGGGTTATTGGGGCAAATAAAACGGCGTCAGAAGGCATTTTCATTCTCTGGACTACATTATGCTGGTAATTTAGTAGGATCATTGTCCTGCTAGACGAGAGAACCAGCTAGAGGAATTTGTGAATGAACAAGGAAGAACAAGACATACTAGTACATGTCTATACACTGATTATTTCTGCAGACAAAGGTGAATATGAATGGCTAAAAGTACTTTCAATGAGACGAGGAAAGTACTAACATCCAAACAAATTACAAATAAGCTAAATATTAGAATTATAAAATGCTACATATATTCTATATTAATGTATGGCTCAGAAAAATGGACAATGAAGAAACAACCAGAAGACATAATCGATGCCTTTGTGATGGGAATATAAAGAAGAATAGGGAGAGCTTTATACAAATAGAAGAAACTGAACAAAGAGGTTCTAGCAACACTTCGTATGAAGACATAATTATTTCAGGAAATACAAATCAAACAAATATTACATACAATATTTTGGACATATTAAAAGACATGACATCTTATTGAAGACCTTACTTGAGGATAAAGTCGAGGGGAAACGAGCAAGAAATAGGCAGATATGCAAGTAGAAAAGAAACTTTGCGAGATGCACAGGTTACATACAGCTAGCAGAGTGCACCATCCAAGCAAGAGACAGAGGATGCTGGAGATCTTTTGCAGCCAAACGTCGTTGCGGAGATGCATCAAAATGGTGATAATTTCTGCAACATGTAACATCATTCGTGTTACCGATAATGGAAAAGGGAGCGAGGCTTTCCACTTTCCACATGGCATACATGTCGTAAGATGCGATCTAGGAGTTTTGTTTCATTGTCTCATCTCATCATGTATCTTATTATAATAATAATAATGATGATGATGATGATGATAATAATAATAATAATAATAATAATAATAACAACAATAACAACAGTAATAGTAATAATAAGACCCATGACCTATGAGTGTCGTAGGGGTGTCAACAGCACAAAAAGCCCTCCAAACACCTCCGTTCTAAGCCATTCAGAGAAGTGTAGATAATTCATGTCAAGTCCATTACATGATGTTACAATCCAGGAATTTATTTACCACCTCCTCTCCTTCTACCCTCGACTGTTCCTTGCAAATTTATTTTTAGAAAGTGACTCATATCTCCCTACATGCCTAAACAAAAAAAGTTCAGATCGGTTCACCACTGCCAAAAATGGCTCTCAATAATTTGCAATTTTGTTTATTTGCTGCTGGACAAATATATATGTCTTATGTTGTATATAAATATTCCTATATAGCTAGTTACTTTCTCAAGATAGCCACAAGAAGCGCTACAAGGACTCGTTAAAGACCTTACTGATAGCCTTTGAAATAGACCAAGATACACGGAAAGAACTTGCACAAAATAGATCTACATTGCACACTACAGTAAAAAAAGGTGCATCATTTCGTGGAAAAGAGGCAAAACACAGCAGCACAACAGCGGAAAGTAGCTTGTACGGGTAGATAAAATAAAACCAATCACCGGTGGTCATCTGATGCCCAAACTGTCCAATGAAATTTACAGCCAGAATATAAGACTTATTAACAATCTAGAAACATATAGTCTAGGACATTACTATAACTGAATTTTAAAAATGGATGTAACACATGGTTATCATCATCATGTGATGGACGAACAGCAACAAATACAAATAATTCTTAAGAAAAGGCAATCTAACGTAAAGCTATTCTTTGATGACACCTGCTGAAGACCCATGCTTGTACTTCCAATAGGAATCAATACTTTTAATCTACTGGGACTTTGAATCTATGGGACTTTTAATCTACTGGGACTTTGAATCTATGGGACTTTTAATCTACTGGGACTTTGAATCTATGGGACTTTTAATCTACTGGGACTTTGAATCTATGGGACTTTTAATCTACTGGGACTTTGAATCTATGGGACTTTTAATCTACTGGGACTTTGAATCTATGGGACTTTTAATCTACTGGGACTTTGAATCTATGGGACTTTTAATCTACTGGGACTTTGACTCTATGTACTTTTGGATGGATGCTGGAAATGGAGAGCGGAACACATGAGACTTCCAGTATGTCACGATACTGGTTTTAAATCAAGAAATAATACTTGTATTTCAACATGCGCTTCGGGATTACTAGAAAGTCATAGAAAAGCCCCTTGTAGCGTAGAAGCCTACTCAGCTCGTGAGGTTGAAGCCTACATTCACATTGAGTAACATAGTTAGTCTAGGACTTGAAAAATCTATGGGAAGCTTTACCGTCGAAAAGATTGAGGCATTTTTGAGTTTCATTGAAATTCTAAAATCTGAAACAACTTATAACATGAAGATCAGCACACACAAAAAAACAACATAAGTAATATATATATACATGTATGCAGAGAACGCAACACGATCAACATAAATATAGATGATCGCTTACTGAAACAAGTGCAGGAATTTCAATATCTTAGGAGAATTTGTTGTTACATATCACGGAAGAATGGGCAGAGAGCTTGAAACAAGAATTTAAAATGCCGTCTATGTAAATATAACGTTACAACAATGTTGAAACATACATCTATCCCGAGGGAAATCACAAGGAATATCATACATTCAATTATCATATCAACATTGTGTTATCAATGTTCTACATGGATACAAACAAAAGAACAAGACAGAGAGAGTTTACTACGTGTGAAATGAGATGTCTAAGAAAATAAGCAAACAGAACAAAAAGAGATCATGTGAGAAATGAGGAGATTACAAGAATTGTTGGAACAAAATCTGTAGTCAAATATATTGAAAAACAGATATTGATATGGTTCGGCCACTTGAAAAAATTAACTCTTATTGGCCAGCGGCAAGAGTATACAACATGATAATGGAAACATCAAGATACAGAGGAAGACCGAGAAGAACGTGGATTAAAGGAGTTACCAACATTCTGAGACGTTACAATATTTCTGCATATCAAGCGATCGAACGTGTCATAGCCCGAAAACAGACCCTCATCTAATCCTTATATGCCTTACAACAAACGCAGAGAAAATAAAACGCACGACTTCCAGAACACCAGTATGAAATTCGTTCAACCCAGGGTTCTGTCATCTTCACCAACATCATCATCATCATCAACATCACCATCATCATCACCCCCACCACCATCATCATCATCATTACAACCACCACCTCACTAGTAAATGACTTATAAGGAGAGTAAAGTAACCCAATGTCAATCGTACATTTTAACATGACCGGGCTCCGGTACAAAAACCTCTCAACAGAACGTAAGCGCGCCTTCATTCGTGACTTTTTAAATTATTGTCGTGATTTCGTTGATCACTATACTTGGAGTTTGTCGCTAAAAAAGCCAATGCTGAGCAACAAAATGCACGGAAATAATTAAAATATCAGCTGTCTATGTCATGTTTACTTTCTGTTGAGAGAACATATAGTAATATCAAAGGTACACTCGTACAAGTGTGTCAAAGACAAGATGAAATTTGGCCAAGTTAATAATATATCCAGTGACATACCCTAGTTTTAAGATGCAATAAAGTCTGGACTGTCTACCTCTGTGTGAACAGACGGAAAGGAATGAGTCCACTGGACCGATGTGTCTTGTTCTAACCAATACATTTTCCATCCTAATCTGACCAAGCTGTCTCAGTGAAGACCAACGATCTTCATCTCGTGGACGAGAGGTGGAGGCAAGATGATATTTTAGCAGCCAAGATAAAAAAATTTCTTTCGGTGAGTTGAGTGCAACAATATGACGTATGAAGATCACAACCTCATTGGTTTTGCCTGAGGGAATTGTGGTTTTGAGTGACACAATTTTGCATGTTTGCTTTGTAGATCTTTCATTTGGTTGGCTATTGTGCAAACCATCAACTGCGCCATTTTTGCTAGTCTGCGTTATATGAAAAAAAGAGAGCTCATCTGTCACTAACAGTCAGAGGCGTAGATACGGTACTGCTAACAGGGAGGGATATCTCACAAAATTTGTAAAATCACTTTTAACTACTCCTTTGTTGATCTTTTGAAAAACAAGTCAGTATGTTCTGTATTTTTTAGTTTTTGAAATAAATGAGTAGGGAGGCGGGATATTGACCATCTTGTCACCGGTTTGATAGTACTAATTATCACGCTTTATTTTCTTAGGATTGGGGGAGGGGGATCTTCCCCCTAAGCACACACAGGCTTTCTAATCAGGAGGTTAATTTGTAGGTGGGGGTCTGATCAACCAGGAATATATAATCTGATTATTAGATTGTGACTGTAGTATAACTCCTGCAAGATGAACATGATACACTTGTGTTGGAGCTAAATTTATTACAATTCTCACACAAATTCGATGAAATAAGAAATGTGGATTTGTGACAAGATAAGTATGAACAGATAGTAATGTCAGTGTGTGGATCTGTGACAAGAAAATTATGAACAGCTAGTAATTTCAGTTCGTGGATCTGATTGTTCAAGATCTGCTTACAGAACCAGTGCACAGTTAGAACAAGTGTAGGACTGTCACGTTCCACATACCAACCGGCATGTACAAGAATGTTTTCTATCTCCCTTGATATTCATTACATACATCGATTTCATTTGGAAAGAAGGAAAACATCAATGAAGACGACAAGCAGTCTCCTGAGCAAACTTATTTTTACAGATGATCAAGCAATAATATCAACTTCGAAGAACAACTACAACAACATATAAATAAACTCCACACAACATAAATGAGGTTAACATGAAGATAAACAAATACAATTAAAAATGTTCGAGGCAATGAAAATAGCAAAAACAGAAAGAAACATAACTATTTTCGTCGGCGACCAACAATTTAAAAAGATGAAATAATTCACCTATCAAGAAGTATAATATTATCAAATGGAAAAAAACACCAATGAAATCTAACATAGATGCAAAATAGCATACCAGATCTTAGGACACATGTCTTATATATTAAAAAACAAATATATAAACATTAACACCATAACTGTACTATATAAAAGATCATTATGCCATCACTTTTCTACAAATTTCAAACGTGGACAAAAAAAAAAAAAAGCCAGAAGAAATCTTGTTAAAACAGAAATGCATTTTCTACCAAGAATTCTCGGAGTAGCAATAAGAAATGGAATCAGAAATAAAACAACAGAAGATTGACAAACGTAATGTCAATACTGGATTAAATCAGAAGACATCAGATTAAGTGGTTCTCCTACGCTTCCAGACTGCCATCAGATAGTCCTGCTCAAAAACTATTACTATACAGACATGATGGATACACATCTAGAGGCAAACCATGCAAAAGAGGGATTACAGAAATAAAAGAATCAACGAAAACATATACCAAGCACACAAAAAGATCGTCTCCAGAGAATTGTGCTACTCCTGATGCTGCAAGGTAAAAAGGGATAAAGCGATAAGAAAGAATGAATGATCTGCAAACAAAGTATGGACAACAAAGTATGGACAACAAAGTATGGACAACAAAGTATGAGTAAAATGAAATGCTAGGCATTTCAGTTAGTGGATCAGTGACAAGTAAAACATGAATAGGTAGTAATTTCAGTTTATAGATTGTGACAAGTAAAACATGAATAGGTAGTAATTTCAGTTTGTAGATTGTGACAAGTAAAATATGAATAGGTAGTAATTTCAGTTTGTAGATTGTGACAAGTAAAATATGAATAGGTAGTAATTTCAGTTTGTAGATTGTGACAAGTAAAACATGGACAGCTAGTGGATGTTCAAAAATAAAATCAACAATTTTATTTATCAATTTGTTATCAAGACTGTCAAGACTATCACCAATTGTCAAGAATTCAGGTACCCCCCTTCCCCTGCTTAATTATGTCCAAACATATTTACCCTTCCCACATGTGCCTTTAAACAATTTTATCAGAGAAGTACGAAACAAAAATACATGATACTTTTCATATTTTTAAACAAATGATCACATTCAAACTATCACTTTATGTACAAAAACAGTATTTATGATGTCAACTTTTGTTAACCCCGCCCCTGCCAACAACGATCAATTTTTTTCAGACCTTCCTACTCTAATTGTTGACGTAAATTATGGACAACCCATATTTTACTAAGAACAATATTGACAATATCATCTGACATGGAACTGGGAAACACAAAAGAGACATTGATTTAAACTTGTAAGTAGTAGGATATGTACGTTGTACACAGATTCAAGGTCTGGCCCAGATCCAAGGAATTTAGTAGCTGACATACGTCGCCTTGTACCAGGAAAGCGCCAATTGCCAAACGATTCAAAGCTCTTGGCAAAACAAGTCTGTGGCACACTGAACCCAAATGTCTCTGAGTATCAGATTCGATTTGGTAAATGGTAGTCGGTCGAGTTGGACTTGTGTCGATTATGTCTAATTGGATGATTTATTGACGGAACGCTGTGAGTGAACTCCAGGAGAATATGGCAATTCAATCACGGAGCGGTGTGAGTGAATTAAATGAATGCTTGGAAAGTAATTGACGGAGCTCTTGGAATAAATTCATCATGTGTACATATTCTTGAACTCGTTGGTGGTAAGGCCTTAAAGTCAAAGTTTCAACAAATATGTAGACTATTGACCAAGGTTGACGAAATTCATTAGTGGATTCACTGAAGTTGACGAAATGCATTAGTGAATTCACTGAAGTTGGCGAAATTCATTTGTGGATTCACTGAAGCGGACGAAGTTCATTAGTAAATTCACTGAAGTTGACGAAATTCATTAGTGGATGCCTGAAGTTGACAGAATTCAATAAAAGCACATCGTCATAAATGGCTGGAATAGTAATTCAACTCATTGCCTAAACTCATTGACGAGTCATATATTGAACAAATTGGACATCCATTTGACTACAAAATAGCTTAACTGATCGGTGGGAACAAGTATTGTACTAGCATTATACGTTTTTTAAATTAAGAGTACCAATATACGTACCTTAACAGCAGTAATATAAGTATTTTTACAGAAGTAATATAAGCATTTTAACAGCTGTTATACAAATATTTAACAGCACTAAGTATTTTAACAGCACTAATAGAAGTATTTTACCAGCACTAATAGAAGTATTTTAACAGCAGTAATATAAGTATTTTTACAGACGTAATATAAGTATTTTAACAGCGCTAATATAGGTATTTTGACAGCAGGAATATAAGTATTTTAACAGCACTATATAAGTAATTTTACAGAAGGAATAGAAGTATTCTAACATCATTAATATATGTATTTTCACAGCAAGTGTATCAGGTTCAGCAAGCATAATACGTGAAATAGAAATGTTAGGTAAAAATTGTATATTAATTAATGTTTCTATGGGTACAGTACCCTATTTTTCTATAATATGTTTCTTTTTTGGATTTGGTGAAGCAAAATATAGTTTTAATGGTAATCCACTCACCACGACCGCCGGGTATAAGTTGGTTGTTTTCTTGAAAGGAAAAGGAGAAATGGGAAATTTTTTTTTGAAATGTAAAAAAAAAAAAATCAAAACTGAATGCATAAATAAACTAAAGAGTTAAAAATATTAAATGTTTAATTTTTAAAAACTAATTAAAATAAAACTTCTATTATAAAATATTATAGTATTATAAAATATATATTATATTTAATAATATTATATTATATATATTGTAAGAAGAATATTATAGAAACCATGTGTCATCTTGAAAATTTTACGGTTGCATTGAAAAAAAAATGTCTCGCTTTAAAGAGCAGCAACCTAGAAAATTCTGAACACAAAAGTGAGCAAGATATATGAGTTGAATTGATTTGTTGTAAAATAAACAACAATTTGTAATATAGGCATACGGTTGAGAACCCCTGGTTTAGATTTTGACAAATGACACAAATATTTTCAAATTAACGGAACTATATCCCACATGTGATCAAATTTTTTGCTGACTACAACATATTTAACAAATATCTGTATTCGTTAAATGTTGGGAACCCTTATTCCAGACCAACGATTCTCAAAAAATTGGTTTTAACACGATAAATGTTGGGAAACCTTATTCCAGACCAACAGTTCTCAAATAATTGGTTTTACCACGTCAAAGTCGGATGTGTCTAGCTAGTGCACAAAAAGGCAACTCCGCGTATTTTTCCGTTACCTGGAATAAATCCTCATGGAAATCTAACAGGACCAACGTAAATTTGAGAACGAATGCAAACAATAAAAGTGTAATACTTACAGATATAAATAGACGATGTGCACCATTTGTAGACATCTTACAGAGTATAATCACACAATCAGCTTGCTATTTCAGCTATAGATATACTTATACACAAGTAAGCAGCAGCTCATTGTACCAAAGTTTGAGAACCGCCGTTGCCGATATTTCACGCGCTGATCCTGTTAATGACATGAGCTCTAATTATTGCTAAAGTAATTTGTCCTTTGTCATTTGATAACATTTGTCACATAATTGCTTTTTCACGTTGATTTGTGGCAGTTTTACGTGTATTGCAAATATGTTAGTATTACATCGATGTATTTACACTGCTGTACTATATTACATCGATGTATTTATTATACTGTAGTGTTAGTATTACATCGATGTATTTACACAGCTGTACTGTTAGTATTTTTTTGCATCGATGTATTTATACTACTGTACAATTAGTATTACATCGATGTGTTACTTTACTGCAGTGGTTCTTAACGTGGGCCTTATGAAGACTTGCTTAGTGGCCACGGAGAAAAGTTTATAAATTAAGGGGCCACAGATTCGCCAAAGAGGGCAGGGAAAAAAACATAGCAAGAATTATAGCTTATAAATCCTCGGTTTCGTGTAAAGAAAACCAATGACATTATTTAGCACTAGGGGGCCACTGAAGAAAATTTTTCCCAAAACATCGGCCACGTTTAAAAAAAGAAAGAACTAAGAACCATTGCTTTATTCTACTGTTTGTATTACACCGATGTGTTGCATTATTGTAATGTACTGTTGGTATTACATCGATGTATTGCATTACTGTACAATATTTTCACTATTATATCGCTTGTGAAATTGCTGTTATGTAAGCAGTTCATCGATGTGTGATATTGCTGTAATGTAATCATTACATTGACATTACTGTTCTGTGCTGTTTTACATTCATTTGTATATTATGCGTGTATATTATGCGTGTAAATATTCCCTATAGGGGAGCTAGAAAGTGTCAATGGTAGCCAGTTCTCGTGCCACTCCCGTCTAACTCGAGCTAAATTGGAGGGTCTTCACAAGCCCACACTTTACGACACTGGACGAGGCACGAGCCTTGAAACCGAAAGTGGATCTTCTGAGCCACAGGTCAAAGACAGCGGAAATGACACAGGGTTGTCATCCAGCAGCAACCAGACTCTGAACAACGGGGACGATCTCATGTCCAAGGTATACATACATTCACGCACGTGACATTTCATGATGTTCCTCCCCCTCCCCCACTGCACTTGAGGTCTCAGAACCAGCCATTTTGTTGTTGTAGTTGTGTGCGTGTGAGAATGTATGTGCGTGTATATGCGCGAGACAGCGGAGGTACACATTTATTTCCCAATATTTTCTGTGTTCTGTGTTTTTAGTCTATATGAACACTCACGTGGACGTCACGCGATATGAGAACCCTTAACTCCTTATTTCAGAAAAACCGCTAAAACGGCCAATTATTTATACTCAATATGCCAGTAAGCCACTGAAACCATAATATTTATGTGTACTTCTAAATCTATTACCGCAGGTTATAAAAATCATTATGGAGATAGAAAAAAAGTTAAAACTAAAAAAAGTTAAAGCTAAAGTTACAAAAATATTTCTTGATTCTTGATTAGGAACAAGCGTCACAGCACTGGGGGCATTCCCATATATGCTCTGCTTGCCGTTACGTCAGCCATCTAAAAGTGTATAAGCTCAGTGTCCCAGTCAGTTGCTGATTACGCGTTCTTCTGATCTTTCCGAAGAGGGAGCACTTTCTCCCATCATCTCTAGTCACTCCCATTTCTACCATTCTCTGAATATGTACATTGTCATATACATTGAACGTAACGATGAAATTTTATTTAGATATTTGTAATATCAGTAGAGTGTATATAGGGACCTACGTTACTTTAGGTATGTCACGCTAAGGTATCCATAATAGTGGATAGGGACGTGTCGGAAAAATTATTAGGACACACCGTAAAGGACATAAGACAAATAATTAAGACACACCGTAAAGGACATAAGACAAATAATTGAGACACACCGTAAAGGACATAAGACAAATAATTAAGAAACACCGTAAAGGACATAAGACAATTATGAAATAAGTTATTGAAACAATAAAATACAAGAATATCAAATGCTAGGTCGCCCGTTTGTTGCCATAATCCGAAAGTGGAAAGGGAGGGAGGGCAAAGAATAGCGATACTGTTACCGTCAAGCATATCGTAAGTAGCGACTAAGGGGGTTTTTGGGGTGGGGTATATATAGGATATATGGTATACGTGACACAGAGGTAATGCTCCAGTCGGATGTGTATGACCGAGAAGCGCCGATATTGCAGCCAGTCTGTAAACCATAGTACAATTTATTTCATTCTTCGGACTGCGTTCTGTGGATGATCAGGAGTTTGAGAACAAACAAAGAAGAAGAAGAAGAATTATGTATAGAAGAGGTAATTACACAAAGATATGAAATAAGTCAAGCGTGTCCTCCTTAACGCGAAAGAGAGTACAAGAGAAGTGCCGTAGAAACAAGAGATAGATGATGCCATTTCTGTCAGCGTGTACATATATTATGTACTGTGTACAGATATTATGTACCATGTACACATATTATGTACTGTGTACATATATTATGTACTGTGTACATATATTATGCACTGTGTACAAGATATTATGTACTGTGTACATGCATTGTATACTGTGTACAGAATATACACAACTTTCACTGAACACAATAGTAATAATTTTTCAGATTTAACTTCACTGTAGTAATCATTACACAACAATTTGATGTTAAAATACGACATTTTGGAATCATTTCGGGTTGAGATATAAAACATCATTTTCCTCTTGTCCTAAGCTTGGCACATAGGGCAGATGTCATAACTCTCCGTGCTTGTCCCAAGCTCGGTACATAGGGCAGATGTCATAACTCTCCGTGCTTGTCCCAAGCTCGGTACATAGGGCAGATGTCATAACTCTCCGTGCTTGTCCCAAGCTCGGTACATAGGGCAGATGTCATAACTCTCCGTGCTTGTCCCAAGCTCGGTACATAGGGCAGATGTCATAACTCTCCGTGCTTGTCCCAAGCTCGGTACATAGGGCAGATGTCATAACTCTCCGTGCTTGTCCCAAGCTCGGTACATAGGGCAGATGTCATAACTCTCCGTGCTTGTCCCAAGCTCGGTACATAGGGCAGATGTCATAACTCTCCGTGCTTGTCCCAAGCTCGGTACATAGGGCAGATATCATAGCTCTCCGTGCTTGTCGATCAGCGGCCAGTTGTTACAGATAGTTCATTTTCATAACAGCGGTTGTGATTTCTTTTTCGATAGTTCTTTTCCGTGTTGTTTTCGGTCTTCCCCTTTTTCTCTTGCCACTCGGTGACCATGAAAAGACTTGACTTGGAATTCTGTCTTCATTCATTCTGAGTGCGTGACCGATGTATGCCCAACGCTTTTTTCTAATAACGTCTGTGATGTATTCTTGTTTTTTTCTCTTCTCTTAGTGACTCGTTTGACTTGAAATATTTCCAGTTTATGTTTGTGATTTTCCTGAGACATTTGTTTTCGAAGGCATTTAGTTTGTTTTCTAGAGATATAGTTGATTTCCATCTCTCACACCCGTATGTCAAAACCGAAATAACGTATGCGATGAACAGCCGAAACTTTGTATTAATGCTCAGTTTTTTTCAGATCTTCAAATGTTTGAAAGTGAGTTGAATGTATTTGATGACATATCAATTCTAGTCATAATTTCTGTAATAAAGTCTCCATTTGCTGTTATTGTTTCCCAAATAAGTGAAATGCAAAATATTTTTTCTGAATATTAACAGGTGCATGATGATGATGTCTTGTCACAACTTGCGGTACTTGTTGGATCAGAATTTTTATTGACAAGTTACCATGCCGTGACCAGGTCCTCAAACATCTCATTTCACTTACTGTGATTCCCCCCCCCCCCAGCTAATGTCTTTGTCAGCTAGTGTCTTTGTCAATGGCCATGTTTAATATTGGTAACACAGAGATGGTATACAAAATGCTGCTAATCAATTCCCTTTTGCGAAAACACTAGATTCATAATAGTCATATCCGAGTCCCTCGATAACTATAGTCCCAAGGACTCATCGGAATCCTTCTTCGATAGTGACGCTATTTGGCTTTTCCCATGATTATCATCGGTTACTGTGTGTATAAATTATATTGACAACCAATGAAAAACACGGGAAAAGACAAAACGTAACGTTTGCTGGATGATTCCAGTGAGTCCATATGACTGTAAATGTCGAAGGACTAAGATCGTCTTTGTATCCGTGCATGGCCGACTTTATTTTAATCATGACTTGTGCGCTATAACCCATGTCCGAGTCATTATTTTTGGTTGGATGAGGGTACAAAATTTGGAAAGCACATATATATATATATATATATATATATATATATAATATATACACATATTATATATATGGAGTGTACTTCGCGAGGATGAGGGTACAAAATCGAGCTCTGGCGTCTCATTTACACGTGCATATATTTCAGAAAAAGCATGGGGACTATGGTTTGAGTTGTGGAATTAGGAAGCGATGCAATCGGCAGTAGAAATGCTGCTCTGTTGAGAGGAACAATGTATGCCTGAGGAAATCGGACCACAGTGAAATCAATCCTTTGCTATTTGAGGTTATTTAGGTCGTACAAATAATTATGCACATAAGGGTGTCGATATTTATGCGAGGTAACTTCAAAAATTTTCCAGAATTTGTGAATTATATAGAAATAAGTAACAATAACATTATTTACGCTACATTTCCTTCAAAGTAGTTCCCTTCAGCGACTAAACACTTTTGTCAACGTGCACAAAGCTACTGGAAACAATCTCATCACCAATTCTTTTCAAACCCCTCTGAGCTGTTTTATCGCATTGGTTATAACGCCATCTGCATCGTTTAAATGCTGTCCTTTCAGTGCCGATTTCAGTCGAGGGAACAAGAAAAAAATTAGCCGGTATACGATCGGGAGAATATGGAGGCTGTTCCAAGGTAATCGCATTGTGCTTTACGAAGTACTCCTTTACCAGTAGGGATCGATGTGTCGGCGCATTGCCATGCAGATCCATCCAGCTGTTTGTTCTTCATTTTTGTGATAGTTTTCTTCAGATTGCATCTTGTATACGACGGAGGAAATTGATGTAAATTTATGTGCTAAGCATTTGGCCTTCAGGAATGAAATAATGGTAGACAATACCCTCACAATAAAAAAAAAACATCTAACAAAACATTGGCTTTCGTCTTATTTAAACGAAATTTCTATGTCCTGGGAGGTGCGGAAGTTTTCCCTTCACATACTTGCGATTTATTCAGTGCGGTATCATCATATGCTTTAGTAATCAATGTTAGTGTCTCCGAGTGTGACTTCTCAAGCACAACACAGTATTTGACATTTGTACGTTGTTCAACCAAGGACATATTCAATTCCGACTAGCACTTCACAAACATCTGTATCCCTTCTCTTCGAGAGTATATGTGAAAGTCACATCTGCCATGTCATTTCTTCAAGATCAGTACCAACTTCTAAACATATAATATCACCAAATAAATATATAATATCACCAACAAAACATATAATATCACCAACTAAACATATAATATCACCAACAAAACATATAATATCACCAACTAAACATATAATATCACCAACAAAACATATAATATCACCAACAAAACATATAATATCACCAACTAAACATATAATATCACCAACTAAACATATAATATCACCAACTAAACATATCACCAAAATTATCTAGATTTCAGCATTATCGGAATAGTCTACTATTCCGGCAACTTTTTGAAGTATGTGTACCTTTCATTGTTCGTCAGTTCCTTTATCAATTTTCATCCTCGCCATGAGGATAAACTGTTCATTTTCATCCTCGCCATGAGGTTAAACTGTTCATTTTCATCCTCGCCATGAGGTTAAACTGTTAATTTCATCCGTCCCATGAGGTTAAACTGTTCATTTTCATCCTTGCCATGAGACTAAACTACTCACTTTCATCCTCGCCATGAGGATAAACTGTTCATTTTCATCCTCGCCATGAGGTTAAACTGTTCATTTTCATCCTCGCCATGAGGTTAAACTGTTAATTTCATCCGTCCCATGAGGTTAAACTGTTCATTTTCATCCTTGCCATGAGGTTAAACTACTCACTTTCATCCTCGCCATGAGGATAAACTGTTCATTTTCATCCTCGCCATGAGGTTAAACTGTTCATTTTCATCCTCGCCATGAGGTTAAACTGTTCATTTTCATCCTTGCCATGAGGTTAAACTGTTAATTTCATCCGTCCCATGAGGTTAAACTGTTCATTTTCATCCTTGCCATGAGGTTAAACTACTCACTTTCATCCTCGCCATGAGGATAAACTGTTCATTTTCATCCTCGCCATGAGGTTAAACTGTTCATTTTCATCCTCGCCATGAGGTTAAACTGTTCACTTTCATCCTTGCCATGAGGTTAACTTGTTCATTTTTCTCATTGTTATCTTTCTTGTCACTTTTTCTCTACTATACAAACCAAATAATATAAATATGCCCCTCCCCCTTCCGTATATCTTCGTGTTAAGTTCATGTCACCTGTAAATTTCTAGACGTTCTCTGCTAATGTCATGTGTATATTATTACAAGACATTTCCCGCTAATGCCATCTGTATATTATTACAAGACGTTCCCCGCTAATGTCATCTGTATATTACAAGTCGTCCCCCCGCTAATGTCATCTTCTATAAACGTTACCCCGCTAATGTCATCTGTATAGTATTACAAGACGTTCCCCGCTAATGCCATCTGTATATTATTACAAGACGTTCCCCGCTAATGTCATCTGTATATTATTACAAGACGTTCCCCGCTAATGTCATCTTCTATAAACGTTACCCCGCTAATGTCATCTGTATATTATTACAAGACGTTCCCCGCTAATGTCATCTGTATAACACGTATCTTTGATTATGTATCCCCCCCCCCGCTATTGAAATCTCTTGTTCCCTAATGTATCTTAATATTATCTCACAGTATCGTGTTCACAGAACATATAGCAATCATATGTAGCACCGCCTTTTATATGTTTGAAAGTTTCCCTTTTTAGTTGCCAATTTTGATTCGTTCATAGTTGCCATTTTTATGTTTTATTATTGCTATTTTTTAATATGTTCATAGATGCTAATTTTTCATATGTTGCCAATTTTTGATTTGTTCATAGTTGCCAATTTTTTATATATTCATAGTTGCTAATTTTTGATATGTTTGTAGTTGCTTATATGTTCATAGTTGTAAATTTTTGATATGTTCATTTCTGAAGATATTTTATTGTTATCCAATGATATAAAAAAAACAATGATATATATCTTTATGGTCTTGCAATTATGTGTTTCTTTCTGAGTTTTTTGTTGTTGCTTGATATCAATATTTCAGATTTCAAGGTTTTTCTAATCTACGGTTTTCTTTATTTTCTTCTTCAAGAAGTAGACAATGATGTAGTCGTGTAGAGTTTACTTTCTTCAAGAAGTAGACAATAAAGTAGTCGTGTAGAGTTTACTTTCTTCAAGACATAGACAATAAAGTAGTCTATGTCTAATGTTTGAATTTGAAACATTTTTCTTTGAAGCAATATATTGTAATTGTTTAAAAAAATACTTTTTTCGACTAAAACAAATTATTGTGTGTGTGGGGGAGGGGGGGTGTAGCTTCCATTTTGTAGAACATAATTAAGTGGGGATGTTCAAGAATGTTTGTCAGCCGTTGACACAAGGGGAGGGGGATAGAGGAAGGGGGCTTAAAAATTGTCAATTGCGGAAGTAATTTATGGATAGCACCACCATATTATATATATATATATATATATATATATATATATATATATATATATATATATATATATATATATATATATATATATATATATATATATATATATCGAAGTAGGATGTGTCGGGTCATTAACGCAAATAAAACGGCGATACCGACAAACATTTCCGTTGTCTGGACTACATCCTGCTAGGATCACTCTGGTATAACGATTGTCTTACTACAAGAAAGTTCCAGTGACCCGGTGGGAGTTTGAGAACGAATGGAAACAAATTATATATAAATTTGTGGACTTCACCTGACAAGTGTTCCATGTAGAGCACAGGTATTCAACACAATTCTCTCATCTTCTACCATAACACTATCTTCCAGTTTTATTTTCTACTTCCTCTTTTGTTAAACCCTTTTATGCTGGGTACAAACCTTTCTTTTATGCTGTGTACAACCCTTTCCTTTTATTCTGGGTACAACCCTTTCCTTTTATGCTGGATACAACCCTTTCCTTTTATGCTGGGTACAACCCTTTCAACTACGGAATAAAATACGTTTTGGTTATTTTCTTAATCTAGTTTTCACATTTATGTTATTTTCTGCGTTTTTCTGACGTGTGTTCGTTTGTTTACAATATCGATAACAACGCAAACCAGCGACTAAAAGGTCAAGCCTATTTGATCATGGTTAGATTTGTGATTTGTGGCCATCGCTTGCTACCGGTATTTTCTCGATTCTCTCGTATGGCTCTCTACTGGCGATATTGTTACAGACATCCTCCCTTCAGCAGAAGTGGTAGAGAAACAACACTGCAATACTGAACGTGTTCGTTACCATTACCGAAGTATGATGTGTCAGGCGATTAGCACAAATAGCTTCTGTGTCACTTTGATGCAACATTGAACGAGAGAACACACCTCACCATTTAACCTCATTAGTCGTCCATTTATGACATGCATGGCTAGGTAGACCGTGTTTGTAACCTTTTCTCAGCTTGCGGCCCCGGCAACACACAGGCAACACAGAAGCAAATCGTGGACAATAAAAAAAGAGTAGAAAACTAGAGACTACAGAGATAACGTTCTTCACAAGAATGGTGGGAATTTAATGGATAGCAACCCACCAAAAAAGCAACCCAATAAAAAATTTCTCAAAAAATAAATTTAAAAAAAAAACCACCCAAATGTTAACCCCCAATTCCCACCCCCCTCCTCAAGCTAATGTTCACTTAATCTCAAGCTAATGTTCACTTAATCTCAAGCTAATGTTCACCTAATCTCATGATAATGTTCACTTAATCTCATGATAATGGTCACTTAATCTCATGATAATGTTCACTTAATCTCATGATAATGGTCACTTAATCTCATGATAATGTTCACTTAATCTCATGATAATGGTCACTTAATCTCATGATAATGTTCACTTAATCTCATGATAATGTTCACTTAATCTCATGATAATGTTCACTTAATCTCATGATAATGTTCACTTAATCTCATGATAATGGTCACTTAATCTCATGATAATGTTCACTTAATCTCAAGCTAATGTTCACTTAATCTCAACCTAATGTTCACTTAATCTCAACCTAATGTTCACTTAATCTCAACCTAATGTTCACTTAATCTCAAAATAATGTTCACTTAATCTCAACCTAATGTTCACTTAATCTCAAGCTAATAGTTGACATAATCTCAAGTTAATAGTTGACATAATCTCAAGCTAATAGTTGACATAATCTCAAGCTAATAGTTGACATAATCTCAAGCTAATAGTTGACATAATCTCAAGCTAATAGTTGACATAATCTCAAGCTATTGAATCACAATAAAACTAGTTTGATTATGTCTTACATAGCAAACAATTAATATCAACATGATCACATGATTACATGATTACATGATTACACTCTCGCACATTTCTTCCTCCTCAGCCTTTTAATCTCATACTCCCACTCTCTTGTAGCAGGTGAATGGTCCTACCAAATTTCCAGCAGAATGTAGTCCAGATAATGGGAATGCGTTATTTCGCCGGGTTATTAGTGTGCATGAAAGGTTCTCAACCTTTTCGGCGAGCACCCATCATATGTCATCGCCATTATTTTTTAACATCACAGTAATAAATATTAGTATGAAAGGGAAATTGAAAGTGAAAGTAAAAGTGAGAACTGGCCGTATAATTGTGTTTATTGCACAATTGTGTTACATCCCCTCCCCGTTAATTTGCACAACAATCGTGGATAGTACCACTATTTGTTTCAGTTTGTAGTAAGAAATTTGAGCAGTAAAGACAACTAATGATTGTTAGTGCTCATGATTGCTAGTGCTCGTCTAGAATTAGGAAATTCGGATACCTCTGTCAACATTTACCCAGCATCAGCCACCGGTCTGGAACTCCTGTATCTCATAACTTTAAGGGCTCAAACATTCTTGGTGCACAGATGTCCACGTGACTTAATTAAATCGTGCTCCTTTGATGGTTGGACACGATTTGCACTTGATAACCGGTGTATCCTCCAATTTGTGTACACAACACGTTTTTGGGATTAACATCCGGCATTCCTATGAGTATATTTACCCTGTTATATTCTGTAGTTTTTCTGTTTGTATCGTTTTGTCGATCCCCTGTTGTCTTCTGTCAATATTTTGTTTGGTTTCTTTCTATCGTTATGAGTCTAGTTTTTAGATTGTTCGTTTGTCCATCACAAGAGGATGGTGATCATTTCTTACATCCATTTTATGAAATTCAGTTAGTGTTATCTTCTTGATTATGATTCAGTTAGTGTTATCTTCTTGAATATGATTCAGTTAGTGTTATCTTCTTGATTATGATTCAGTTAGTGTTATCTTCTTGATTATGATTCAGTTAGTGTTATGTTCTTGACTATGGCTTTGCAGATGACTATTAAGCCATATTCTGGCTTCAACTGTCATTGGACAGTTCAGGCGTGAGATGACCACTGTAAATGGTTTTCGATCTATCTAACCGGGGCTTTCTAACTACTCTCCGCTGTTGAGCTGTTGAGGTTTTCCTTTTGTCACAAGATGTTGCGCCTCTTTTGACCGTAGACCTTGTAGCTCTATTTTGTGAAAGTTCTTCACATGTATCTTGGTTTATTTTAAACGGTTTCAGTGAGTTCTTTAACGAGTCACTGTAGCGCTTACTTTTGTCCCCATGAGAACCTATACCCCTCTGGAACTCACCTTGGAGATCTATCTTTGGCAGGCAATGATGTGGCATACGTACCACATGGTTTGTCTAACAAATCTGTGTCTGCATATGAATAGTGTCAATGTCAGGGATACCTGCTCTATCAAGAACTTGTATCCTAAATCTGCTCTTGCCATCTGATCTGCAGACTTTTTCTGAGACAAGTTGTGTGGAAGTGATTGGACTTCCTCGCATGTGGTATATGCACAGTCCATGTTTCATCCGCGTAAAACAGCACTGAAAGTACCACTGCTCTATAGTCTTGCAGTTCAGGTTTTGCTCCATCTCGATCCATCTAATTTTTACATTCATACCCTTTCGAACTTCCGGGATGCTTTCTATATATCCACTATAATGTGAGCTTAGACAGCGTCATTCCGTACTGGGCATACGTTTTGTTGTGATTATGTTACATGTCTCTAGGTCGAAATGTCGATTTGTTTGTTTGTTATCATGTATACTAGTATTTGTTTGTTATCATGTATACTAGTATCTGTTTGTTATCATGTATACTAGTTTTTGTTTGTACTAACAATTGTCTAGTACTAGTATAGAATTGCATTACAACCAAGATACAACATTACTATATAAGAAAATTGAGATGATAACAGGAAAGAGAACGCAAAAAGTTACAGGGTGTATAAAATCTAAGAATGGGCAGGTATTAATGGGAATAGATCACATAGTACAGAGATGGTCAGAATATATCAAAGAACTTTATGATGACAATAGACCAGAAATAAACATACAAGATAACGGCGAGGGTCCATCAATACTCACAGAAGAAGTAAGGGAGGCACTAAGACACATGAAATATGGCAAAGCCACAGGTCCAGACAATATCACATTAGAATAATTAGCAGCTTTAGATGACTTTGGAGTTGAAATAATCACAAAATTGCTGAATGACATATATAACAGCGGAAACATACCCGATGACTTAATTAGGTCCATATTCATAGCATTACCTAAGAAACCAGGGACCACCGAATGTGAAGAACACCGTACAATCAGCCTCATGAGCCAAATAACCAAAATACTTCTCAGAATCATCATGAAGAGAGTGAGAAACAAAATAAAATCAGAAATAAATCCAGAACAATGTGGTTTTGTAGAAGGCAAAGGTATCAACAATGCGATTTATATATTGAGAACACTAATAGAGAGGTCTATAGAGGTAAAACAGATCTGTACCTCTGTTTTATAGACTACACGAAAGCATTTGATAAAGTTAAACATAGCGAAATTATACACATGCTAGAGAATATGAACATTGACAGCAAGGATTTAAGAATAATCAAGAACATGTACTGGCAACAAACAGCAGCAATAAGAATAGGAAATCAATTTGGCCCTTTTCAACAAATAAAACAAGGAGTCAGACAGGGATGCGTGCTTTCACCAGACCTGTTCTTTCTATACAGTGAAAACATATTGCGTGCAATAGTAGATATCCCAGGAATATCAGTGGGAGGACATAACATAAATAATTTTGAGATATGCGGAGGACACTGTTCTGATTGCAAAAAGTGAGGAAGACCTTCAAAACTTAATTAAAGTAGTAGTCACAGAAAGCTAAGAGAAAGGCCTCTTCCTAAATATCAAGAAAACAGAAGTAATGGTTATTTCAAAGAAAGAAAATAACACACCTTGCAAGATCATAGTGAATGATATAGTATTAAAACAGGTCCACCAATTCAAATATCTAGGTACAATTATTACATCAGATGGAAGAATTTCAACAGAAATAAGATGCAGAATTGGACAGGCAAAAACAACATTCAGAAAAATGAAAAATATACTGTGGAATATGACCTTGTCATTAGAGGTGAGAAAGAGAGTTCTGCAGTGCTATATAACCCCTATACTAACATATGGGTGCGAGTCTTGGACAATAAACAAACTGGAAAGTGGGAGATTGGAGGCAACAGAGATGTGGTTCTACAGAAGAATGATGAGAATACCATGGACTGCTAGAAAAACTAATGTAGAGGTGTTAAAAGAGTTAAATGAGAAACGGATCTTAATCAACAATATAAGAAAAAGGCAATCTTCTTTTTTGGCCACTTCATGAGACAGGCAGGTTTAGAGAACATAGTCACAACAGGCAAAATTGAAGGCAACAGAGACAGAGGGCAACAACGTGAGAAAATACTAGACAGTTTGACAACCTGGCACGGCAAAGAAACAACAACGCCTTTGATACATAATACTGTGAACAGAGAGCTGTGGAGAGCCATGACCGCCTACGCTAGCAGGCATGGCACCTGATGATAATGATGAAGTCAGACAAAGTGCTGAAATAAGTTAATGTCACAAGGAAAGGTTTGCACAAATCAGAAAACATATTTGTTGTGTTTCTGTATCTGGATTAGAGGTAATAAAAAAATGGTAGCATATCTCACTCAGTACGTAGCCATCAACCCAGCATTTTTTGGCTGCAGTGATTTACTAGGCATATATATATATACACACACGTATATGTTCAATAGTTTGCCATTGCCTTCAATACTGTTCAATACAAACAATTCAATTTCAAGTTATACTAGGTGCGGAATCAAAGGACGACAAGATCAGTTATCAGTAATAGTCTGTAGATGGCTGTGGTTAAGTCGATAGTATCGCAAGATAGTGGCAAGAAGGTCAAGTATGTATGACCGTGGTTAGCTTTCCGTTTGATACTCAGCGTGTAAGTACGAAAACCAGCTCTCTCGTACGGCAGGCTTTGTGTACTAGCGATATGGTTACATCCATCCACTGTTGAGTGATAGTTGCAGGGCCGTAGATAGTATTGTGTAAGGGGAGTGGTTAAAAAACCAAATGTTATTCGCCCCGTCTTCGTGTGTAATTTTCTAATTTTTAAAGAAATATTCGATATCGTTTTTTGTGAAGATCGGTAATAATGAGTTTTTAATCCAAACTTTGGTTAAATTTCTAATACTAGCGAGAAGGTGTTTTTAATCCAAACTTTGGTTAAATTTCTAATACTAGCGAGAAAGCGTTTTTAATCCAAACTTTGGTTAAATTTCTAGTACTAAAAATCATGTTCTGCTTTCCTAGTTTCCCGAGGGGGGGGGAATCAACCCACCCTCCCCTTATCTACGGGCTTGGGAAGTTAGGAAAACACTGCACGTATTAGTTACCGATATGCATAGGTAGAGTGTGTCAAGCCATCGGCACAAAGAATACAGTTACACAACACATTTCTGTTCTCTCGACTACATCATTCTAGAAATATAGTGTTCTGTAGATATGTCAATCTACATTACACATGCTAATGTGAACGTCCATCCACATTCCTTAGTGTATGTTTTCTGCTGTATGTTTTAATTTTTGTCTTGATAAAGGACTTTCGGTCGAAACGTCGATTTATGTGTGTTATTATATGTGTCTTTAGTGATTAGAAACACTTCATTACCATATTCTTGGATTCATAAAGTATATACAAAAACGATAAATGAGTCACATCAGCCAAGAGGAGTGAAGCTATTAGAGATTATTCTGAAATGAGACTTGGTAAATAATGTGCAGGAAGATCTCAGCCACTTTTGGTCCAACCAACCATTTCTGTGGCGTCGGTACTATGTCTTTAGTGTATCTAGAAGACCGTGGTGAGACATATAGGTATATCCAAACTGAAGGCGTGGTGGCTGCATTACCAGGACCACGACCTCAACTATTTTTATGGTTAAATCTATGATTTAACCTTCTTCTGTATTCGTTCTCAAACTCCTGGAGATTAGCAGATGTAGTCCAGAGAACGGAATGCGTTTTGTCATGTTTTACAGCTTCGATGAGATATCTGTGTTCTTCGGCCTGACAAATCCGACGTTAGCATGAGCTATTACCAAAATGGACAAATGTCTGCGGTTAAATGTGGCGTACCACCTTAACAGTTAGTTTTATTTAACAGAACAGACATAATCATATGAAAGGTTAGGTGTAATCGGATATATACATGATTGTGTACATCGGACACATTAATGATTTTGTACATCGGACACATTAATGATTTTGTAAATCGGACACATACATGATTTTGTACATAATTAATCATAAATAGCCGCATGTGTACTGACGAGGTCCGAAATAGGAGCTAAGAATAGCAATAATGTATATCTTCCATGTATGTCGTAAGTGGCGACTAAGGAGGTCATGGGGTGGAGTGGGCTATCCTATCCCATATTGGGTTAAAGTGACCAAGAAGCCATGCTGAAGTATTAGGCCGAAAGGTGTAGATATCACAGCTAAGCTGTAAACCATGATTCAGCGTATCCCGTTCGTTGCCGTACAAATAGACGCCACCACATAGTAAAGTTATTTCCCTTGTCTATGTTTGTAAATTTCATGTTCATAATTTAATAATTTAAATATTAATTTATTTTAGGGTTTGAGTTAGTATAGTTGTGTTATACATAGCTAACCCTAACCCCAACCCTAAGTAAATAAATAATTCAATTATTAAATGACGAACATGCAATTCACAAACATAGACAAGGGAAAAAAAAATCAAACATGTGGTGGCGTCTACTTGTATTGTACCTTCCGTTCTCCTGAATACATCCTGCTAATTTGAGAACGAAACAACAGAAGTTATAAATGGAAATAACGGAAATATATCATGTTTATGTCGTTGCTTTTCTATTATTGTTGCATTTTTAGTTCCCAATCTCTTTACCGGTATAAACAGAACAGTCGGGTTTCCAACCACGAGCAAGTTCGACTAACTTGTTTGTGAGGTGGGTCCAATAAAAACTTTACTTCCGAGTCGGCGTAGGAATCTAATAGTCGTACCTCATTATTCGTATTCGGTGTTACATCTGTGTAGTTGCGTACACATGTTCACGATACACGTCCTGTAAGTTTTCATCATTTAAGAAGTTGTTTTTGATGTTTTTCGCAAGCGAAGGTGGGCAAGGTTCAAGTTTGGTTTGACTGTTTGTGAGTCATCAGATGGTCAAGTTTGGTTTGACTGTTTGTGAGTCAACAGATTGTCAAGTTTGGTTTGACAGTTTGTGAGTCCTAAGACGGTCAAGTTTGGTTTGACAGTTTGTGAGTCCTAAGACGGTCAAGTTTGGTTTGAAAGTTTGTGAGTCCTAAGACGGTCAAGTTTGGTGTGATTGTTTGTGAGTCCTAAGACGGTCACGTTTGGTTTGACAGTTTGTGAGTCCTAAGATGGCTAAGTGTGGTTTGATTTTGAGTCCTAAGACGATCAAATTTGGTTTGACAGTTTGTGAGTCCTAAGACGGTCAAGTTTGGTTTGAAAGTTTGTGAGTCCTAAGATGGCTAAGTGTGGTTTGATTTTGAGTCCTAAGACGATCAAGTTTGGTTTGACTGTTTGTGAGTCATCAGATGGTCAACTTTGGTTTGACTGTTTGTGAGTCATCAGATGGTCAACTTTGGTTTGACTGTTTGTGAGTCATCAGATGGTCAACTTTGGTTTGACTGTTTGTGAGTCTTCAGATGGTCAACTTTGGTTTGACTGTTTGTGAGTCATCAGATGGTCAACTTTGGTTTGACTGTTTGTGAGTCATCAGATGGTCAACTTTGGTTTGACTGTTTGTGAGTCATCAGATCGTCAACTCTGGTTTGACTGTTTGTGAGTCATCAGATGGTCAACTTTGGTTTGACTGTTTGTGAGTCCTCAGATGGTCAACTTTGGTTTGACTGTTTGTGAGTCATCAGATGATCAACTTTGGTTTGACTGTTTGTGAGTCATCAGATGATCAACTTTGGTTTGATTGTTAGTGAGCCCTCATATAAATGATGAGTTCAATCCAGGCTATGAAAGATCACTTTTAATGTCAGCAGTAATGTAGTGGATTTTAAGATAAGGGTAAACAATATGATATCTCCTTTCGTTTTTGTCTCTTTTCAATCGCCTGCAATGTTTTACCCTGCTCAAAAATTGTAATTTCTACTCTGATCTGAGTGTTCCAGATGAAAGGTCAAAATTTGTGGTTTTCCAAGAACTTGGGTCAATCGTGTAGTACTTGAAAGTTGTCTTTAAGAACTTGAGAGTTGTCTTTAAGAAATTGAGAGTTGTCTTTAAGAACTTGAGAGTTGTCTTTAAGTACATGATGTTCGTAGAAGTTAATGCAGTAGAGTTTGTATCTACGACACTGTCAAATGTGTCTACAGCCCTGTTCAGTGTGTCTACGGTCCTGTTCAGTGTGTCTACAGCCCTGTTCATTGTGTCTACGGCCCTGTTCAGTGTGTCTACGGCCGTGTTCAGTGTGTCTACAGCCCTTTTTAGTGTGTCTACAGCCTTGTTCAGTGTGTCTACAGCTCTGTTCAGTGTGTCTACAGCCCTGTTTAATTGAAGGGAGTGAACAAGACCGTCAAGCCCTGTTAGACATGGCAGTACAAGAAAGTGAAAACAAAGGCCTTAGTCTAAACAAGAAGAAAATAGAAGTAATGGTTGTTTCAAATAAATACACACCACCAAAATGTAGTATTACTATCAATGATACAAAGTTAAATCAAGCGGCTTAAATCAAGTATCGTGGCACTATTTTAACATCAGATGGCAGGGCAGGTACTCCAATGAGATCAAAAACATGATAGCACATGTCAAATCAACTTTTCAGAAAATAGAAACATTCTGTGCAATAGAGTAATATTAATGCATACGCAAATTCGAGTGCTAGGATGTTTTATGACAATCCTTCTTTATGGAAGCGAAGCATGGACAGGAAGCAGAAATACACAAGATGGAGGCAACTGGCATCTTCTTTTTAAGACGAAGGATGAAAATGTCATGTACAGCCAAGAAAACTAATATAAAAGTTCTCAGAGTCTTGCCTTGTTTTGTCCTATTCATGTGTGCCGCCAGCTTCAAAAACAAATGTCTCTGGAAACTGAAGAACATAAAATGGAGCGATTCCATCACAAATAGTGATTTAAGAAACAAAACACATCAAGAATATGTTTCAAGCATCATAAGAAATCGCAGATGGAAATACCTGGGTCACGTTTTAAGACTAGATGAAAACAGAATAAACCAACAAACCCGTATGTGGGCACCTGAGGGTAAAAGAAAAAGAGGATGGCCTTAAGAAACATTAAAAAAAACACCATTCTTAAAGAATGAGAAATAACAGGCTGCAAGATCATACAAGAACTAAAACTGCAGGCAGAGGACAAAGCTCTTCTACACATGGAGAGTCAAAAGCTCTGCTCTATGTGCCGCTTGTGGCAGGAAAGGGACAAATTAACAAACTAATGTGTGCCACTAGGCCGTGGTCATGGGGAGCCGAAATCTTCTTTCTTCAGCTAATTCTAAGGTCGCTGTCATAGTGCAGTCTTGGTGTTCTAGTATTTCTCTGATGTCATCTATCCATCTTCGACTGGGTCTTCCCCTGTTTCTCTTTTCAGACGATCTTTTATTGAAAGCTACCTTTATTTCCACAACCCTTAGGAAACTTCCCTGCGCTCCTTCACAGGAAAACATGCAGTAACGAAAGTTTTTTCTTTATTGAAGACTATCGATGAAATGCTATCTGATTCCATTCTGATTATGTGGCAGAACCTTGTGATCTTTTATGTGTCTATGTATACTTTGTGTGTCTATGTATTCTTTGTGTGTCTATGTATTCTTTGTGTGTCTATGTATTCTTTGTGTGTCTATGTATACTTTGTGTGTCTATGTATTCTTTGTGTGTCTATGTATTCTTTGTGTGTCTATGTATTATTTGCATATTGTTTTCATCCGATTTCTTATAGCGCCACTGTTTATTCTATGTATGTTATCCCCAGTTCTGTTACTCCTAGTTTTTGTTCTAGCTTCTCTTGTGATGGGAGTGGGGAGGCTTGGGGGTGGAGGGGGTGTTTACGTTGTGTAGTGATATTATCTGATGATGCCTATGGTGACGATGACGTCATATAATGAAGGTAAAAGCGAATCTTCTTATCCAGCCTCTTGTCTCGAAGACTTCTGTTTATTTCTGTTACAACGTCTACTCACAACTTTAAGGCATCAATCAAGTACATCAATAAGTACATCAAATAGGTATCAATGCTGGTGCATCGACTGATCTGTTGCTAATTATTAAAGGCTATGCACAACTGTTAATTACTTTAGAAATCGTTCACTTTACTCGGGTCGTATCCTCATACAACACGTCCGTGGTTGTTTCAGTTTAGCGAACTGTTGTTGGTTGTATCGTATTATCGAGAATCGTCACAATCTCTATCTTCGCTGCTTGTGAAGAAGACTAAGTTTCTCCTCGTTGACAACCCTCAGATTATCTTCTCAGATCAGTCCGAGTTCCTTTCTCACTTCTAAGCGATTTAACTCGATCTAGCTGTATCTAACCTACACTAGGATCTCTATCCGTTATATCACACGGTCTAGCGATATCTAACCTACACTAGGATCTCTATCCGTTATATCACTCGGTCTAGCGATATCGTTCAGAATCGTTTGCCGAGATGTTAAATTATTTTTATCAAAAACGTATTGTTCATTTGGATTGATCATTTGAAGTTAGGTTTAGAATAATAATGTCGCTATAGAAATATTTTTTTATCAAAGAAATGTGATCCAGTATCAAAGATACCTTATTTAACCTATATTAAAAAAAAGTTAATCTAAATTATAAACAATCGCTGGATTATGTAGATGCTTACATCTCACAGCTGATTATTAAATATAAAGGCATGACCCTCACGGTAGAATGTGCACCGTTCTAAAAGTAGTTGTTTCCACTGTACATTTGTATAAAGCAATGTTACATATGGAAATTCCCGTTTAGCACCAAATATTATTTTTCCTGAACTTAGAATTATGTGAAATCAAAAACGGCTATTGACTCGATTTCAAGTCACAAGTCAGAGGCACGTCTCAATATTTACAGAATGTAGGCGGCACTAAGCATATTACCTTCTGCAAGTCTATGTGAGAATGAATCTGAAAGCGAAATATTTTACTGAGCATAACATTGCTATAAAGATTTATCAATACTTCTGCAGAGAGCGTAAAAAGGGACATCTTTATTGTTCTTTATCAAATCCTGAGAAGAGAACAATGCATATTTTAGGTTTGTGTAAACGTTCATTTGATCGAATAGTGGAAGCAAGCGGATATTTATTGCCAACAAATTCACGAAAGCAAGGAAGGAAAGAAAAGATAGACAGTTTCGATAAGGACCTAGTAAAAAGAGAAATATGTAGAATGTTTGATAAAAACGAAGAAGTGACACTTAGAAAGTTGAAGATTTGGCTGAAAACTAATAACGACATTGAAATATCAAAAACTTTATTATGGAAAACTGTAAGAAATGCAGGCTTCACCTTTAGAAAGTATGCTGGTGGAAAAAACATTATTTGTGAAAAGCCACATCTGGTAGCTCTTAGAAGCAAGTATTTACGTGAAGTGAAGGGAATGCGCGAGAATGGTTATGATATTGTGTATTTAGATGAAACTTGGATCAACGCTCATCATACAAATGAAAAGGAATGGCAGTTAGCAGATGGAAGTATTAAAAGATCAGTACCAAGTAGTAAAGGGCAACGTTTGATAGTTGCACATGCAGGTAGCAGACATAATGGGTTGTTGCAGAATGCTCATCTAATTTTCATTTCAAAATCCATTGACAATAGAGACTACCACTCCGAAATGAATGGGCACATATTCGAAGACTGGATCGAAAAAAGTATTCTTCCAATATTAGATAGACCTTCTTGTCTGATAATGGACAATGCTTCATACCATAACGTAGTGAACGTAGAAGATAGAATCCCAACATCATCAAGTACAAAAGATGCAATCAAAACGTGGCTCATAAAAGAACACATACCAGTTACCGACAGGTACTTGAAACCCGAATTGCTTAACCTTGTAAAACAGACACAACGAACAAAGATATTTAAAATAGACAAGTTAATTGAAGAACATGGTCATAGATGTTTGAGACTACCTCCATATCATGCACACTTAAATCCTATAGAGCTAATTTGGGCAAAAGTTAAAGGACACGTAGCATCTACAAATACAACTTTCAAATTATGTGATATTGAGGCACTTACAAATCAGGCTGTATCAAATATACATAAAGACTACTGGGTGAAATGTGAGGATCATGTGTTACGCCAAGAAGAGGAATATTGGAAAAAGGAAGGTTTGTTGTTTGTTCAGCCGAAAACAGTAATCGACCTATTTGACTCGTCTGATTATGAATGATCATTACTCTGATTAAGTCTACACTAAAAAAAGTTTGATTTGCAAAATTTACAAGTTGATTTGTAAAACATTTCATTGCTCAATACCACACAAGCAATTCAAAAAAATGTTATAAGCAAACCATCAACCATTACTTATAAAAATTAGCCCGCTTGATTCAATACAGAAGTTCAGATATCTTGGATCAACTATTACAGACAAAATTTCCTTACATGAAGAAATATATGTACTTATTTCAAAGGCAGCGACAACATTTGTGAAACTCACACCAAGAGCATGGAACAATATCAAATTGACTCTACGAACAAAAGATATATTTTAAATTTTTTTTACACCTGCCACCATGTAAAATTTTGTGGACACGCCTATGGGTCATCATTGCACTAGATTACTGTAAAATATTTTGTTTATGGTCGAAATCATATTTACATGGGCAAACATCAAAAGAATTCGCCGCTTTCAAATAACCGTTACAGCTAGACATCAAGTAACACATATGTTTTCGCGACATGGACATTTTAACAACGTATGCCAAAATTCATGTGAAATCATCAAGAACTTTTTGAATTATAAATCATAACATCTCGGCAAACGATTCTGAACGGTTATAGTAACAATAGCACTTTCGTTTCTATTTTGTTGTTTTTCCATATGTTTTTCAGCCGTGTTATTTTGCAATATGCCATTGCCAATCTCTTCCTTATTTCTGCCATGCAGTCTCCTGCACCGTTGATTTTTGCTCCTAAGTATTCAAATTTATCCACACATTCTATCTCGGTATTGTCTATTCTGATTTTTGGTTGATGTGTTGTTATATCTGTTGACATGATTTTTGTTTTCTGCGTGTTTAAATACAAATTTTGTGCTTCGCTATATTTCTTTGTGTTCTTGATTAGTTGTTCCAATCCCTTTATATCGTTTGAAAAAAGTACTGTGTCGTCTGCGTAGCGTAGTTCCGGGATTAGGAATCCACCTATGTTTAAAGCGTGGTAGTCAGTGTTGTGTATGTCTTCTCTCACGTTCCTCATTATACTTTCAGCTTAGATGTTGAACAGGTATGGTGAGAGTGTGCACCCTTGCCTTACTCCACTCTGTACCTCAAACCACTCTGAGAGATCGTCCTCTAACTTCACTGCAACCTTTTGATCTTGGTAAAGTTCCTCTATTAGATGAATCGGATGTCTTGGGAAACCCATGCTGTTCATTATCTCCCATATAGATATCTCCCATGCAGCTCAGATATATCTTCGTATATCGATGTCTGATCGTCTGCGAATAGCAATTCGTTTATGATATCACTGTCATCTTGTTCTTCGTTCGCTTGTTCAGGTTTTGGTTTTCTTGAGATATAGATACATATAATACCAATTACACTTTCTCAATTTAATTTGCTGTAGAAAAATCTGGGGAAAAAGGCATGTGGTGTTTTCATACTTTTATTGTAATCCCGTCGAGGACAAACTCCTTGAAGTGGAAATGGAACTTTGTTCAACCAACAGAAACCGGAAAGTAAGTTTTGCTAGGCCATTCCTGACATCAAGCAGGACCATAGTTCTGACCAAGTAATAACTGGTGCTGAAGTCGGATATTCCAGACCCAGAGGCGCACCAGCAACTATGGTGTCACGCAACACGACTAGAGAACGTCTTCACAATAACACAAATGTACTATAGTTTTTTTTATGGATTTGGGGGGAGGGGATGTTAACATTTTAGACACAATCAAGCATGGGGGGTTTGTATCTCCATCCTCCTGGCGAAACACTTTAGACATAATGTATTGACAGTCACTTGGACATCAGAATGTCACATTTAAATGCAGGACAAACAGACTTGTACATCACCGGAACAACTGCTGGTTATTTTGTCACAAATATATATTTTTAGAAGCCTATACAAAACATCATTAAAGTTATAGGATCATACAACAGCACTATTAGCATTCATAGCCATCATTATATGCCGTCTCCGCAATACAAGATGGCTGCGACATTATCGTTATATCAATCTCTCTACGTACCGTTCTAGTGGGTCAGTGATTAAATCATAGCCAGGACCACAGATCACAAGGCCAGCCATAATCATACCAGCACTTTCTAGTTCCTCAACCCTCCCTACCCCCTCCATTCTGTAATCACGCATGTTTATTTGTGTCAGTGAGTGCTTATTGTTGTAGGCCTATATAACCGCTTATTTTTCTTGCTTTATTATGTGAAGAGCATGCTAATATCGTCTGCTTATTTTGTAGCTATATTGTAGATTTCAATTTTGCAAAAGCTTTGTACAATATTTTATATGCTTATATATATATATATATATATTGTGTGTGTGCGCGCGCTTGTTTGTTTCCTGTGCAATGTCAAATACATTGCTGCTTGTGCGTGCGACTTTTTAAAATTGGTATATAGGCATATGTATATATATATACAACTTGTTTTTCCCCCTGATGTTATTTAAATGATATTAGCTATTGCAAGATGTCGTTAAAATGAATACTTGTGTGTTATTGCAAGATGTCGTTAAAATGAAAACTTGTGTGTTATTGCAAGATGTCGTTAAAATGAAAGACTTGTGCGTTGCTGCGAGATATCGTTAAAATGAAAGATTTGTGCGTTGTTGCGAGATGTCGGTAAAATGAAAGATTTGTGCGTTGTTGCGAGATGTCGTTAAAATGAAAGACTTATGCGTTGTTGAGGACAGAATGGGGAAGAAAGATATCAATACAATTTACGTTTCATGCGTATCGTAAGAGGCGATTAAGAAGGTTCGGGGGATAGATTTAGTTTTCTCATCTCAAATAGTGTCAAAGTTATACGATCTCTCTGGTGTAGTGGTTAAGCAGTCTTCTTTATTTTAAAGAGGTAGCGGGTTCGAATCCAGCCAGTATCGTTTTGCTTATAAAGTTGATTTTTTTTCGGAGATCCCAAGTATTATCGCTTAGACTACGGAGTTACGTGCGATTAGTAGTACTCTCGACAGGCGGCGTGCTGCTTCGTTTAGAGGGACGGAGTACATATGGGGTAACTCGAGTACAATGAAGTCAATCCTCTATACCTTTTGAGCCATTCAGAATCTGTTGATACTTACAAGACACATCTCCATCGAGGCCAACTTATTGAAGTGGAGATGGGGGCTTAGTTCAGCCAACAGTGGTTTGAAACTAAGGTTGGTCGGTCCACCTCAGATATCGCGCAGGATCACAGTCCTGCCCAATCAAACATTTGTGCTAAAATCGGAGATACCAGCTCAGAGACGTACCAGTAATCATGGTATCACGCCAAACGACTATATAACATGTTTTCACATTTAAACCAGTTACGGGAGGAGCACTGACCCAAGAGATGGGATATCAATAGAAAGCTGTATAGGAGGGGGGGGGGACACTGATGGGCTTTCAAATACAGCAGTATTTATTAAGAAATCCAGACTTGCTGTGTAGACATGTTAAACTGTATGGCAGAACTGAAGAGCTTTCAAATATAGCAACATTTATTCCGAAACCCGGACTTGCTGTGTAGACAAGTTAAAATTTAAACAAAACGAAGACAAGACAAATAATTGACTGCTTTTAAGTTGAAACTAATTGCTATGCACTCTTAACTGTTATTATTATTGTAATCTGTCGCTGTTTATTTGATTCATAGATGCAATATTATTTCAACTACCAGATATATGTATAGAAATAATTGTGCAGATAACGATCATTTGTCGACAGCAGTTAATATGAGCATGTTATTAAATGCGGTCACGTTGTGATCTATGAGTTTCTGCAAGCTGTTAATATTACATAACAGTGATTTGTGTCTGTTCACTTCGAACACCCGCTGGCAATGTCTCATGCATGTCACTTCTTTGATAGTTTGACAAATACATGATATTTGATTGTTGATGAGTCTTTTGGTTGTGTTGCCTTGCGTTAGCGCATCAATTTTCTGCTTCTTATTTCAATATCGCGTGTCCGTTATTGTTTTGTATTGTATGTTTTATTTTGTTCCGTTGGTTATAAAATAGGTCTGTCACATATTTTGCCCATCTTTTCAGCTTTAGCAAATATAATTTTTCCATTAGTATCTTTCATGCAGTCTCCATTTACAGGAGTTTTCTTATTTATGATCTGTCTCATTTCCTTGTGCATGTCTTTAGTAATATGTTGTAGTAATATGAGATGTCTATTTCTAATTATAATATATTCATCTTTTATAGACTTTAGGATGTTAGGCTATATAGTTTATACTTCGTTCTATAATTCGTGTTTTTGTTCTCGCGATTTTCTCATATAATAATTATACTAATTATTTGCAAGCAATCTTGCATTACACATGATGTGGCAACATTAATTTTCATAAGTTCACAGATAACTTATGAAGAAATTTTCTTCATTCTTGAAAGACACTAAGCATGCCCTAACTATTTTTTTCTACCGTCCAGTTGTCTTCTGACCGTACCTATCGTCTGTTCTTGCTTGATGTCTGTTCTTTGTACACTTCTATACCCCATGCAGATGGTCTCAGGGCTCTACAGTTCTTTCTTGACAAGAGTCCCCACCCCTCTGTATCCACTTCTACTCTTATCCGTCTTGCTGAACTGGTGCTTACGCTCAACTCTTTTGAATTTGATGGACACTTTTTCGATCAGATCAGTGGCGTTGCCATGGGAACCAAAATGGGACCTAGCTATGCGTGTCTCTTCATGGGACATTTGGAACATTTAGTTTGGTCTACCTATGATGGCCCGTTCCCATCTCTTTTCCATAGATACATTGACGATGGGATAGGTATCACCGACATGTCAGAAGTTGAATTGTCTCGTTTCATCAACTTCATCGGCAGTTTTAACCCTGCTATTCAATTTACATCTAATATCTCCACTACTTCTGTCAACTTCCTTGACATCATTGTCACCATTCATCCCCCTTACCTTAGCACATCCGTTTACTATAAACCTACTGATGCACATGGCTTTCTTCTCTACACTTCTTCTCATCCTCCTGCTTGTCGCAACTCTCTCCCGTACTCCCAGCTTCTTCGTCTGCGTCGCTTATGTAGCGATTACGACGATTTTCTCGACAAGTCCTCTGAGATGATTGAGTTTTTCCGTAGACGATCGTTCCCTGACAGCATTCTTTCTTCCGCTTGGCTCCGTGTGCGCCATTTGTCTCGCCTCGATACCTTGACTAACTCTCAGGGTTCTTCCTCCTCCTCTGATAGGGTTAAACTTGTTCTTACCTTTCATCCCCATAACTCTTCTGTTCGACGCATCATGCTCAAACATTATTCTCTTCTCCAGTCTGATCCTGACACCCGTGACGCTTTCCATGACTTACCACTGGTGGCTTATAGGCGTGATAGAAATCTGAGGGACATCTTGGTTCATAGCCATCTTAAGTCTTCTGTTCCTGACCATTTTGGCACTGTTCGTTGCTCACGTGTCCGTTGCTTTACATGTCCTTATGTGGTTCAGATGCGCTCCATTTCATTTCCCAAGGCCACTTTCTCCATCGATGAGGCCTTTACATGTGAATCCCGTAATGTCATTTACGTGATCATATGTAAACGCTGTGGCAAACAGTACATCGGGGAAACCGGCCTACGATTGAGCGATCGTTTTTGTAACCATCTTCATGCCATCAAGCACAGAACACCCACTCCTGTGGCCACAAACTTCAACGGCGACGGTCATCATGGTGCTTTGGATATTCAGGTCACCGCCATCAGATCTTGCACCACCGATGATAGATCTAGGTATGCTCTAGAAAATCGTCTCATTTTCGAGATGGGTACACTCGAGCCTTTTGGACTCAATTCCGACCACTCTTATGTCTAGTACTGGTTTGGTGTTGTCTTTGTCTTTATTCTTTTTGTTCCGTCATTTACTCACCTTTTTGTTCGTTTCGTTTTCACATATATTTACGTTTTTATGTACCTTCTGACCTTCCGGCATATCATTTCCATATTTCCGTTGGACGTTGTGATAATTTTTCTATTCGTCGTCTTTTAATATTTTGTTTGTGTCTTGATAAAGACCTTTTGGTTGAAACGTTGAATATGATTTGTGCGAATATGATTTGTGTATTGTAATTTTTATGATTTCTTATGTGATCATCATTGCCCATCATTACCCACTAGTGTTAGATATAGTCTATGGTGTCCCATTGAGACGATATATAAACCTGTGTTTTACGTAAGTCTAATAGAAATACAATACACAGAACAAGAAGAGATCATGTGAGAAATGAAGAGATTACAAGAACTGTTGGAACAACATCTGTGGTCAAATATATTGAAAATCAAAAAGCTAAAAAAGGGCTAAAACATAGAGGATTGACTTTACTGTACTCGAGTTAACCTACATGTTCTCCGTCACTCTCAACGAAGCGGCACACCGCCTGCCAATTGAACCACTCATAGCACGTAATTCCGTAGCTTCAAGCAATAATAAACGGCCGCAAAATAAATGTAAACAAGATATTGTGAGTGGGATTTGAACCTGCAACCTCTTGAGAATGGCGAACAAGACTAATCTGTTGATGCTTGCAAGACAAATCTACAAAACCACTACGTCATGGAGATCCCAATTGAAAATCAGAGAATGAAATGGTTCGGCAACCCACTTTGTCCAGCAGCTAGAGCATACAACATGAGAATTGAAAACAACAAGAGGCAGAGGATGACCAAGAAAAAAGTGGCTTGAAGAAATTACCCACGTTCAGAGATGTCACATTATTACTGTAAATCAAGCCACCAAACGTGCCATAGTCAGAAAACCAACCGTCATTCAATCCTGTGACGCCGCAGTGAAAAGACAATACATGTACACACACACAAACACACATACACAAGCACACACACAAACACAACACATACACACACACAAACACACACACAAGCACACACACAAACACACACACAAACACATACACACACAAACACACACACATTCAAACACAGACACAAACACACACACAAAAACACACACACAAACACACACACAAACATACACACACAAACACACACAAACACACACACACAAACACACACACAAACACACACACAAACAAACCTACACACAAACACAAACACACACAAACACATACACACAAACACATACACAAACACATACACAAACACACAAACACACACGCAAACAAACACAAACACACACAAACACAAACACACATACACAAACACACACACAACCACACAAACACACACAAACACACACACACAAATACACACACACAAACACACATACACACAAACACACAGACACACACAAACACACACACAGAAACACACACACACAAACCCACACATACACACACAAAGACCCACACACAAACACACACACCCACACACAAACACACACACAAACACACACACAAACATACACAAACACACACACACAAACACACACAACCACCCACACAAACACACACAAACAAACACAAACACACACAACCACCAACACAAACACACACCAACACAAACACACACAACCACCCACACACACACAATCACACACACAAACATACACAAAAACACACACACAAACACACACAACCACCCACACAAACACACACAAACACACACAAACACACACAACCACCCACAGAAACACACAAACACACACAACCACCCACACAAACACACAAACACACACACAAACACACAAAAACACCCACACAAACACACTAACACACACAAACACACTAACACACACAAAAAACACAAAAAAGACACACAAAAAGACACACAAACAAACACACACAAGCACACACACAAACACACACAAGCACCCACACAAATACACAAACACACACAAACACCCACACCCAAAAACACACACACAAACACACACACACAAACACACACACACAAACACACAGACACACACACACACAAACACACATACACAGCCTAGATAGATGAGATTTAGATTTAGGATTATATCTAGATTTCGGATCAGATTTAGGAGTAGATACATTATTTTAGATTCAATTAGAATAGATATATTAGATAGATTATATAATATAAATTAGATGTAGATAGATATATAGATGAAGATATAAATAGATCGAGATAAAGATATATATATATATATATATATATATATATATATATATATATATATATATATATATATATATATATATATAGATTGAGATAGTGATCGATAGATTAGATTAGATAAAATTAAATTAGATTAGATAAAAAATTAGATAGATTAGATTAGCTATAATCACCACAAATTGGAAATGAAAGTCAATGGGTGAAGATATTTACATAGCCTTATTACTGGAATTACCTGTTGCATTTCAATTTTGCGTAGTAAGTACACATTACTAAATATCTAACTATCAATGGTAAAACATAAATAACTAACAATAAAACATAAAACATAAACAATGTTTTACGTTGCAGTCCAACCTGGTTGTAAAACCACATCGTTGCCGTTGAAGAAAAGATAGCCTTTCTAGAAAATCACAACAGCCAAGAAATGCGAGGTTGTTAGCTACATCCTAGATGGGATATGCTACCTATTTAAACAAAAGAGTTCTGTGTTTCTCCCTATCTTTATAAAGATCTTTCTAGTCGAAACGTCGATATTATGTGTGGTATTCATCGTAAAACTGATATTTGACAATTTTTCTATATTTTTGTCTATATTTACTTACCGAGTGTTACTAAAGATGATTTGGATTTCTTCCGGGTTTGTTCTCACACGCATGAAGATTATCAGGGTGTAGTTCGTAGAACGCAATGCTTTGTGCCATGGTTTACAGTTTGGCTGCGATATTTTCGGCTTTCGAAATGAGACATCCGATGTATCATGTGATATGGACAATTCTACGACAGATCAATTTTCTTTATTTAATCTATGTATCAAACCTTGAAATATATTTGCTTTATGTAAGTAAGAAAATGGAAGAGAGATAGATAGAGAGAGAGAGAGAGAGACGAGAAAGAGAGAGGGAACGAAGATAGTGAGAGACGAAAGTACATGTTACTTTTGCTGTACATTCACCCAGTTTTCTCCATGTTTCGACACGATTCTTCCCATATCTGAATATCATCACAGTATTTATGTGAATACAGGTAGCAGTATGCCATTCATTGTGCCATTTATTGTGTCATTAATTGTATCATTCATTGTGTAACACATTGTGATATGGATAGCTTAAAACAAGAAGGGTATGTATTCCAAAAATAACACCTGATTTTAAACGTGTGTACACGGGTTTACGTACATGCTGGACATGACTCTCGGTGACATAAAACCTACTGGCTTAAGCTTTCTCCATGACTCATATGACTACACTCGAAATTTTCAATGGTCACCATGATTATTCTTTGTGGACAGCCAATAAAATTAGATAGCATCATAAAAGTTAGCATCAGATATAATCATTACTTTGCTATTATGAATACCTATGCTGTTAAATGTATTATTGTTGCTCATAAACATCTGGTAAGCATCAACATTCAATCATTTTAGTTTACAATAACTTTACATTCACCTCGTGTGTTTAGTGTTATGAACGTATAAATCTTAAGGTTAAAACTTTGCCTATTGGTTGATGAAGTTATCTTTGCAGTTACAAATTTGTCATTAAATTCACTGTGATCTGATTACCGCAGAAGTAAACAAAACGACGCCATTTTTTTTTTAGAAATCGCTAAAATGTAGGTCAGCTAACGTAAAATAAACATTGTTTTCACTGAGTTGGAGTTAGATTATGTATATAAACATATACAAAAGGGATATATGAAACGGGATTATAAATCGTCAGAGAAGAGTCTGTTATATTTCCGGGATGTCATGTACAATATTTGTCAAGTTATTATCAGAATAGTCATGCGAGCTTATCTCACACGGCGTTACTCCCCCTTGCCTGCACTCACAGCGTTACTCCCCTTGACGGATCATTGGTCAGTTTGCGTATACTTGACAGATCATTGGTCAGTTTATACGTGACGGATCATTGGTCAATTTGTGCATACTTGACGGATCATTGGTCAGTTTGTGTATACTTTATGTCGCCAGCCAAAGAAAAGCACGGAAAAGTCGGATAGATCAAGATGAGTGACGCCATAAAATAAGTGATGATAGATGAGATTAGTGATAAGATAAGTGATGCTGTAAGTGGTGAGATAAGTGATGAGATAAGTGGTGAAATAAGTGATGCTGTAAGTTGTGAGATAAGTGATGAGATAAATTATGAGATTAGTGATAACAAGTGATGAGATAAGTGATGAGATAAGTTATGAGATAAGTTATGAGATAAGTGATCAGAAGTGATGAGATAAATGGTGAGAAGAGATGAGATGAGTTATGAGATAAGTTATGAGGAGTGGTGAGAAGTGTGAGATAAGTTATGGGATAAGTGATAAAAAGTGATGAGATAAGTAATGAGAAGTGTTGAGATAAGTTATGAGATAAGTGATGAGATAAGTTATAAAAAGTGATGAGATAAGTGATGAGAAGTGATGAGATAAGTTATAAAAAGTGATGAGATAAGTGATGAGAAGTGATGAGATAAGTTATGAGATAAGTGGTGAGAAGTTATGAGATAAGTTATGAGATAAGTTATAAAAAGTGATGAGATAAGTGATGAGATAAGTGATGAGATAAGTGATGAGATAAGTGATGAGATAATTTATTAGCAGTGATGAAATATGTGATGAGATAAGTTATGAGAAGTGATGAGATATATGATGAGATACGCATGAAAAACTATCTTGGAGAAATACTGGTTTTCTAGCTTACACTAGTGGGAATTGGTTCAATACGAGAAATACCGTAGGAAATACCCTTAATTGTCATGCATTTCTAGTCCTTGTTTCTAGATGTCTGTGGTTAGATAGTAGCATTAAATGTCTAAGTGACCACATCCATGTCGCCGGGACTCTATATTTAGAAAATGTGTGCGCGCCGATGATCTGCGGTAATCATAACACAATGTGCCGTGACAGTTAATCAGATATTATTGTTAATTTATCTAAAGTTATATCATAATGGCAGGTTACTCAAAATATCAAATGGGAGTTGTTTGATAGAAATAATACCGGGTGTAAAGTCGCTGTGCACTCATTCACATTAGTGATAACGTTACGTCATATGAAAAGTGAATATTTAGTGCAGATCTGTGTGACATAAATTGTGAAAATTTGGTGCAGATCTGTGTGACGTAAGTACACCACGACTTTATATAACAATCCAATCAGATAAATGATAAATATCCGTTAATAAAGAAAATAAGTAGCCATTAGAAGATGGCGAACAAGCAGGGCTATAGATATGGAAGGATATGGGACGAGCATGAAGTAAATAGTTCAATCCAACCCTTTTTCTCCAAAGTAAATTGGAAAAAAACAATGTATTTTACACTTTGGGGAATATGCTCTCAAAGATTTAGCGGGTAAATACCACAAAAATATAGACGTGGAAAACGTTAGCTTTGATATTAAACAAGAAAACTGTTCGAAAGACATTTTTTATTTTTACCCCTCTTTACCAACGTGTATACGGTTCTGCTACCTAGTTAAGAAAACGTACTAAAGTTCCCATCAATTCTTCCTTCAATGCAATTGTATCCACTGCTCGGCGAAGTAACACACTTCGATTCTCCTAGTAAACTACTAAACTGCTATTGTTTTTTTTTAGTTAAAATTAAACCGCTATACAACAAATAAAGTCTGAAACATGGAGATCTCTTTGATTACGTTATTTATTTGAGAAACTTTAGATCAGTAAACAATTCCATATTAACTATTAACTTTTTAGTGAATACAACAATGTAATTATGTAATCTTCTATTCGATACTGTCGTTGTAACTGACATTTTCTCAATCATAGCATCCTGTCACATGGCAGACTTCAGCTGACGGAACAAAATGGATAGGTCACATGATCCTTAAAAAAGCCGTTCTAGAAGGTGGAGAGAAGCGCGATTCAAGTGCCATATTGGGTAAGTTTATATCTGACTGTTGCTAATATATATGGAAGTTTATATCTGACTCTGTCGCTAATATATATGGAAGTCCTACCAATATAATTCAATCGAGCCTTTTGTGTTATGTTTTCGATTATTCCCGTGCATTTCGTTGGATTTCGATATCAGGGAGACACAGAGTATATAAATAATAGTAATAAAACCTGTCAGGGTCGTAGGGGTGTCACATTGTGACATAACCCGTCAGGGTCGTAGGGGTGTCACATTGTGACATAACCTGTCAGGGTCGTAGGGGTGTCACATTGTGACATAACCCGTCAGGGTCGTAGGGGTGTCACATTGTGACATAACCCGTCAGGGTCGTAGGGGTGTCACATTGTGACATAACCCGTCAGGGTCGTAGGGGTGTCACATTGTGACATAACCCGTCAGGGTAGTAGGGGTGTCACATTGTGACATAACCCGTCAGGGTAGTAGGGGTGTCACATTGTGACATTTGGGGCAGAAAGTTATCCACGAATCTCTATCCTCTAACATACTGATGAGTTTGGAAACCTCACACCCTGTGCAGAACTTGATATTATCCAGCCATGTCTTTCATTGCACCTCGTCTTCTTCTACCCTCCACAGTACCCCGAAGAACATCTTTTGTCAACAAGAAATGTCTCATCACGTGCGCGTACCACTAGAGATTACGAAGTTTCATAATAATTAACAGTGGTTCTTGTTAACCCGCTAATACATGAATTCTATCATGCACAAACACATTTGTCTTATGTTCTCGGTAAGAGATATCAATTTAATAAACGTATACCTAATGTCTCGAAATGACAATTCAATGAGAGCATGTTTTAATACGCTGGTGTTCACCTCATCTCCAATACTCCTACAGTGAAATTATTGCAGCAAAACACAGATGTTGTCACACGCCATTTTGTCGGAAGTCTATAAATAGGGACCAGCAAAAATCACAACAATAATACAAAAAAATCACTTTAGACGTGGCTATCTACAGTAAAGGCGTTCTAAAAGAATTAATTAGGTCCTGATTATGTTATGTTTCTGATTATTGTTGGGATTTTGATTGGTCGCTATTTACATACTTAAAGTCGCATGTAAAAAATAGCCACGGTTAACCAATAGATATCACGGAAATTGACATCATATGTCATGTTTACGTTTTAGTTGGAAGACCTGTAGTACTATCGATAGACACGACGTATGACAGATTCTGCTTTGTTTTGATTCGGTGTTTATGTCTTATTTGTCGGTTGTTCGTGGTCTATGTACCGATGTATTTCCGATATTGTTTCCTGTTATATGGTGATAAGCATTGGATAACGATTTTTATTTGAATTTTGTTTAGGGATCAATATCACGGTCAAGTCCGTAGATAAGATAGATAAGAGGGAGGTTGTCTATCCCCCCCCCCCCCCCGCTTAGAAATCAGAATATCTATTTTTAGTATTAGGAATTTAGTAAAGTAACACATCCCTCTCTAATATTATTTTACAAAAGGTAACTGAAAGTATCACGAAAATGAAAGAACTACAACCGAAAATAAAGGAATTGAAAACGAAAATGAAGAAACTACACATGCAAATGAAGGAGCCACACACGAAAATAAAAGAACTACACACGAAAATGAAGGAGCTGCACACGAAAATGAAGGAACTACACACGCAAATGAGTGAATATGACCAATATTTTTGGGGAGTTTAATTTTGTGTTAACCCAACATCCCCCCCCCCAATCACTTTAGAGGTACCTATCACCTAATCGAGGTGATGGTGACATTATTACCATGCTTGTCAGCCCATCAGTCATCTAAAGTTGTATACAAGCTCAGTGTACCAGCTCATCAGTCATCTAAAGTTGTATACAAGCTCAGTGTACCAGCTCATCAGTCATCTAAAGTTGTATACAAGCTCAGTGTACCAGCTCATCAGTCATCTAAAGTTGTATACAGTGTACCAGCCAGTTGTTGGTTCTCAAATTTTTCCTTAGAATGTGTACTTTCTCTCCTCTCTCAAGTCTCTCCCATCTCTATCATGGTCTGAATACATACATTGTCTCTTTCAGCTTCCTCGTCGTTATTTGTATTTATATTCACGAGTTTCCTAATTAACTCAGTTATGTTTCTTATTGCTGTCCCATCTACTGCTCTCGCTTGAGTAACATCGACTTCTCTTATTCATCATACATTATTTGTGAATGGAGAAAATAATATTTGGATGAGTTTTTTTGTGTGTGGAAAAAAGTTGATCCTTCAAACTTTTTCTGATGTCTGTGTTGTATCATTTCTCGCTGTCTATACAAAAGTCAGATAGCTATAACTTAGCTCGAGTCAGCAATATTTTCATAAGCTCGTCTTTGAATTCTGAAAGGGTGTTTTTACGTGTTTTATAAGATGTGAGGGAATCCTCAATGAAACGGTCCTGTATATTCTGTTGAAGGAACTCAAGCGGCATTTTACACCAGTGAAAAAAAAAAAAAAGATACGCCGACTAGAAATGGTTCAGGGCGCAGGGGATGATCATAATGTTTTGTGTGTCTCACATGCTCTATGCGGTCTACGCCGCTTCGCTAAGAGTCGCACGTGTATCTGTTGTAGAATTTTTGTACCACCTACGTTGTATGTCATTGCTCATTCCTCCACCGCCATCAGTCAGATACCTCATTCTATGCAAATGTTGGACAGCACTGGCCTAGACAGACTTCTAGAGCAGGCACCGTATCATGAATAGCCATCATTCAGTTACTATTACAGACGCAATAATTAAATCGTTTGTTGGCATATTTAGAATATCTGACGGATTGTGTTGTTTCTCAATAGGACTGAAAGTTATAGGAGGTAAAGTGTCTGAGACTGGGAAGCTTGGTGCCTTCATTACCAAAGTCAAGAAAGGGAGTATTGCAGACACTGTAGGTCATCTTCGACCAGGTCAGTAGGGGATTCGTCATTTGAGGTTTTAGTGCAAATGTGGGAGAGAAAATGAGATATTGCTCTTATCTGTTGTAGAGATGAGTTTATGTGGGGGATGATGTGTAGACCTATGTAGTGATGATGTGTATCTGTGGTGATGATGTGTATTTGTGATGACGATGTGTATCTGTGGTGATGTGTATCTGTGATGACAATGTGTATATGTCGTAATGATGTGTAGTATCTGGGATAGTGATGTATATCTGTGGTAATGATATGTATCTTGGGTGATGACAAACATCTTTGGTGATGATTGTATCTGTCACTAAAATGTCCACTTGTATCCATTGCAACAGGACCAGTAGTATCCACTCAATTTAGCATATGTAACTAAACCATCTTAGGCAATATTGGTAGACAATAATGTAACCAAGCCATCTTAGGCAATATTGGTAGACAATAATGTAACCAAGCCATCTTAGGCAATATTGGTAGACAATAATGTAACCAAGCTATCTTAGGCAATATTGGTAGACAATAATGTAACCAAGCTATCTTAGGCAACATTATTAGAGAATAGGCAACATTATTAGAGAATAGGCAACATTGTTATAGAAATAATAATCTTGTTGAAAACTTGGGAATTCTAGCACAATTCAATAACTAAGTGATAGTTACCTAATCATTCCAACAGACTCCAAGTATATGTTTTTCAAACTGCTTGCACATACACATTCATATATATATACGCTGTATGTTTCATCGTGGTGTTTGTAGATGATAATTTCAAATTTCAGGTGATGAAGTTGTGGAGTGGAATGGGCGTTCTCTACAGGGTGCCACATTTGAAGAGGTTTATGATATTATTTTAGAATCTAAACAAGAACCGCAGGTGGAGCTCATCGTTCACAGAAGTGCTAAGTATGTCATCCATATGTTCAGCCCATATTTTCTGTTTGACTGTATATTTGATAAATTTCTCTTATTGTATTTCTGTCTGTTTTTTTAATACTTTTTAGCAACACCTGTGATGTTGTCTTATTCCAGGTTTATTATTATTGTTGTCAAAGGATTATTTAACGTTTGGGCACAATGATGGGGCTCTAGGCGGAGGAATCCAAATTGACCAATTGTTCAAACGGCACAATATCAAAGTGTGTGGCACATGTGTGGCATATTCAAGGCATAATAATGAATGTTGGCTGGCCACTGTAGAAAATACTGGGGCCTAACCACATACATACATTTACCAAAGGGAACTGGCCACCTCACCTAATAATTGCTGTGGTTTAGTACAGGAATAGTACTAATAATTCCACACATGGTCAACTCAATGGTCAACTCAATGGTCAACTCAATGGTCAGTATTTGCAAGTTTAACATTTTTCTGGACTAAATTTCTTGGAACATTGATCTGTCATCATTCAGGACAACTACAGGCTGTGTGGCTACTACAGGCTGTGTGGCTACTACAGGCTGTGTGGCAACTACAGGCTGTGTGACAACTACAGGCTGTGTGGCAACTACAGGCTGTGTGGCAACTACAGGCTGTGTGGCAACTACAGGCTGTGTGGCAACTACAGGCTGTGTGGCAACTACAGGCTGTGTGGCAACTACAGGCTGTGTGGCAACTACAGGCTGTGTGGCAACTACAGACTGTGTGGCAACTACAGGCTGTGTGGCAACTACAGGCTGTGTGGCAACTACAGGCTGTGTGGCAAGGTGGATACTCAACAGTTTTTCAGTTGCCACATAATTACCTGAATTTCTTTATCTTGATTATGACAGATTTTTCTATCAGTACTTTGATTGCATTCTTATCTTTGATTGCATTCTTATCTTTGATTGCATTCTTATCTTTGATTGCATTCTTATCATTGATTGCATTATTATCATTGATTGCATTCTTATCTTTGATTGCATTCTTATCTTTGATTGCATTCTTATCTTTGATTGCATTCTTATCTTTGATTGGGTTCTCTATATATGTGCTTCATCTTCAATTTTGTACCATGTTCTGTGATGACTCATCCGTAGACATTCAAAATATATGTTCTGTGGATATTCTTTATCCAGGAAACTGAGAATGATATTGCATACAATAACAAACACATTTATAGGTATATAAATTCAGGAGTCAGAAACACAAAATGAACCATTATGCCTTAATGATGTGAAGTATCAAACACGAACCGCTAGGCCTTCATGTTGTGAAGTATCAAACACGAACCGCTAGGCCTTCATGTTGTGAAGTGCCAAACATAAAAAACACATAAATAGAAAAGAGATTGCTTCAGATATGCTTTGTGAGTAAATGATTGATATTATTAAGAAGCTGTGAGAAATTATTGAAAAAAATTGTAAGGTAGCAGGCAATATTTGAATATGGTTCTTTAAGCAAGGAATGCTAATTAAAAAATAAAATATTTTGGAGATATTAAAACATGTGACACCTTGTTGAAGACCTTACTGGAGGGTAAAGTCGAGGGAAGTGGAACAAGAGGTAGGCTGAGATACAAGTGGGAGAATAACATCACAAGATGAACAGGTTACAGTTTAGTAGTGTGCACCACCAAGACAAGAGACAGGGGATGTTGGAGATCTGTTTAGTCAACCTTCTTTGCGGGGATATAATGACGCTGATGTCAATTAGCAGATGACGAAATATGTATTGACTCAATCAAGTTGCAAGGCAAATGGGTGTCACTTGACCAGAATGGATCATGTTTAATGTTCTAACATACAATTCATAATGTTCTAACATACAATTCATAATGTCCTAACATACAATTCATAATGTTCTAACATACAATTCATAATGTTCTAACATACAATTCATAATGTTCTAACATACAATTCATAATGTCTCAGCACATATTAGATTGGAACATAACATGACAACATTATTATGAAATGATTGTTTAGAAACAAATATCAATTCTTTACACATTTACTCCACAGACATGGGGAAACGCCCCCAAGTGTCCAGTCTTCCTTGACTGACCATGCCAGAGGTAGGAGATAGGTACTGGTGCTAGGTATATCAATACAGTCATGGTTGCTATGGTGTCTGATCTCTTGTGTATCACTCTGAGAGATATCCGAATATTCTTCGTCAGCATTGATTCTCAAACTCCCGCTGGATCTCTCTTGTAGCAGGACAATGGTCCTACTAGATTTCCTGCAGGATGTAGTCTGGAGAATGGAAATGCATTGTGTTGCCATTTTAGTTTTGTTAATGTCTTCGTCAGAAGATGCCCTAGTAAATTTGGCTAGTGACATTGACCATATCCACTGTGCTAATTCCAAATTTTTCTGAAAATATTTATTTCTCAAGTTATTTTTTGAAGGCATAGAGAGACCCCTACGAGAAGAAGTAGCCTAGTTGATAATGAGTTTGCTTACTATCATTGGGTTACAGAGTGCCAGGTTCAAAACCACATCTGTACAAAACAAATCTGAGTCATGATTTCTCACCTGACACAACCGTTACTCCAGTCTACCCAGCTGTAAATGAGTACCTGACACATGTGTTAGGGGAGGTAAACACAGCGAGGAAGGAACTGTATAACCCACCTAATGGTTGCTATGGTTTAGTAGATGAAGACCTAGCATCATTCCCGATGGCGGATTGCTGCAGTGATTCCTACCTTTATGAGGAGAGACACAGAGAGTATGAGGGGGTAATGGTGATTGCTATAAAAAAGTCAGAAGGAAGTTGGTTATTTCATCAAAGAAGTGGATACCAATAAAAAAACATATGACTGATCTGCTGCAAAACAACAGTAACATTCCTAAGAGCTTTCACATTTCCATTGGCAATATATGGGTGTGAATCCTGAATCCCAAACCAAACAGGAACTAAAAATTCTAACAAGAAATGCATACATCTTGCTTGTTCCTAATAAAATTAAATACTTTTCGAATACATTTTGTTCAATATTTTATTCAATACAGCTTTACTATTTTTACTGTCAACACATTAAAACCACACATCTACTACTACTGCACATCTACTACTACTGCACATCTACTACTACTGCACATCTACTACTGCACATCTACTACTACTGCACATCTACTACTGCACATCTACTACTACTGCACATCTACTACTACTGCACATCTACTACTACTGCACATCTACTACTACTGCACATCTACTACTACTGCACATCTACATAAACAATGCAGCTCTCAGTGTTTATTTTGTGTGCAACCTTCTTGTAATATTTCTCTGAAGATTACATTTTTTAATAAACGTTTTCTTACTTTTTAAATTACTATGAAAATTGGTCATTAACTGGCAGAGAAATTAGTAATTGTGGAGATGGTCAAGGGAGAATAGAACAACTATGAAAATATCCTGCCTGTAATATGGTGATCTATCGAACAACTATAAAACGATCCTGCCTGTAATATGGTGATCTAATGACTAATTTGCTTAGCTACACTTGCTAGTTTTTTCCCTATCTCTTACCAAATGTTCACAGATTATGGCCTGAAAGAAGCCATCCCAGACAACTTGAGGTTTCGACGACGTGTTGCCCCTGAGCCCCAGCCAAGATCACGGTTACGGTCCAGACCTTTGTCTCCAATTACTGGCAAACTTCAGGTAGGTAAAACTGCTTAAAGTCTGTGAACATTAATTTCTTTGTTTATTTATATGTGGATAAACCAGTGTCATATATGTCAACTTATTGAGATAAAAACTTCTACAAAGATCCATACAATCCAAAATCTATACAAGAAAAAAAATTTATTTTACAGAATTAATACATTGATATATAAATTATGATTATTCATCTTCTTTTTCTTCTGCATTTGCTCTCTGATAACCACCACGAAAGTGTGTGTGATTTTCGCAAGAGGAGGTGAGGGGGGTGGGGGTTGTATGTTTACTAACAACACAGACAGTATCTTAGTTCAGAAGGTAAAAAAAAACACCCATCTAAACCATTTTTTACTGACAAGTTAAAGTGCTTTAATATAGGATATGCATTAGTCCACTCAATTAATATCAAATCATAAGCTATCACAGCCAAGCTGTAAACCATGGCATTGAATAGTGATAAAGAGTTGTTGGTAGCACATGCTACTCAGGATGGAGGTATCAACTCAGCATTTCTCTGCTGTATTGATGTGATGGGGGTATCAATCCAGCATTTCTCTTCTGTATTGATTTTGGTTGTAAGACTTCAGAAATGATATTCACAATGGAAAGTAAAATATCAGCATTTGAAATGAAATCCTGAGTTTCTAAGAATATCATGGATAGAAAGATGATCACAGATGTTAAGAAATATATTTGCATAGAAGGAGATTGGCTTATCAAAACTACCAGAATATGCAAGTTAACATATTTTGAACATAGAAAAGTACACAATGGGTTTAGAAAGATTAATCATGGAGGGAAAGGTTCCGGGAAAGAGAACACGAAGCATACCAAGACTATGATGGACACAGGATATCAAAGACCTTTTGAATGACACTGAAAGAGGCTGGATGACTTGCACAGAAACACGATGCTTACAGAGTGGCTTTAAGGATAATGTTCTTCAAAGGATACGACACATAGAAGAATTGAAGATAAAGAGTTACTTATACATGTTGAATCATATATCCACCAAAGATGAATGTGTCGGGCCATAGGCATAAATAAAACTGCAAACAACACATTTCCATTCTCTGAACTACAACCTCCTGGAAATCTAGTATGACTGTTGTTCTGCTACAAGAGAGATTTAGCAGGAGTTTGAGAATGAACTCTGAAGAAGAAGAATCATATATTGTTATTAGAAATGAGATTAACTGGACATGTTGTATGAATACCTAACAAACACATCCCAAAACATTTGATGTATGACAAACTCCTCAAAGGAAAATGACTGGCTGGTGGACAGAACAAACATGTTAAAGAATCTCTCAAAATGACTCTAAAGAGCTTCAACATTGACACCACATCCTGGAAGTCTGTCACTCAGAATTTCCTAATGGGACATAGCAATACCAGCAAAAGTGTTTACATCACCAAAAAGCATCCAATCTGAGAGGCATGAAGAAAACGTTTTGCCCACAAGGACAGAACAACATACACACAGATGCCCAATTTTTATCATTCGTGCCTCAAATGTGGCAGAGTTGAACTTTTCTATGCCAGGATTAGACTTTTCAGTCATCTCCACACATACCAGAGAGATGTAACAACGCAAGTCTATATCTGTTGTCATCACCTCCTGCAACGGATGACCACACATGTCAGAGAGATGTAACAACGCAAGTCTGTATCTGTTGTCATCACCTCCTGCAACGGATGACCACACATGTCAGAGAGATGTAACAACGCAAGTCTGTATCTGTTGTCATCACCTCCTGCAATGGATGACCACACATGTCAGAGAGATGTAACAACGCAAGTCTGTATCTGTTGTCATCACCTCCTGCAACGGATGGCCACACATGTCAGAGAGATGTAACAACACAAGTCTGTATCTGTTGTCATCACCTCCTACAATGGGTGGCTGTCATTATGTGAAATGTTGTACTGTTTATATAGTCTATTTAAAGTATGCAACAAATTAAGGGAGGAATTTTAATTGTCATAGTTCAGACAATGAAATGATTTTGATATCAGTTCAATAAATATTTATGTTTGCTTTTATGTCAAGGTCAAACTATGGTATGATATCCAGAGTTATCAGCTAATTATCACTATAATCAGCGCTATTGACCTCCCCTTGACTGATACTGGCAAGTTCCGTAATCCATACTGTAAAGTGTATCTTCTTCCAGATAGAAGGTGAGTCTTATATACTTCTGTTACATATTTGCAACATGATGATGCTTTTCTCTATAATATTTTGTATATAATATAATCATTGAGAAATATTGGTATTGTAACAACAGACTCAGTGTCATGGTGTCAAAGACGTCTACCACTAGTATTTTGTAAGCTTACTATTAATTACCATGTCTGCAGCCCATCATCAGTCTCAAAGAACTGAGAAATGGGTCACTTCTTTAACTGATTGAAAGTCGCAATCACTTTCTGTGAAGTTATCATTTAGCAAGTGGCAATCAATTGGTGTGAAGTTATCATGTAGCAATCACTTGGTGTGAAGTTATCATGTAGCATGTGGCAATCACTTGGTGTGAAGTTATCATGTAGCAATCTCTTGGTGTGAAGTTATCATGTAGCATGTGGCAATCTCTTGGTGTGAAGTTATCATGTAGCAATCACTTGGTGTGAAGTTATCATGTAGCAATCACTTGGTGTGAAGTTATCATGTAGCAATCTCTTGGTGTGAAGTTATCATGTAGCAATCTCTTGGTGTGAAGTTATCATATAGCAATCTCTTGGTGTGAAGTTATCATATAGCAATCTCTTGGTGTGAAGTTATCATATAGCAATCTCTTGGTGTGAAGTTATCATATAGCAATCTCTTGGTGTGAAGTTATCATATAGCAATCTCTTGGTGTGAAGTTATCATATAGCATGTGGCAATCTCTTGGTGTGAAGTTATCATGTAGCAATCACTTGGTGTGAAGTTATCATGTAGCATGTGGCAATCTCTTGGTGTGAAGTTATCATGTAGCATGTGGCAATCTCTTGGTGTGAAGTTATCATGTAGCAATCACTTGGTGTGAAGTTATCATGTAGCAATCACTTGGTGTGAAGTTATCATGTAGCAATCACTTGGTGTGAAGTTATCATGTAGCATGTGGCAATCACTTGGTGTGAAGTTATCATGTAGCATGTGGCAATCTCTTGGTGTATTAGGTATTTTTTGTTGATTACCCTTCTCACACACCAGAAATGTCCATAAGTGCTCAGATCTCTGCTTCAGTAAATCTCTTAGGGTATAGCAGCTGATAGTTCTGGTTTTATGTTGGTTCACTGCTCTCTTTGATCTATATCAACCATCATATCAGCTGAGATACCATGCAAGAAATTATCTATGCAGATCTCAGCCAGTGCTTGAAACTCCGTAGTGCTGATCCTTCACTTGGTGTGAAGTTATCATGTAGCATGTGGTAATCACTTGTTGGAAGAGACTCAGTACTAATGGGAAAGCACGAGTACAATAAAATCCAGGTACTTGTTAGAATTGTATGTGAAAAACTCAAAAAATGATACAAAAAAGAGTTACCTAGAAAGTTAATTTATTTTCTATGTTGGGAGTTTGAGCCAACCCCCCTCTACCCCCCCCCCCCCAAATAAGAGTTACTGGTAGATTAAGCATTAGCATTTTCTAAAAAAAGCTAATATGGGCCACCAACTGCTCCCTTTCAGGGCTAAATAATTTCTGTAATTTTGCTACAATTTTATTTCATTGTCATACAATTAAATCACATTTTAACCCCACCTATTTCATGGCCATACAATTAAATCACATTTTAGCCCCACCTATTTCATGGCCATACAATTAAATCACATTTTAGCCCCACCTATTTCATGGCCATACAATTAAATCACATTTTAGCCCCACCTATTTCATGGCCATACAATTAAATCACATTTTAACCCCATCTATTTCATTGATCAAATGACCTAGATTTTGTACAGAAACCCAGTGGCGACATTGTTTTGTGTTTAGGGCATAAATTTTGGACAAGTACCAAAATCAATCATTTCCATCTTCTTTTTATCTTTTGGATCTTCCTTTTTTTAACAAAATGTTGACATTGTCACATTTTTTTCAGTGAGAAAAGCAAACGGAGGACGAAAACTATTGCCAGCTCTATCAACCCGACCTGGAATCAAACTTTCATGTACTCTCCTGTCAAAGAAATAGACATGAATGAACGATTGCTTGAGATTACAGTCTGGGACTATGACAGAGTAGGAGCCTCAGAGTTTCTTGGAGAGGTGAGACTGACTTTAATGTGGAATAGGTTAGTTGATAGTTTGACTGGGGAATAGTGAAGTACACTGTAACAACACAATTTCAGATATTGGTCAGTATTGGTCATGAGTCCAAACCTACACTGACTCATGAGAGTCCCAATAACTGTGATACTCACTGAGAACACACATTCTGATACTTAAAGTTCTTCCAAACAATCATCTGAACAATTCCTAATGACGGAGAATTCATTAGCTAGCAAATGCAAACTTCAAAATGCAAAAAGATGACCAACATGTATTGCTGCGTCTATCTTGGTGATGGCTTCTTCCGTCACAACGCATGTCTGACCCAGCTGCGGAAGATCATTTATTACCTGTTCCCTTCTAAGAAACAATTACTGTTGTCTTTTTCTTCTGCTTCTTCTTCTTCTTCCATTCACTTGAAACATGTCTATATCTGTAATTCTGTCTCCTTAATAAAACTCACTGTCTTTTGTAGTTCATACAGTGTCCCATAGATCTTTGATTCCAGTGTTGTTTCCTCTGGCCAATATGTATGCCTCAGCGTTTCATGCTCAGAACACTCTTGAAGTATATGTTTGGCACTCTGTGCTGCCTGTCCACATGTACACATGGCCGTGTTGCCAATCTTGAACTTTGTATACATGTGACTGCGGATTCAGTTGTGTCCTGTTCTGAGACGTAGAATTATAACTTGCTCTGATCTGTTCATAATGTGATAGTCATCTTGTGTTGGCGTTTGTGGCTTTCTTATTGACTTGATCATCTGTTTTTTCTGATGGTAGGTGATTGGTATATCTGGTTGGTCTTCGGCAGCACATTCCTTAGCCAGTTGGTCTGCTTTTTCATTTCTTGGTATTCCACAGTGAGGGGGTATCCACTGCATGGTTACCCTATACTGGTAAGACAATTCGCTAAGTAGTTTTTTCAAGTCTGTTAGTTTTCCAGACTGGAGAGCTTGAAGCACTGACCTTGCATCTGTCAGGAATACCACAGGCTGTAGGCCAGAGTTTGAGTTCAGCAGTTTTTTAGCTGCCACACTAATTGCCTGGATTTCTGCATCATAATTATTGCATAATTTTCCCGTCTGTGTTCTGATTGTATCTCTAGGCTTGTGTGGATATTCTATATATACACCTGCACCTCCATTCCTCACGGCATTCTGTGCTGACCCATCTGTGTACACTCTGACCCATATATCTTGTGGATATTCCTCATCCAGGAAACTGAGGGTGACTGTCATTCGCTGCACACTGTTCTGTTCGTCCTCGCTTAGTATTCCTTTCACATAGGTCTGAATGTATATTGGCATTCCATGCCTTTCACTCCATGGGGTTTGTTCTGGTACAGGCCTTAAGGGGCTATCAACTTCAGGTAGGTCTGTAAGTTGTCAACGGAGTCGTTTAGCTTGATGGATAAAGCTGCTTCTTTTCAGTCGCCCCATTGCTAGATTTTGGAATCTTTCCTTCATTGGATGACTTGACATACACTGGAATTTTTCTGCTTGAATTAGTACTTTTGTGTCTCTGCGTTTGCCAAGTGTTTGCATTCTTTCCATTTTCTGCATCTCTGCTATGGGTGTTGATTTCATTGCTCCCAACATTATTCTAAGTGCCTGGTTTTGCACTTTATCTAGATCTTGTAATGTGGTGTTTGATGCAGGACGCCACGCAGCTGAACCATATTCCAGGTGTGGTCTTATGCCTTGCTGGTAAACTTTACTAAGTATATTTCCACTGGCTCCCCATGTGGTTCCACTTAGTTTTCTCAGGATAGCTAACTTCCTCCTGGCTTTTGTTGTTGCTTTGTTTATGTGCTGCTTCCATGTCAGCTTATCAACAAAAGTAACTCCGAGGTATGTGGGTTGTTTGTCTTCTTTCAAGAGCTCTCCATCTATCTTGATATGACCAGCTTTTTGTTTTGGTGAGAGAGTAAAGAGTGTAGTGCTGCACTTATCTGTGTTAATGCTGACGCACCATCTATTTGCCCATAAGGTTAGGGCATCGATAGCTCTTTGTATTTGTTTAGTGGCCACTGTTGCATGTTCTTCCGTGCACCAGATCACCAGGTCATCAGCATACATTGCCACTTTGATCCTGTGTGGTAGTTCAGCAACTAGGTCATTGATGTAAACCAAGAAAAGTGTGGGTGACAGGACTCCTCCATGGGGGACTCCATGACGCAGTAGAACTTTCTTGCTCTTGCGACCATCTAATTGTACCCTGGCTCTTCTATTATGCAGGTATGCTTTTACCCATTTGTACATTCTTGAGCTAACCCTGCAATTTCGCAATTTCTTTAGGAGCTCTTCTTTCCAGACCTTATCAAATGCTTTCCTGAGGTCTATCCATGCTGCTAGTACCAGTTTCTTTTCTTGGAAGGCATCCTCAATCTCTTGGGAGAGGTAGGTTGCCTGATCTTCAGTAGAGTAGCACTGTCTGAAACCTGCTTGCTGTGATACCAGAAGGTTTTTACTTTCAAGGTACCACTGCATCCTAAGATTGATAATGCGCTCCATTGTTTTACCTAGACAGCTTGTGAGGCTGATGGGCCTGTAGTTGGAGACTGTGTTGCCATCTTTTCCTGATTTGAGGAGTGGTATCATTATTGCTTCTCTCCACGCCTGTGGTACATTACCTGTGGACCAGCTTGTGTTAAAGATCTGCAGTAGCTTTGCTCTTGCTGCAATTCCCAGGTTTCTAATCATTTCATTGGACACTCCATCAGCTCCAGGGGACTTTTTCATTTTTAATTTGGATATTGCATGCTCCAGTTCTCTCATTGTGATTGGTGCCTCCATGACTTCAGGTATAGGTTCGTCTTGTCCAATGTTTTGCTGGTTCGCTCGAACCTCCTGTTGTTTGTCTGGGCTGACTTTGACGTTATTGTCTTCTGCAAAGGAATCTGCAAAGTAATCAGCTGCATGTTTACCTGTTAAAATGTTTCTATCTTTATAAAATGTGATCCTGGTATTTCTCCCTGTACCTTCATCATTTAGTTGTTTTACAAGTTTCCATAATTTCCTAGTATCTCTTTCTAGGTTCAGCGACTCTGTTTTTTCTTTCCAGCTGCTCCGTCTGGCTTGTAACTTGGCTCTTTGAAATTTAGCCTTTGTTTGCTGATATTTGTTGTGATGTTCTTGGCTAGGTCTGTTCTCAGCCTGCTGTCTAGATGTTTCCATCTCATTTTGCAGCTTTTCCAGTTCATCACTCCAGAAGGGTTTGTAGTTTTTGCGTGCCCCCCTGGGTATGGTTTTACTAGCAGCATGTAGTATACATCTATTAAATTCACTCACTGCTCTATTGATGTCTTTGTCCAAGTTCATGTCCTTAGCTAGAACACTGGTTAAATGCTGGTACATTTTCCAATCTGCCCTTTTATTGTTCCACCTAATGAGCGTGCTGCTGTCCTTGGTAAATTCATTGTGGATTGCCAGAAATACTGGTCTGTGGTCACTACCCCCAAGCTGCTTTCCAACAACACGTGTGATGTTCCATTCCAAGCCTGGTGAGTGGAATGCCAGGTCTGGTGTAGAGGTGGTGTGCCATGCTCTCGAGTAGAAGGTTGGTGAGTCTGCTGGCTGGTTAATAAGGATGAGATTATTTTCATCCTACCAGCTCTCAAGTTCCTCACCTCTCTTGTCGATATGATCGTAGCCCCAGCTCTGAGAGTGGCTGTTGAAGTCACCACACACCATAAGTCTCTCTTTGTCTGGAATTGTGTCTAGTGCCAATGGTTTATCATTTGGGCAGTAGTAGTTCAGGAGATGGAATTCTGCACTGTCTGTTTTTAGGTGGAGCATCTGGTATTCTGCCCCTTCCATATATACTTCCAGCTGACATGCGCTGATATTGTTTTTAACAAGTGTCAGAATTCCACCCTTTCGCCTGTCCTTTCTGTCAGACCGGTAGCACTGGTAGCCTCTGATTTTGAAGGCTATGTCGCTGCTGAGGTGTGTTTCTTGGATACAGCATATACTAACTTGTTCTTCACTGAGGACATTTTCAAGTTCCAATTTTTTGCTGTATCCATCTCTTTTACTGTTGACACCCTCAGCATTCCAGTGCATTATTTTTATTGGTCGTTTGTTTGTTTGGCCAGTAGCTCTATTCCCTTGCCTCCTGGCTCCTCAGGGCAATTGAGAAGGACTTCCAGTAACTGAGGTTGGGCCCTTTCGAGGTATAGGGCCCTGCACCGTCCCTGCCTGAACGTCCGCCACAGGGCAGGCACCAAACTATTTATAGATACAGACATGTTTCCATTGTGTTTTATGTGGCATCCTGATTATCTGTGCGCCTTATGGCTGGATGCCTCCGTCTTTAGCACTCTGCTTACTTGGGCAGGACTATGGTCCTGCTCGAGTTGGACTGCCCAACCAGTCTTAGTTTCCAGCCCCTGATGGCTGGACTAAGCCCCATCACCTCTGCACGGTGCTGGTCTCGATGGGGAATGTTGTCTTTGAAATACATGATATAAGACACTGACTCATGATATGACAGAAGACAGTGACTCATGATATGACAGAAGACAGTGACTCATGATATGACAGAAGACAGTGACTCATGATATGACAGAAGACAGTGACTCATGAAATGACAGAAGACAGTGACTCATGATATGACAGAAGACAGTGACTCATGAAATGACAGAAGACAGTGACTCATGATATGCCAGAATACACTGACTCATGAAATGACAGAAGAAAGTGACTCATGATATGACAGAAGACACTGACTCATGATATGACAGAAGACAGTGACTCATGAAATGACAGAAGACAGTGACTCATGATATGACAAAAGACACTGACTCATGATATGACAGAAGACACTGACTCATGATATGACAGAAGACAGTGACTCATGAAATGACAGAAGACAGTGACTCATGATATGACAGAAGACACTGACTCATGAAATGACAGAAGACACTGACTCATGAAATGACAGAAGACACTGACTCATGAAATGACAGAAGACACTGACTCATGAAATGACAGAAGACAGTGACTCATGATATGACAGAAGACAGTGACTCATGATATGACAGAAGACAGTGACTCATGATATGACAGAAGACACTGACTCATGATATAACAGAAGACAGTGACTCATGATATGACAGAAGACAGTGACTCATATATGACAGAAGACAGTGACTCATGATATGACAGAAGACAGTGACTCATGATATGACAGAAGACAGTGACTCATGAAATGACAGAAGACAGTGACTCATGATATGACAGAAGACAGTGACTCATGAAATGACAGAAGACAGTGACTCATGAAATGACAGAAGACAGTGACTCATGATATGACAGAAGACAGTGACTCATGAAATGACAGAAGACAGTGACTCATGATATGACAGAAGACACTGACTCATGAAATGACAGAAGAAAGTTACTCATGATATGACAGAAGACACTGACTCATGATATGACAGAAGACAGTGACTCATGAAATGACAGAAGACACTTACCAGGGTACTCATGATGTGACAGAAGACACAGACTCATTATGTGACAGATGGTGACCTACAAATTGTACATGCCATCATAATTGTTATCCCAGGTACTCATTGATCTAACAACGGCCAACTTGAACGATGAACAGTACTGGTATCAATTAGATCACCATGACAACGCCAGCATTCCTTTACCTGCTTCATCTCCAAACAAGGTATGACTACTGATGGAATAGGTCATGCTTGTTGTGTTGCAATAGTTGTGTATCCTCTTGTGATAGTTATTGTTTGTCTTGTGATAGTTATTGTTTGCCATGTTGTTATAATAGTTATGTACACAGACATGATCCCTTGTCAAAAACAATACTGCAGGGGTTCATGTTAAGCAGATGTGGCTTATAATTATTTATGGAACTAATCTCATACATTATTTAATGAAACAAACTTTTGTTAAGGTGCATATAATGAAGCATCCATTAATATATTTACATGGCACTGAGAGGCTCCCTTCGCCTCCCATGGAACACCCTTTGGAAGGGAGGACTCTCAGTGAATTAAGCGAAGATCAAATTAACGCTAGCAGATACTTCACATTTTTTTAAATCTGTGTTAGGGAAGCTCAATGAAGTCAAATCTACTATTAAAAAGATGGACTATTAGTATGAGATGAGGCCACATTTGTGTAAGGTGTAATTGTTGAAGGGGGAGGAGCAGAGGAGGGAAAATAAAGACATGGACAGAAAAGATCAAGGAATGGACAGGAAAAGATATTTCCTCACTTGTCCGCATCGTTAAAAAAAAAAAGATAGAAATCGCTGGAGAACTCTGTTTGCTGAAGCATCCAATGTGGTATTCCTACAAACCTGACAGGTTACAGGTTTATAGATAGATAATAGTTACTGTTTGTTTTGTTATAATAGTTATTGATTGTCTTGTTGTAACAGTTATTGTTTGTCTTTTTGTGATAGCAATTGTTTGACTTGTGAAAGTTATTGTTGCAATAGTTTATGTTGTCTTGTTGTGAAAGTTATTGTATGTCTTGTTGTGATAGTTATTGTTTGTCCTGTTGCAATAGTTTATGTTTGTCTTGTTGTGAAAGTTATTGTTTGTCTTGTTGTGAAAGTTATTGTTTGTCCTGTTGCAATAGTTTATGTTGTCTTGTTGTGAAAGTTATTTTTCTCTTGTAACAGTTTGTGCTGTTATGAGAAGTTATTATTTGTGTTATTATGACTAATTTTCTTACTAATAATGCTATAAATGGCCCAACTGAAATGGGTCGGACATATTGTTTGTATGCCTGGCAAATAAATTCAAAAACAGCTTCATGTATGGTAAGCTCCTTAAGGGAAAAGAGTGGTTGGCAGTTTTGCTTCAGATAACTCTTGTATGTAAATAATGAAATAAGTAAACATTAGTTGCCATTTGAGAAATGATCAACAATTTAAAACTTTCAGAGAACCAGTCATGACCAGTATGATGTCAGGAAAGATCACTTGTCACCCCCAATGAGCTCAAGAGGTCTGAGTGACAGTGACATGTCAGAGCTGGACGTAGATGACAGTGTCGGTGTCGTGTCAGGTATGTATGTTAAAGGCATGGGAGAAAAAGGGATATTTCACTGAAGTAATTTCCGTTAAATATAAATTAAGCACTGCTGAAATTAGATGTGTTGGGTCATTGACAGAAATAAAACAATGACAGCCCATCTCCATTTTATGAATTGCATACAGCTGGGGATCTGGAATAGACATTTTCTGCTACAATAGAAATACAGCGGGAGTTTGAGAAACTGTTCCTGATAGGAAGGAAGAGTTTTTATTGGTTATATTTCATCAGGGGGTGATGATGATGTCTCCATAACCAGCATTAATTGTAGTTTTAAACTGAAACCTTCAGTCTAGACATTTATGGTGTCTTCTCAGAAAAGTGTTGAACATCCGATGGCAAAGTAAAATTCAATACTATTCTATTGTCTCTGGTGGTGCTGATATCCCTAGCATTAATACTATTATGATGTAATCACAAAACAATTAAGTAGATCATATGGTACATATGCCATATCACCCACAGTCTACCACAGATACTCCTCTATTCTGAGATACAAAAGAACACAGGTTCTCAAGTTGGCCAAAAAAAACACTACAAGGACTTTTTAAAAAACACACTGAAAGCCTTTTGGCATAAACCATTACGCACAGGAACAGGTGAAATGTGAAACTGTAATGCAATTTTGCTAATCACTAGAAATGCACACAAATTGATGTATAGATCACAAGTCCTTTATCAAGAACACATACACAACAAAATATAACGAGTAAGAATGGAACTATTGACGTTCACTTATGCATGGCAGCATAGCTAAATATAGATATGAATGTCAATAGTGCAGATCTTATATGTTATATTTTGACTCCTGTCAAAAAAGATTTTGTAGGGTACTGTTGAAGATAGAAGAAGCAGAGGTTGAAAAAGAAAATCATGGATATAAAATGTGAAATACTAAACAGATCAAGATTTTTGCACACTCATCCACATCGCTGAGGATAGAAATCACTGGAGGACTCTGTGTGTTGATGCATAAAATGTAGTATCCCACAACACTGACGGGTTATGGGTCTATAGATAGATAAATTATGGGTCTATAGATAGATAAATTATTGGTCTATAGATAGATAAATTATGGATCTATAGATAGATAAATTATGGATTTATAGATAGATAAATTATTGGTCTATAGATAGATAAATTATTGGTCTATAGATAGATAAATTATTGGTGTATAGATAGATTGAATAAAATATTCGCTTATGTGAAACATTTGTTCGTTGCTAGCATGCTCTTCAACAAGTACTGTAATCATCACCATCAATGACAGTGTTGACTTGTATAAGTGATAATTGATCTCTTTCTTCTTCTGCATTCAGCATCTGCGGTCATGATCTGCGGTCATGTTATATTGTCAGGCTTGTTGTCAGTGCAAACTTCAGTCTTCTGCTGATAGGAATGATTCTATGATGACAGAATGGATCTCCAAACTCTATATATTCTGTGTCTAGAATCAAGATAATTGTTGATTCTCTACCATCTCATGATGTTTCATATTTTTTCATGCGGTTGTATTCTGTCCCTCTCTTTCTTCAAAGCTTGCCTATTGTCACTGTGTTCTTCAAATCTTATCTCATAATGTTGCCAAAAATAAAGACTATTGTTCTGATGTTGTTAAGCAATTTCCATTGCTTATTGATACCATTGTAGTGTACTTATTCCATTGCTTATTGATACCATTGTAGCGTACTTATTCCATTGCTTATTGATACCATTGTAGTGTACTTATTCCATTGCTTATTGATACCATTGTAGTGTACTTATTCCATTGCTTATTGATACCATTGTAGCATACTTATTCCATTGCTTATTGATACCATTGTAGTGTACTTATTCCATTGCTTATTGATACCATTGTAGCGTACTTATTCCATTGCTTATTGATACCATTGTAGTGTACTTATTCCATTGCTTATTGATACCATTGTAGTGTACTTATTCCATTGCTTATTGATACCATTGTAGCGTACTTATTCCATTGCTTATTGATACCATTGTAGTGTACTTATTCCATTGCTTATTGATACCATTGTAGTGTACTTATTCCATTGCTTATTGATACCATTGTAGCGTACTTATTCCATTGCTTATTGATACCATTGTAGTGTACTTATTCCATTGCTTATTGATACCATTGTAGTGTACTTTTTAATTAGATCAGCAGACTGTAAATAGCACACGTTATATCTAGATCAGTCTTCTCTGATGTCATGGCTATTGAAATTTCTGTTAAAAAATCCATGTTTCTTTCAGTGACTGCTCGGGATGATGGTGTTTCACATCGTCATCTGTCTGCCATGGACAAGCTGGAAGTGCCAGAGCCAGGAGCTGGAAGTCAAAGATCAAGGTCACCATCTAAAGAAGTATCTGCCAAAAATTCTAGGTCAAGGTCTAGATCACCAAGTCATAGTCGAACAGTTGCAGATGCTTCAAGATCACTTTCTCCGCCAGATCAGAGGTAATTTTATAGGGCAAGATGAAAGTTGTAGTCCCATTCATACTTGGATTCATACATGGATTCATACTTGGATTCATACTTGGATTCATACTTGGATTCATACTTGGATTCATACTTGGATTCATACTTGGATTCATACTTGGATTCATACTTGATCACATAATTATGTACACTAATAAATAGTCAGTGTGTTGAAGTTCACATAATTATGTACACTAATAAATAGTCAGTGTGTTGAAGTTCACATAATTACCGGTATGTACACTAATAAATAGTCAGTGTGCTGAAGTTCACATAATTATGTACACTAATAAATAGCCAGTTTGTTGAAGTTCACATAATTATGTACACTAATAAATAGCCAGTTTGTTGAAGTTCACATAATTACCGGTATGTACACTAATATTCAGTGTGTTGAAGTTCACATAATTATGTACACTAATATTCAGTGTGTTGAAGTTCACATAATTATGTACACTAATAGTCAGTGTGTTGAAGTTCACATAATTATGTACACTAATATCTAGTGTATTAAAGTGAACATAATTATTTACCCTAATATCCAGAACTGTTATTTTGAAGTTCACATTATTCCCATTATTATTATTCTTCTCCTGTGATAAATTATTACAGATTAATCTGATATTAGTCATGTATAGAGCAGTTTGTTTTTGTTCCCCACAGTTTGTTCTTGTTCCCCACAGTTTGTTCTTGTTCCCCACAGTTTGTTCTTGTTCCCCACAGTTTGCTTTGCAGACATTCTCTTGTGGGACAGACTGTTGTATTATGAACAGTAAAACTGGGAGTATGTGTTTTTGGTGTCCTATTTTTGTTGCTTCACAAATGCAGACAGCAGAGTTTAAGTGTGCTTTCATTCTGCAATGCTCCTCAGTTGAAATATCATGACTCATTCGTTTCTGTTCAATCTATTGATATTGTCTTGCTCAGGTTTACAGTTTTCCTTTAGTTCTCTCCACTGAAATCTCATAGATTGTTTTAGAAGAGTCATAACTTCCCTTAAACTTTGGGGTACTTGATACTGAGGGAGATTTTCTCTGGTTTTTCTGAATTCTTCTGCTTTTTTTGTTGTCAGGGATGCCATAATGAGCTGGTATCCATTACAGTACTAGTTTATTTGTTGCCAGGGATGTCATAGTGAGCTAAGCTATAGAAATATTTTGTTTATCAATCTCTTAATTCAGATTCATGACTCAAGGACTAATACATAAAATATCTTTGTTTATCAATCTCTTAATTTAGATTCATGGCCCCAGGACCAACACAAAGACCTTTCCCTCCTTCCTCATCTCGGTCTTTGGGTGGATCCCCAACCAGCACACCCTCACCAAAGAAACGGCAGTTACCAGTCATACCTCTAGAAGCACAGAAGGCCAGCAGAGACAGAGGTAACAATATTACAGGGATGTCTAGGCATAGATGTGTATAGGTGGCTTTAGAAAGTCGTTTCTGTATTATATTTACTGGCAGATATAACGTTTAACTACAACCAGAATCTTAGATTTTCAGATTAGAATATGTAATGTTTTCAACTCACTCATGTCTGAACCACCAATTTTTGATCTTTCAAAGCATGGACTCAGAGTAAGACTGAGACAGGTCTGAGAATGATAGAGGATTGAGAGTAAGACTGAGACAGGTCTGAGACTCTGGGACAGGATTAAGAGTATGTCACTGTTACAGATCTCAATGATTTTATGCTAGTGATCCATTTTACTGCAGCCATAACTGTCTCAGTTTCCATTCTCATTCTACCATTATGGAGGTTGTTGTCGTGTATGCTCTGCTCCACCCCATTTCTGGTAGTAAAGCTAGAAACAGGGTAGTGGTAATGAAGTTTTGCTTATCACTGGAAACACAAATAATCACACACACAAATTCATGTTTTGACCAAAAGGCCTGTATCAAGATTACATACACATTGAAAACACACATTATTAGAAAGACATATAATGGAGGACAGAGCACCTGGTAGGAGGGGGAAAGGCAGACCAAGAAGACGATGGACTGACTACATTAAAGATAGCATAAATACATCATTGGAAAATACAAGCCGCATCACCCATGACAGAGAAGGGTTCAGAGAGTTCATAGTTCATTGGGAAGACTGGAGAGAGTGCTGGAGAGAATACGTCACATGACACACATATACATTAATCTTTCAAGTTTGTGAAAGAAAAAAATGATGAGAAGAAATGACTATAACCCAGGTTTCTAGCTTTAGGCCTACCTTTTGTTTTTCAGTTTTTCCCAGTAAGTACATATCAATTTTCTGGCAGATTTATACTCTTCCTATATATCAGATGTAAAGCCCCTATCTGACTTTTTACATTGGATTTGCTGTCTTGGACATGTGAGAGTCCATGACAGTTCTTCTTCTTCTTCTTTCGTTCACTTGAAACATGTCTATATCTGTAATTCTGTCTCCTGAATAAAACACACTGTCTTTTGTAGTTCATACAGTGGTCCATAGAGTTTTGTCCATGACAGTGAAAGAGCTGACACATTGGCTTCAAAAGCATCAATATTAGGAGAATTAGTTATGGACAAGAATTACATTAAGATCTCTATCCGAACATTTTCTAAATGAGGACGCATGAATTGAAGTCCGCAAAAGATGGATATGTCAAAGAAATGGAAAAATAGAACGGTGACACAACATATTTCCATTCTCTGTACTACATTGTGCTGCAAATCTAGTAGAACTATTGTCCTGCAGTAGTAGGAGTAATCTTGTAAGAAAGGTCCAGCGGGAGTTTGAGAATGAACACTGAAATAGAAGAAGAATAGAAGGAAATATGATATTGCAACTTAGAGAATTGGAATTATCTCTGGAATAAGCAGAATAGAGAAATTGAGAGGACATAAAAGGTGTGTGTGTAACAAGCTACGGTAATCATCAGCATGCATATTCTTTGTCATGTGCTTTTAGAGACCAGACACCAATAGGTTTGCAACATCAATTCAGAAAGCAAAAACTAAACTACAATCTTAGACTAAACTACAATCTTAGACTAAACTACAATCTTAGACTAAACTACAATCTTAGACTAAACTACAATCTTAGACTAAACTACAATCTTAGACTCAATATTCTTAAAAGACACAGCGAATTAACTTATTGTACTCAGGTTCTATATATGTACTCCATCGATCTCAGCAGAGCTGCAAGCTGCGAGTTCTGCTCAGAGCACATGGATCTATATCTCAAAGGATAATTACAAAAGACTTCTGAGACAATACATTTGTGTTTTTCATGTTGTTGTTTGTCCATCACATGATGATGATGACTATTTGTTACATCCACTTTTTAAATTCAGTTAGAGTTATGTCCTTGACTCAATAGGATAGCATCTTGGCATGTTTCTATTGGTTGGTCTAAAAAGGAATCTGCAGAGTGGATGTTTGCATACAACTTGTTAGGACTCCTGTAGTAGATGGGCGTAGTTATGATCCATATTTGAAGAATATGGCATTCCTTTAGTTTGAATGGTACTAATAAATAATTGTTTTAAAGTCTGTGTGAAATTATTATCTGTTCCAAAAATATTGTACCTCTTTGTCAGTTCACCTTTCATTTGTAAATCAGTAGATGGAATCAATTTATAGATGAAGTAGATTTGTAGATGGAGTATGGTAAATCTGTAGATTGGGTATATCTGTGGTTGAAACTGACTAATAATTCTGACTAGTAATTTACAGATGATCTTCAAATCTGGAGATCTGTAAGGAAAATCTAAATGGGATGTCAAGAAAGATGAGGATATGAAACACAGATATGAAGCAATACAGAAGGCAAAAATATGAGGATATGAAAGGGTGGAAGATCGCAGAATACCAAAATATCTACTACCGGTATATAGAGAATTACAGTATGGGAACAGATCTCAATGTCAACTTTTGTTCTCATACATACAAATGCTATATGCATGGTACAGTCATTGATATGGAATCATGGGAACATGATACAGTCATTGATATAGAATCATGGGAACATGATACAGTCATTGATATGGAATCATGGGAACATGATACAGTCATTGATATGGAATCATGGGAACATGATACAGTCATTGATATGGAATCATGGGAACATGGTGCATAATACAATCATTGACATAGAATCATGGGAACATGATACAGTCATTGATATGGAATCATGGGAACATGATACAGTCATTGATATGGAATCATAGGAACATGGTACAGAATCATGGGAACATATGAAACAGGCATTGATGCAGAATTATGGGAACATGATGCCATGGATCATGTTGGATGGAGGAGAGAGATCAGAAATGGTATAAGGAAAAAAGGGAAAATGACAGCATGTATTTCAAGGAGATTACACATCTAAGAAGATACACACTTGGTTCAATTCCCGTCAGCTGTAAGAATTATTTTCATTTACCCCCATGCTTCCTACTTGAATTTATTTGAAGAAGATACACAATAGCACAAGCGGGCCTGTGATTCCTTGTATATACGACTCAGATTGGTCTTGTGAGTCACATTCATCATCACCATCAATTGTAGATTATATTTCTTAATTTTGTATCGTTCTAATGTCTTTTCTCTGCTTTTGCTGTGAGGTCTTGCAGGATTGAATGATGATCAGATTTAGGGCTATTGCACTTTTGGTCACTTCATATGCAGTAATACTGTGACATGTCAGAATGTTGGTAACTCCTTCAATCCACCTTCTTCATGGTCTTCCTCTGCATCTTGCTGTTTCTTTTTTCATGTTGTATGCTCTTGCCAATTGAGTTAATTCTCATTAGGTAGCTGAACCATTTCAGTCTATTTTTTTATATATTTGAGCACAGATGTTGTTCCAACAGTTCTTGTAATCTCTTCATTCCTCACATAATCTCTTCTTGTTCTGTTTGCTGCTTTTCTTAGACATCTCATTTCGCACGTATGTTCCTTAGTTAGTGTCGTCCATGTCTGACATTGAAAAAACAACTTTGGAATGAATATTGAATACGGTATATAATTTGCCTTCTGGTTTCCATTGAGATAGATGTGTGTTTCAAAATTGGTTAAGTTCATAATTTACGTAGTTGACTTTTTAAAATTCTTGTCTCGAGCTGTCTGTCCATTCTTCCGTCATCTGTAAAAATGCGCCCGAGATATTTAAATTCCTGCACCTGTTTCAATAATTGATTATTTATCTTAATATTTCTTATCATCATCAAGTGCTGTCTCCGCAACAAAAGTTGGCTGCAACAGACCTTCAACATCCCCTTTCTCTTGTTTTGGTGGTGCACTCTGCTAGACTGTAACCTGTCCATCTTGTGACGTTACTCTCCCACTTGTATCTCTGCCTATCTCTTGCTCGCTTCCCTTCTACTTTACCCTTAAGTAAGGTCTTCAACAAGGTGTCATATCTTTTAATGCTTCCAAAATATTTTATTTGCATGATCTTTATTTCCTTTAATAATTCTTTCTTCATATTAAATATTGTTACAGCCTCTTTGTTTGTTTTCTTCTCTTTCCATGGTGTTCTCCATAATTTCTATATATTCACATCTCAAAGGCATTAATTCTGTTTTCTAATTGTTTGTTTGTTGTCCATGTTTCTGAGCCATACATTAATATAGAATAGAATATTTCTTATAGCACAACAATATTACTATCATCTGGAAAGATGGAAAGGTGTCTGCAATTCAAGGTGTGTGTTGTATGTCATCATGGACATGGATCGTAGATTGTATTTTTTATAGAACAACAATAATACTATCATCTGAAAAGAAGGACAAATGCCTACTACTATCTTGATGGATCAGACAATCTTGATGGATACAATCTTGATGGATACAATCTTGATGGTAAACTTGATAAATCAGACAAAGAACATAATTATGATTGATGTTAGCATATTTTATTAGTGCTGCATCTTTATACATAAATTTTAGTTGACTAAATGTTAGCTTTTATCAATCTTGCATTTAGTCACCCAAGACCTAGAGGAGCGAGCTCGGATTATGAAAATGAAGATTAAATTGGCACAGCAGAGCCACCTTGAGAGTGAGCCTCGATTAATGCGCCGTCGTGACCACCATGTGGAGATGGTTGACACAGGTCATGACCGCAGCATATCTCATGACCGTGTTGAAAGAATGAGGGAACGAGCCATGGAAAAAAGCTATGAAAGAGGGAGAAATCCTGAGAGAAGTCATCACAGATCAAGGAGACATAAAGGTAAGGATAAACTCAGGTAATAGAGTATATAGATAAAGTAAAACATGGAAGTTTGAGTAATAAAGTACAGAGATGAAAACACGCACTTACATAAAACAGTTTATATAATCGCTTCACTCAGACACGATGGACTATAACTAAAACTAGTGGGTAATGATATGCACACAAGAAAACATACAAATTACAATTCACAAAACATATTTAGCCTTTCAACCAAAAGGTCTTTATCAAGATACACAAAACAACAAAAGACAACTAATGGAAATTATCACAACAAACAAATGTATCCAACAGAAATATGGAAAAGAGATGATCTCATTTCCATTCATCGTCTTTTGATGTTTTGTGTATCTTGATAAAGACCTTTTGGTTGAAATGTTGAATATGTTTTGTGAATTGTAATTTGTATGTTTTCTTGTGTGAACATCATCACCCACTAGTTTTAGTTATAGTCTGTTGTGTCTGAGTGAAGCGATTATATAAACTGTGTTTTACGTAAGTACAATTGTTGTTACATTTCATGCAGTTACTTTGTATTGATTATCGAGGTGATAACATGCACAGTTAATAGGGTTTATAGTTGATGGTATACACAGGTAATAGAATTCAATTGATTTCATACACAGGTATGGGGGCTGCGTAGCACAGTAGTTAGCGCACTGGCTTTGCATTTGCATATGAGTGGTCCTGGGTTCATTCCACATTTGAGGCGGAAATGTTTTTCAGATCACAAAGGCTCCCAGGTCGACCCAGCCTTAAATGGGTACCGAATTAATCCAGGAAGTAAAGACTGCGTGGGAGAAGAGATGACTACCGCCTCATAGCAAAGCCACTGAAATGTGAAATTGCACCCCCTACGGCATACACAGGTAACAGAGTTTAGAGTAAATGAGCGTACATAGGTAATATATTTCTACACTTAAAAGTACATACTGTAGATTATACATTTATGAAGTGCACAGGTGAGGACATACACAGGTAATGGAGTCCAATCTTTGCATTGCCAGACCTGGAAGGGGAGCAAAGAATAGCAACACTGTTACCTGCCATGCATGTTATAGGTGCAACTAAAAAGATTTTGTGATGGAATTGACTATCCCCTCTCATAGAGGTTCAAAATGACCCAGAACTTATGCTGAAGATGGATGTGTTAGGCCAAAAGGCAGATATCACAACCATGACACAACACATTCCGTTCTCCAGACTACATCCTGCTAATCTGCAGGAGTTTGAGAATGAATGCAATAGAATAAGAAAAGTATGTGATGAACAAGTAAAGGAAAATGTGTGTATAAAGAAATCATGAAAGTTGTCTGACACATGCCTACAACAACAGCAACACTCAACACTATCAGAAGTATACTGTTTATCTCACTGACATACCTTCTCTCTTAACCTCAACATTGTAAATTCTGTTTCATTTTCTACCTGGTGTATTCTGTTATTTTTTTAAATGTTCTTTTTATTTTCCTCTTACCCTCCCTGCATATCTGAAGGTCTTATCAGTGGCCCCCCTCTCCCAAACCACCCACCAAACAGCCCACCAAACCACCCAGCATACAGCAGAAAACTCTTAGTAGATGCCATGCTTACATAGTGAAGCTCTCCTCTTGTGGAAATTTCAAAGCACTTTTATAAAATTACATTTTACCCTCTCTAAGTAGGAGACTTTTTTTCAAAGCTTTGTATGCTACTGAAAAAGTTGAAGTTTTCTGTGTATGAAATAAATCTCTTGAGAAACTCCTACATCATGCAGAAGAACACAAGAACTTCTGCTCATAATTTATGAAATAAACAAACAGATCTAACCCACCATATGTTCTTCTATTTCATACCTTTAGTTTCTCTGTCTTATCACCCACCTTGTATTCTGTTTTTGAATAATATAATATGAGAGCATTGAGGATTTATTATTATAGAAAAATGTCATAATGCAGCAAATAGAATTTGAACTCAATCCAATGCAATGCATTTAATTCTCTGGACTACATCCTGCTAATTTGCAGGAGTTTGAGAATGAGTGCAAAAGAAAAAGAAAGAACCAGGTCCGATCAGATGGCACACTGCATCATAGGGATGTACTGCTAGGATGCTGTGTGGTAGAATACAGAAAATGTGTTGACTCAAGTTGCGAGGCGAGCAGGTGCCATCCGAATAGACCTGGTTCTGACCCTGCTTGCTACATTATGATTTGTTATGTTTCTTACACTACACTTTGCTTAGTGTTCTTTTATTCCCATCACTCAGTATGTGTTATGTTTCTCACTCACAATTCATCTTGTCTTTCTGTATGTTTCTATCCTCCTCCAGCTTGTATATCTGTTTCTCCTTACCTTTCAGCTTCTCTTCTTCACTTCATGTATTTTCCTTATACTACTCTCCACCTTGAGTACTATGTTTCTCCTCTCAACTAATTGTATATCTCTCTCTTTACTTTATATTACTCTTCCACCTTCTACACTGTGTTTCTCTTATACTTCCCCTTGATTACCAGTATTTTATTGCCGTCCCACCTGAGATTTCGTGGTCTGTTTTATCTAATCTTACTTTTACTTCTGTTGTCTACACCTTTTTGTGTGTAGTTCTTTTTGTGTGTAGTTCTTTTTGTGTGTAGTTCTTTTTGTGTGTAGTTCTTTTTGTGTGTAGTTCCCTGTTAGACATCTAATCTTCTTGTTCTTCTTCAGTGTTCATTCTCAAATTCCCGCTGCATCTCTCTGTAACAGGACAATGGCCCTATTAGATTTCCAACAGGATGTAGTCCAGAGAATGGAAATGCATTATGTCGCTGTTTTATTTGTGCCTATAGCCCAACACATCCATCTTTGGCAGAACTTATCTAACTTTTACTTCTGCTGTCTACCCCTTCTCTTGTGTATTTCCTTGTCAAACTGATCTAATCTAACTTTTACTTCTGCTGTCTACCCCTTCTCTTGTGTATTTCCTTGTCTAACTATCAAGACTGTTTCTGGTGTATGCATCTCAGAGTTTAGCCCTGACATGTCAGATGACGTTGCCAGTGACGTTTCAGAGACCAGTGACATGTCAGAGGTCAGCAAAGTTAGCACCATCAGTGTCCGGTCAACCCAGTCTGAAAGGCCTAGAAGAAAACTCAGGTATGCAAGAGTGGCAGCAGTGTAAACATGCCTGGACAAGCCATTCATAGATGAGTCTTATTTCTCTTATCCCAATTATTTCCAATTTTTAGCTATTTTTTTAGTTGTAGACTCTTTTTAATTGTAGACTCGAGAAGTAATGGCAGTCTAGTAGATAGTGAACTTGCTTGCTATCACTATGTCCGGATAAAACATTCTGGGTCGTGATGTCGTCGGACATGAACCCTCCACCAGTCAATCCAGCTGTAAAATGGGTTAACATGAGTTAAGGAAGGTAGACACAGCAAGTAAGGAAACTAGCCATCCCACCTAATAGTTACTACAGCTCAGCACATGAAGAGTTATTCTCATCCCCGAAGGCAGGTTGCTGTCATGTGACCTACTGTTACCTTTGGTTGTATACTCACATTTTATATTAAATTATTTTTTGGTGCTTCTTCAGACTGAATGTGTTTTATTATGTAAGAGTTATGTTTGAACACTTTTGTTTTTCTTTAATAAATAATAAAAAATAGTAATTATAAATAATTTTAATTATAACGTAGGCCCTATTATATTTATTTAATCATAGATTATAATGTAGGCCCTATTATATATATATATATATATATATATATATATATATATATATATATATATATATATATATATATATATATATATATATATATATATATATATATATATATATATATATATATATATATATATATGTGAGGAGCGCGGTAGCCTAGTGGATAGTGAGCTTGCTTTCTATCTTCTGGTTACAGCGTGCCAGGTTCGAAACCACGTCCGGACATAAAAAAAAAAAAAAATCCGAGTTGTGATTTCTCACTTGACACGACCACTCCTCCAGTTGACTCAGCTGTAAATGAGTACCTGACGCATGAGTTAGGGAAGGTAAAAAACAGCAAGGAAGGGAACTGGCCACCCCACCTAATAGTTGCTGCGGCTTAGTACATGAAGAGTTATCTTCATTCCTGACGGCAGATGCCATGGGACCTTTCTTTACCTTTATATATATATATATATATATATATATATATATATATATATATATATATATATATATATATATATATATATATATAGGCTATATATATTTAAACATAAATTATAATGTAGGCCCTATTATAAAGCCTATATTTAAACATAAATAAACAAATTTATACATTTATCATAAGCGTATTAGGAAATTTTTTAAATTTTGCATTTGTTCTCACAATCCCAGCGGATCTCTTAAGCCATCTACAAACTCATAATAAAAGACATAACTTTAACTGAATTTCAAAAGTGGATGTAACCATGGTCATCATCATCATGTGATTGACGAACAATGAATCATGGTTTGAAAATACACACTAGATTCTTGTTAACCATTGTCAGAGCTACTGCCAATTGTGATGTACAGAAAAGGAATCAAGAATAATCGACAGAATAGAGAGATGTAGTTTAATAGAAGAATGACGAATAAAAAAAATAAATAAAAAAACATGAGTATATCTGAAAATAAATTACCATAATTACAAAAAGAAGTGGAGCATCAAAAAAATACTGTTCACATTCTTTGACACAAGAAACAGGTGAAGCACAGTGTTACAACAAGAAACAGGTGAAGCACAGTGTTACAACAAGAAACTTTGACACAAGAAACAGGTGAAGCACAGTGTTACAACAAGAAACTTTGACACAAGAAACAGGTGAAGCACAGTGTTACAACAAGAAACAGGTGAAGCACAGTGTTACAACAAGAAACTTTGACACAAGAAACAGGTGAAGCACAGTGTTACAACAAGAAACTTTGACACAAGAAACAGGTGAAGCACAGTGTTACAACAAGAAACTTTGACACAAGAAACAGGTGAAGCACAGTGTTACAACAAGAAACAGGTGAAACACAGTGTTACAACAAGAAACAGGTGAAGCACAGTGTTACAACAAGAAACTTAAAAAGTTGAAGGAGCAAGGAAAGAACGATTTCCATAGTAAATTTAGGTGTATAATTGATGCAATGTATGTAATTTTCAGTTAGATAATTTAGGTGTATGATTGATGCAATGTATGTATTTTTCAGCTAGATAATGTAGGTGTTGACGAGTTATTACTAATAGTATTACTATAATATTACTATACTACTATATAAACACACTGATGAGTTATTAGTTCAATCCCTGGCAACGCACTGACAAATTATTAGTTTCGTTCCTGGCAACACACTGACAGATTATTAGTTCAGTCCCTGGCAGCACACTGGCCAATTATTAGTTAGTCCCCAGCAACACAATGACAAACTATTAGTTCATTCCCCGGCAACACACTGGCCAGTTCAGACCATGGCAACACACTGACAAATTATTAGCTCATTCCTCTGCAACACACTGACAAATTATTAGTTAATTTATAAAGTACATTCAGTCACTCCATTAGTTTATTAAATTCCACTTGAAAATGCTCTAAATAGTAGTCTCCAAGAAGCAGCAAGTAAAATGTGGTTTTACTCTAAGTAAACTAAGAGCTAAATCTTATCTAAACATGCATTTCATGAACCATTCACTTTAGTGGGTTGTCATCAAAGACATTTTCTGTTTATGTTTCAGTGAATTTGCCTCTAAAATGGAAAGCAGGACCACAATACCTCAGCGGCGTCCACAAGCCGTCCGCACATCTAGCAGTGATAGTCAGGAGAATGATGGAAGTGTTTCGGACTCAGCTGTTACTGTCAGTGTAACTGAAGGCAGAAAACGACGACCTAGTATCGGACACAAGATGGCAGCACTAGTAGGACTCAACAGAAGAAGTAGCAGTGCTACACAATTAGCAGGTCAAATAGCACTTCTGGCACTTCATGCTTTCATTTTGTATTCTGTATGTATACACTGTTTGATTATACGTGCCTGTCAAGTGACATATACTCTTTGTGGTTCTAGACCTTTCCCTGTGGTTTCAGAGCTCCTGTTGTCAAGGTTAATGAGTTTCTAAGTTCTTCAATACATTAATTCTCAAAATTCTACTTGTCAGCAGAAGTAATTCCCCACACTTGTCAATTATCTTTCCATCTATTGTCTTTTCTCTGGAGAAGATTGTCCATCTATGTATTGTTTTTTTCTGGAGAAGATTATTCATCTATCAATTGTCTTTTCTCTGGATAAGATTGTCAATCTATCTATTGTCTTTTCTCTGGATAAGATTATCCATCTATCTATTGTCTTTTCTCTGGATAAGATTATCCATCTATCTATTGTCTTTTCTCTGGATAAGATTATCCATCTATCTATTGTCTTTTCTCTGGATAAGATTATCCATCTATCTATTGTCTTTTCTCTGGAGAAGATTATTCATCTATCTATTGTCTTTTCTCTGGATAAGATTATCCATCTATCTATTTTCTTTTTTCTGGATAAGATTGTCCATCTATCTATTGTCTTTTCTCTGGAGAAGATTATTCATCTATCTATTGTCTTTTCTCTGGATAAGATTATCCATCTATCTATTTTCTTTTTTCTGGATAAGATTGTCCATCTATCTATTGTCTTTTCTCTGGAGAAGTTTATTTATTGTCTTTTCTCTGGAGAAGTTTATTTTTTTTCTCTGGAGAAGTTTATTTATTGTCTTTTCTCTGGAGAAGTTTATTTATTGTCTTTTCTCTGGAGAAGTTTATTTATTGTCTTTTCTCTGCTTTTGCTGTAAGTCAACACAGGATTGAATGACAATCAGTTTTCGGGTTGTGACATGTTTAGTTACTTGTATGCAGTAATTTTGTGGCATCTCAGAATGTTGGTAACTCCTTCAATCCACTTTCTTCTAGGGCTTTTGTATCTTGCTGTTTCCATTTCTATGTTGTATGCTCTTGACGTTGGCCAATAAAGGTTCATTCTCATTAAGTTCACTTCAACCACATCAGTCTCTGTTTTTTAATATATTTGACCACATTGTTGGCCCGACAATTTTTGTAATCTCTTCATTCCTCACATGATCTCTTCTTGTTCCATTTGTTGCTTTTCTTGGGTATATCATTTAACTTGTCCTTCATTTCGCACATCAGTTAGCCAACTACTAAAAACATGTATATAATTTGTTCATGTCTTGTTTGTAACAAAAAGCTTTGATACAGTAGAATCCCTCTATAGCACATCCTGTTATAACAAATTTCCCTATATTACAACACTTTTCAAAAACCCCAATTATATTTATTCTTTATTGTTTTTAACACAAACTTCTGCTATTACATACCGGTACATATTTCATCAGTTTGAACTAAGATGGTATAATGGAATTTGATTGTACTAATCCGATGCAATCACAGATCTGTTAGGCAGGTCATGTTTTATGTACATCAGATAACCATCTACCAAAAGTACTTCTGCATCATGGAGACATGACTTTATGTTTTGGAGATGTGGCTTTAGACAGGCTAAGTCATCTATTTTGTTTATTATTGTGGTGTTTACTGTTGTTTGTCTCTTGAAAAAGGTTCCATTTGAGACGATACGTGGAGAATTGTCCTGTTTAGTTTTATTGTATGTTTTTTTATATATTCTTTTATATATATTTTTATTCATAGGCAAGGTAAGTGTTTTTAGTAATCTGTTTAATTCATTTTGCTTTACTATTTGTTCATTCGGTTACTGCGGCACCCTCCACTTTGTCGGACACCCTCTGACCATTTGGTTATTTATATTTGCCTTCCGGAATAACAGTACAGGAGTTTGCTTTTGCTATGGAGCTGATGGAGGGCTATTCAAACTCAGTAGATTGAAGGCCAAGACCAAAACTAAGATGGACATTGGTCGCAACCTCTAGTTCACCAACGATTGTGCACTAAGCACAACCAGTCTGAAAGACATGTAGGACAGTATGGATCTCTTTTCATTGGCCTGTAATGTGTTCGGTCTCACCATCAGCACCGCAAAGACATTAGTAATGTATCAACCAGCATCTGATGTCCCCTACACAGAACCAGTAATCATAGTAAAGGGATAAAATCTCAATACTGCCAATAAGTTTGTATATGTCGCAGCACCCTATCGCAAACTGCAACTTCAACAAGGATGTTGCCCGCATATTGCTTGTGCCAGTGCAGAATTTGGGAACCTTCGTGTCAACGTCTGGATCAGGAGTGATCTCAGTCTGACAACTAAGTTGGACATCTACAGGTGACCTGTATATACATTCTCCTGTATAGAATACTGACATTTGTGCTCAAAATCACACAAAATTTGTTTTTAATTATACAGTCGAATTCTATTATAACATCTTAGTCTGGACCAACAAAACATGTACATAACAACAAAACATGTACATAACAACAAAACATGTACATAACAACAAAACATGTACATAACAACAAAACATGTACATAACAACAAAACATGTACATAACAACAAAACATGTACATAACAACAAAAAGTCACTATATACATTACAAACAATAGAGGATCAATAGGCCTATAACTGGGGATTTTGAAGTGTTGTTATATAGGGAAAATTATTATAAATAGATGCTCTATAGGGGGAATTCATTGTATACTGTATAAATATTTGAAACAATTCAAGAAAATGTGAAAGAGATGGTTAGGTTTTTCTGTTATACTTATGAAGTTTGGTTATTGTTGTCAAAATGAATGTATTTATTTGTTATTATGGAATGGCAGGTAGTAGTAGAAAGCTCAGCTCATTCCAACGAAGTGAAGAAGTTGGTCCAGTTGATCTCAGAGGAGGCATGTCTAAACAGGCCAGCAAGGACTCTACAGATGGAAGTGTGGGCAGTATTAGTAGCGACTCATCCAGCATGTAAGTAGGTTTTAATGTACAAAATTCAAAGTGGTTACATGAAAACAGGTATTGAAATGGTGAAGATAGGTGCCATGATGATGCAAGGATTAGTGCACCAACTTCTTAGCCTAGTCGTCTATGATTCTCTTAACAGATGTATAGATTTTTATTTAAGCCCGGTAATTGTTTAACATCAATGGTGCAGGAGACTGCATGACAGAAATAAGGAAGAGATTGGCAATGGCATATTGCAAAATAACACGGCTGAAAAACATATGGAAAAACAACAAAATAGAAACGAAAGTGCTAATGTTACGAACTTTTATTTTTCCGGTTGCAACATACGGCTGTGAAACATGGACTCTAAATAAAACAGCGGCAAAGAAGATCAACACCTTCGAGCTGAAATGCTACAAAAAGATACTTAGAATATCATCGAAGGATAAAATCAGAAACTCAGATATTATAAACACACTGAATATTCCAGAGTGTTGGTTACTAAACACAATAACAAAAAGAAAACTACGCCTGTTTGGTCATATAAAGAGACATAACTGTTTAGAAAGACAAATAATGGAGGGAAGAGTACCTGGGAAGAGGAGAAGGGGCAGACCAAGAAGACGATGGACTGACGACATTAAAGATAACATGAATACATCGCTAGAAAATGCAAGCCACATCGCCCAAGACAGAGAGAGGTTCAGAGAGTTCATTGGGAAGACAACGTTCTGGAAGGAATACGTCACATGACACAATTGTTTAAATACACTAAACATACTTTTCTATCATTTTGTTCTCAATACCAATCTAGTTTGTTATCTTGTTCTCAGTTACACAACAGTTGAATATATTATAATTCTATTCTATCATTTTGATTGCAAGACCACATGCACAAAGTAAACAATAGTACTTATGTAGAACACAAGTTTGATAAGCTTAACAATGAATGCACAGACTATCAGGCTATCGGGTATTGGTAGCAAAAAAACAACAATTAACAGTATACAATACAGTTACAACCTTCAAAATAAACTTGCTACATCAAACAAAATTGAAATATTTGAAAACAGAGGGAACAACATTTCTAAACATTTTATAGTCAATGTAGGTAGTCACTAAAAGACTGAATCATTTACTACAGAATCTAGGTACTGGTTGTTCATGAAAATGTTCAACTTATATGGCTTTGAATTTTTCAACAATCTTCTTTTATGGCAAAGCTGGAACAAAGTAATGAAGTTTTGATAATCACTGTAACACACATAATAACACACACAAATTGATGTTTTGACCAAAAAGTCTTTATCAAGACTACACACACAACAAAAAACAATGAGCAAGAGCAGCACTATTGATGTTCACATGGCAGAGCTAAATGTGGAGATAACCCAAAAGGTTTGAAGTTAGGTCAGAGTTAAAACAACACAAACTGAAAATACATTAAACACACCCAAATACATGGGAAATGAGACAAACAGAGAAAATATACAAAACACAACCAAATACATGTGAAGCGAGACAAACAGAGGAATGACAAAAACAAAATGATATCTTCCATACAACTGGCAGGCATTGATCCTGAAAGGTTCAAGCATGCCTAATTGATATATAAAGTGGTTCTCAAGTGCGTGATGGGTCCGGTCGTCTGAGAAGCATATTATCAATCTTCTACAAAGGATAATGGTGCTTCCTGCTTAGTCTTGTTTAGTATTTTAGTCTTGAAAGATAAGACTTGTGACTATATTAAATTATAGTTGGATATTGTCCTTGTCTTGTGGGGTATATTATAAATGTATGTGCGATTCTTTGCCTAATTTTAGAATATTGTTGTAGGAATATTTCACTGTCTGATGATATTGAACTATGCTGTTTCTCTATCAAACAGTTTGTGGCTACCAGCAAGTATGCGACTTGGACCTGATGGACAGTTTGGTGAATTTGTGGACGGTCTAGGTCCATCACAGCTTGTGGGTAGACAGGTACTAGGAGCACCCTGTCTGGGGGAGATACAATTGGGCCTTTATGACCGCAAAGGTCATTTGGAAGTGGAAGTTATTCGTGCTAGAGGTCTAATGTCTAAACCAGGAGCCAGAATTTTACCTGGTTAGTGTTAACTTTTCACATAATGTTTACTATTTAGTTTTGATTTCTGTTAACAAATATTAGATTGTTTTTAGGTGACTCAAGTTTGAGATCATTTAATTCATGGAAAAAAATCAAGAGCTCAATCTAAGGGTGACAATAGTCAAACAATTTTTGGTCAAAAACTGGCAAGACAGTACAGCACTTATGGGTAACACTGCATGCAATGACATGAGATGATTGTACTTATTATCCTATACTAATAATAATAGTAAGATCCATAACCTGTCAGGGGTGCCACATTGGAGACATCAGCACAAAAAACCTACCAAATATCTCTATCCTCAACTATTTGGAGAAGTGTAGAAAAATCAAGAACCTTGCCTACTTTGATTTGCCTACAAATCACAGGATGGAAAGAAAAAGTTTGGAAACAGTTTTTGGTAAAGACAACTGAACATGAGACGAGTTTCACTGTTGTTATAGGTTGCGCGGTAGATTGGGTATGTTGCCCGTGATTATTTTGAAATGCAAGTCTGCCTAAGGTGACGAAATTTCAAAGTGGTGTGTTTGTACTTGCCCACATGAAAGGTTGAATGGATGAAAGTCACATTCTGGAATGGCTGGATAAAGTTTGAGGAGGGGGCCATTATTTAAAAAACCCATGCTAGTATGCAGCTTATTTTTCTGTGCATCTCACCAAGAAAGTGGAAAGTGATGCTGTGAAATGGTGCTATCTGTAATTCCTGGGTGACCGTAACAAGATATCCTTACTATCGCTTTACTAGATGTCTCCCATAACAAGATATCTTTACTAACTCCTTACTAGATGTCTCCTTTAGCAAACAATTTAAGGACAGACTTTGAAATAAATGGAATGAATTGATAGCATCATCTGATTTAGCTGTGACGAAGGGTGGAAATGTAAAAATAAGCTGACATTTTAAAATTATCACAATCACTAAGTGGCTCAAATAATTGTAGTCAGTTGTTCTGTTGAAAATTATCATCTAATCTTTCACAAAGTGCTCTGTCAATAAATGGAATATATGAAAATTAAGATGACACTATATTTGAGAACGATGCCGATAGTGTACCGGTAGACAGTGAGATAGAGACTAATAATATCCACCCTGATGTCCATGTGACAGAATGAAATTCATAAACTGTTTTATAATTCAGAGAGTGATTCTGACTTTGAAAGATTTGAATGACTTTTCCTACCAGTATATATTTATTTCTGTTACTGTTATTTGACGGTAATCAGTATTATCATTTTTGTGTTTCTATCACTAATTTAAATTAAATTTTTTTATTGTGCACATCTATAAACTGAAACCCCAACATAAACTTTTAAAAGCATGCAACATATTCTATTCAGGATGTAGCCATCAACCCAGCATGTTCTATTCAAGATGTAGCCATCAACCCAGCATGTTCTATTCAAGATGTAGCCATCAACTCAGCATGTTCTATTCAAGATGTAGCCATCAACCCAGCATGTTCTATTCAAAATGTAGCCATCAACCCAGCATGTTCTATTCAAGATGTAGCCATCAACTCAGCATGTTCTATTCAAGATGTAGCCATCAACCCAGCATGTTCTATTCAAGATGTCCTATCCAGCATTTCTTGGCTGTAGTGATTTTCTTGGAAATATAAATAAATATGTACAGTAGTTTGCCATTGCCTTTTTCATGGTCCAAATGCACAAATATCTGTGGCTGGATTCAAACTCGATACCTTGATCATCACAAATGCGCACTGTACCATACAGCAGGACAAAGTCTACATCTATAGCAAAAACAAATACAACATTCTTGACTTATATCTAGTAGTTGTTTAATATGGTGGAATCACATTATAACAACTTGGTCCAGACAGCAAAATATGTATGTAATAACAGAAATATGTATGTAATAACAGAAATATGTATGTAATAACAGAAATTTGTATAAAATATGTATGTAATAACAGAAATTTGTATATTCTTCTTCTTCAGCATTCATTCTCAAATTCCCACTGGATTTCTCTTGTAACAGGACAATGATCCTACAAGATTTCCAGTTGGATGTAGTCCAGAGAATGGAGTTGCATTGTGTTACCGTTTTATTTGTGCCAATGGCCCAACACATCCGTCTTCGGTGGATAATTTGTATATAATAAAATAAAATTGTTTGTAATAACAGAAATTTGCTATATACACTACAAATAATAAAGAATAAATATAATCAGAGATTTTGAAAAGTGTTGTTAAATAGAGAAATATGTTATAAAAGGATGCGCTATAGAGAGATTCTACTGTATAATTATTTTATAATGAACAGATTTTAAACTTATAGTGGTCAAATATCATTTTAATTATATCATTAAGACAGTATAATTTTTGCAGCTCCGTATGTCAAGGTGTACCTGATTGAAGGGAAACATTGTGTAGAGAAACAAAAAACCACAACGGCTCGACGAACACTGGACCCGCTCTATCAACAACAGTTGTTCTTTAGTGAGCCCTACCACAACCGAATATTACAGGTTTGTGTACAAGTCAAATTATGGTTCTCTGCTGATGTAAATATAATACATGACATATGTAGAGCATATTCTTCTGTGATCAGTCTATCTATAAACCTGTTAGGTTTTCTGTGACATCAGGTCCCATAGCAAACATTACAGTGACATCAGGTCACATATCAAACATTACAGTGACATCAGGTAACATAGCAAACATTACAGTGATGTCAGGTAACATAGCAAACATTACAGTGATGTCAGGTAACATAGCAAACATTACAGTGACATCAGGTCACATATCAAACATTACAGTGACATCAGGTAACATAGCAAACATTACAGTGATGTCAGGTCACATATCAAACATTACAGTGACATCAGGTAACATAGCAAACATTACAGTGATGTCAGGTCACATATCAAACATTACAGTGACAGCAGGTCACATAGCAAACATTACAGTGATATCAGGTCACATATCAAACATTACAGTGACATCAGGTCACATATCAAACATTACAGTGACATCAGGTAACATATCAAACATTACAGTGACATCAGGTAACATAGCAAACATTACAGTGACATCAGGTAACATAGCAAACATTACAGTGATGTCAGGTCGCATATCAAACATTACAGTGACATCAGGTCACATATCAAACATTACAGTGACATCAGGTCACATATCAAACATTACAGTGACATCAGGTCACATAGCAAACATTACAGTGACATCAGGTCACATAACAAACATTACAGTGACATCAGGTCACATATCAAACATTACAGTGACATCAGGTCACATATCAAACATTACAGTGACATCAGGTCACATAGCAAACATTACAGTGACATCAGGTCACATATCAAACATTACAGTGACATCAGGTCACATAACAAACATTACAGTGACATCAGGTCACATATCAAACATTACAGTGACATCAGGTAACATAACAAACATTATACAGTGACATCAGGTCATATAGCAAATATTAGTTTGTATTCTTTCATTCCCACAATACCAGCAGGATGTAGTCCATAGAACAGAAATGCATTGTGTCACTGTTTTATTTTCTCAAATTGCCATATACATCTGACTTTGACATTAAACATTATACTGACATCAGGCTACACAAGCCATATGTCAGTGACATGAAGTCATGCAGCAAACACGGCAATGACATAGGTCATACAACAACATGAAAATGACATCAAGTCACACAGCAAGAATTACAATGACATCATATCACACAACAAACATGGCAATGCCATCAGGTCACACAATAAACATGGCAATGACATCATATCACACAACAAACATGGCATCGACACATAGGAAACAACAACCATTAACAAACACTGATATACACAAACCTATTTACCAAACTTAACCTCATCTTATTTCAGATTATCCATTTATCATCTTATTTCAGATTATCTATTTATTCTTCTCTCAGGTGACAGTATGGGGAGATTATGGTCGTATGGATAAAAAAGTCTTCATGGGTGTGGCCCAAATACTATTGGATGATCTTGACTTAAGCAACATCGTGATTGGCTGGTACAAATTATTTCCAACGTCTTCATTATTTGGTCACCACTCATCCAGTACAGGTTTGTCCCAGGCTGGTCTGGGTTCCACAACTTCATTAGAGACTTTGATGTCTAGAACATAGCACATGTGCATCTTAGATACATCAGTTAATTATACGTCCAAGTGGATATTCATTGCACAATCTTGAAACTTGGACCCAAGTGAACCTTAGTGTTTCTGTGTCAGGAACAACATCCTAGTTCCAGCCATCTGTTCAACAACTCGAACAACTTTTATAACTTTTATTGGAACGCCAATTTTCTTTCAGATATCTTTCCTCACGAATGCTCTGTCCATGTTGATATGTATATTTTAGAATATGATTCTGTGTGCATAGATATTTTAAATACACGTGTATGAGTGAGATAAGGTTGTCGTGTTTTGTGGGAGAGATGTATTCAATGTACGAGAAGAGAATATAGACATTTGTGTATTACTTAGAGCTGCTGATCTTACTGTACAAGTATCTGTATGTGCTTTGTAACTGTTGAGCAGTTCTAGAAATTGTGTTTATGAATGTTGTGTGGTCTGACATTAGCTTTCCGAGGAGAGTTTTTGACATTCCAGATGTATTTGTAGCAGTTTTATATGATTTAAAACATTTATGACAACTTGTTTTTTCTCCTGTATGAGATTTAATTTGTTGAAATGTTTCTTTAGGTTGATGTGATCTGATCTTGTAAGATTTTGGGATTTGCATCCATGTAACATAGTATGAGCCAAGAGAGATTTGAACAGTTTTGCCTCCAGAACCATAACAATAACTTTACATTCTGTGTTCATTCTCAAACTCCCACCTGATCTCTCTTGTAGCTGACACTGTTCCTTCTGGTAGCAGGATGCAGTCTAGAGGACGAAAATGAGTTGTGTTGCTGTTTTATTTGCACCAGTGACCCAACACATCTGATTTTGGCAGTGTAACTTGTGTAACTTTGCTGAAAGCACTGCAATATTTGTGAAACCAATTTGATAATAATTTATCATTGATTTTTTTTGGGGGTACATGTAATGGTATCCACATAAAATGTGAGTGATTTATATGCACAATAGAGTGATATGGTGATGACTAAAAGTTATATGCTGTGATCAATACACATCAGTGACATCATGTTACACAACAGGTAAATGGGGGACGTGTTGGGAGCATGACTATTACTACTAGAGGGATATGGGAACATGACTATTTGTACTAGGAAACTAGCCAAAATCTGGGTAAAATATTAGCACTAGGAAATTAAGCAAAATCTGGGTAAAATTATTAGCACTAGGAAATTAAGCAAAATCTGGGTAAAATTATTAGCACTAGGAAATTAAGCAAAATCTGGGTAAAATATTAGGACTAGGAAACTAAGAAAAATCTGGGTAAAATTCCTCCCATAACAATTTTTTGTGATAAAAGTCATCACATTTCTCAGCAAAAAGAGGGAATTTTACATGTCTGCCTATCTCTCTGTCTGTCTATCTATCTATACACTGTTGCTCGTGTGTGCCTTGTGGCATCATGGGTAGAATTCTCTGGAGGTGGCCTTCTTGTGTGCTGTTTGTAAGCTTGTTCCTGTCTCTTCTTTGATTTCTGTTGTCCATCTTTTACATGGACTGCCTCTGGCTTTATAGCCATGATGCCTATGTGTCATGGCCATCTGTGGCATTCTGTCTGTTGGTCATTTTACATGTAAATGCTCTAATAACAGGCTTTTTATTAGGTAAAACCCCCTCCTTAATGAAAATGTATCTACTGACGTGGCTGTCAATTCCTGATAGAGGAAGGGTGTGTGAAAAATGACATTCATACAAGAATGATTGGTACATCTTGCATGGTTTGGATGTGTATGCCAACATGATTACTTGTCAAAAATATGATACTACAGAGAACAGTCAAATAATATACTATAGGCCTAGGGAACAGTCAAATATGATACTATAGGGAACAGTCAAATAATATACTATAGGGAACAGTCAAATAATATACTATAGGGAACAGTCAAATAATATACTATAGGCCTAGGGAACAGTAAAATATGATACTACAGGGAACAGTAAAATAATATACTATAGGGAACAGTCATATATGATACTACAGGGAACAGTAAAATATGATACTACAGGGAACAGTAAAATATGATACTACAGGGAACAGTAAAATATGATACTACAGGGAACAGTCATATATGATACTATAGAAAACAATCAAAGATGGAAGAAGCAGAGGAGGAGAAAGAAAATGATGAACAAATAACATCAAGGACTGGACAGGTCAGGATTTTTCCTAACTCATCCGCAGCACTGAATAAATAAATCGATGAAGGAGTCTGTGCATTGATGATGCATCAAATGTGGCAACCCTGCGATCCTGATAGGTTATTAGCTTATGGATCTGGCTGGATTGGTTGGTATATAGTGATGTTCATATGGATGGCATTACTGTAAAGAAGTCGGTAAGGGCTGCAAAAGGCAACAATTTAGCCACAATGAACATCCATGGGAGTTAGACTGAGCATGTCCATCACATTATATTTGGAAGACTTGAGTATAAGAAAGTATATGTGAGAGGAACTCACACGTACCACTTGAGTATAAGAAAGTATATGTGAGAGGAACTCACACGTACCACTTGGGTATAAGAAAGTATATGTGAGAGGAACTCACACGTACCACTTGGGTATAAGGAAGTATATGCGAGAGGAGCTCACACGTACCACTTGGGTATAAGGAAGTATATGTGAGAGGAACTCACACGTACCACTTGGGTATAAGGAAGTATATGCGAGAGGAACTCACACGTACCACTTGGGTATAAGGAAGTATATGTGAGAGGAACTCACACGTACCACTTGGGTATAAGAAAGTATATGTGAGAGGAACTCACACGTACCACTTGGGTATAAGAAAGTATATACAAGAGGGACTCACACGTACCACTTGGGTATAAGAAAGTATATGCAAGAGGGACTCACACGTACCACTTGGGTATAAGGAAGTATATGTGAGAGGAACTCACACGTACCACTTGGGTATAAGGAAGTATATGTGAGAGGAACTCACACGTACCACTTGGGTGTAAGAAAGTATATGCAAGAGGGACTCACACGTACCACTAGGGTATAAGAATGTATATGCAAGAGGGACTCACACGTACCACTTGGGTATAAGAATGTATATGCAAGAGGGACTCACACGTACCACTTGGGTATAAGGAAGTATATGTGAGAGGAACTCACACGTACCACTTGGGTATAAGGAAGTATATGTGAGAGGAACTCACACGTACCACTTGGGTGTAAGAAAGTATATGCAAGAGGGACTCACACGTACCACTTGGGTATAAGAAAGTATATGCAAGAGGGACTCACACGTACCACTTGGGTATAAGAATGTATATGCAAGAGGGACTCACACGTACCACTTGGGTATAAGAATGTATATGCAAGAGGGACTCACATGTACCACTTGGGTATAAGGAAGTATATGTGAAAGGAACTCACAAGTACCAATGCATAATTCTTCAGTATGACAACAGAAAATCTGTGTAGATGACATGCTTGTATATTGAAGTTTTGTTCTTACTGGATCTTCAAAGCACTTCATCTTTACAATTATGTTTTTTTGTGTGTGTTTTTGTGCTTTGTTATTGGTGTATATATATATGTACCGGTATATGCATATACCCTCTGAGTGGGACGGAGCCAGAGATGTACTGTGGCACACTAGGGAGAGGAGAGGAAGACTAGCTATAGTTTTCCTATGGCTGAGACTCATCATAAAGGCACAGTGACTAAGGACATGACTTTGTCTTGAACCTTTGGTTACATGCTTGCAGCCATATAGAGAGAAGTTCAGCATTACCAGTCGGCAATTAGTGGTGGGGAATGAGTACAGTGATACCGATCTTTTTGAATCAGTGACTGAGCAGTGCACATATATAAACCTACCTTTCTGGTGGGGTGACAGTTGTTTTCTGGTTCTGACCTAGGGTGAGTAGAAAATCCACAGACTTCCTAGCAAAGAATGTGGTAGGTCAAAGGACATAACCCAATGGACCTATGGATCAGGAAACAAACCAATTAGCATGACAATACTGGACCACATAAGTGCCAACAAACAGTTGCTTCAATGCAACATATCAAGTCTGACATAGTTTTCTCAAATTCCTGATATGAAACCTTGTGACTTCTTCCTGTTCCTCAAGATGAAAAACAAATAAAAAGTACACCATTGCAGCTCCTGACAATGAGATGCAAGCAGCTGTGTACCTAGTTTCAAGAGAATGTCTCTGATTTCTTCATCAATGGGAACTAACAACTAGTTAGACATGGATGTTTCTGTGTGTGCTCTGGAGGCTGTCAATTTTAAAATATCCACTTCCATAACCCACCAGGGTTGTATGAGTACCACATTGGATGTAGCAACACGCAGAGTCCTCCACCAATTTTTATTTTCAGCGGTGTAATTAGAAGACAAAATTGATGCCTTTGAGATGTGGGTATATAGAAGAATAGGGAGAACATCATGGAAAGAGAAGAAAACAAATAAAGAGGTGCTAAAAACACTTAATATGAAGAAAGAACTACTAAGAGAAATAAAGATCAGGCAAATAAAATACTTTGGACACATTAAAAGACATGACACCCTATTGAAGACCTTACTTGAGGGTAAAGTCAAAGGGAAGCGAGCAAGAGGTAGGCAGAGATACAAGTGGGAGAGTAACATTACACGATGGACAGGTTACAGTCTAGCAGAGTGCACCACCAAGACAAGAGACAGGAGATGTTGGAGATACGTTGCAGCCAACCTTCGTTGCGGAGACGGCACTTGATGATGATGAGATAAGTGAAAAATGTCGTGACTTGTCCAGTCTTTGATGTTCTTTCACTCCTTTGCTTCTTCAAACTTCAACTGTTCCCTGTAGTATCGATTCTGACAAGGAATCATGTCCAAAACTATGCACGTTTTAATCATTTCACTGTGTCTAATTATCCATTCAGAGCCGTACATATGTTCTCATCGAGGGGGGGGGAAGTTTACCTTTAAAAAAAAGGCATTTGTGCATTTTCATGTCGGATCGTCATTTTTATGACAAAATTGATTACAAATTAGTGAAATATCGCTAATGGAAGTTTGTTTTTGTTTTGGCCAAGTTTCTAGTATTAATAATTAAGTTCTGATTTGCTAAGCCATGGATTTGGGGGGGGGGGGGGGGGGCTTGAACACCACAAGCTGTCCCTTATCTACAGGCCTGTATCCATTGCAATATTTCAGTGGTCAAAAGATTTACATGTTGGTGCCCATCTCCTCTCCAGTTATCCTTACAATTAAATAAAATCATTACAAAATAATCCCACCTCAAGAAGAAGAACATTTCAAGTTTTCAGAAAATGTACAACTCTTATCAACGTTTTCATATTATTAAAATTATCACCTTGGAGGAAAACTTTTAAAATTGTCTGCATATGTTAGTGTTGTCAGAAGTTCTCTGCATGTCGTTATAAATAGAGCCAGTTGTTCCCGCCATTTGTATTGAAAGTTCTTTTAATGCAGTAGTTTCTTGACTGTCTGCATAACTGATTGTGATTCAACCATCTTCGCTGGTTGCTTTAATCTGCTGTTTAGTTTCCTTGTTTCTGCATGTTCTGCAAACAAAATTATGATTCAGGAGGAGAGAAGCTAGTCAATCAGTTTATTCAGTTGTATTATCATTTTATTTTATATTTTAAGACATTTTTGCAATTCCAGTAGATCTGATTTTGTTTCTGCGAAGATTGTAATGAAGAGTTAGTGGGATGTTTGTATAAACCTGTTACAGACAAATTCTAAGAAATCTCCTATAAAGAGGATAAGACAAATGTGTACATAAGAAATAAAGAGCATACATGCTGATGGTAGCTGTAGCTCGCCGGTTACACACATACTTTAGATGCCCCTTCAGTCACCCTTTTCTGCTCACCTCAGGGGTAATTCCAAATTCTTTAAGTCGTATTATCATATCTCCTTCCTGTTTAGTGTCCTTTGGTAACATTATCATATGTCCTTCCAGTCTTGTGTCCTCTGTTAGCAATGAGCATTATTGAGTAAACCACTGATACAATTTCTGATCCAGAAACAGGGGTACACACGCAAGCGGTTGAGAGAATGTGGGGTAGTGTACCATCAGTACACCACTATAAGTAGTCATATATATATATATACCAACTATATATATATATTTATATAGATATAGCAACCTTCAGCAGCTCCAAACAAAAACCAAAGTCAAATCACACACAATCAGGGATCTCCTATTTGCTGATAACTGTGCCATAAGTGCCAACTCTGAGGCTGATCTACAAAATATTACACAGATTCTCTAAAGCCTGTACCAACTGTGTACTTACTATTAACACAGAGAAAACAGAAGTCATTCTACAACCAGCACCTGGCAAAAGCTATCTCGAGCCCTGCATAAAGGTAAATGGCGTAGCACTGAAAGTTGTGAATAGATTCACATAACTAGGCAGTACGTTATCACAAAATGCCAACGTTAATGATGAAGTGTACACAAGGATCGTCAAAGCAAGCAGTACTTTTGGCAGATTGCACGCAAATGTGTGGCGTAGAAATGGCATTAACCTACAGACTAAGCTGAAAGTTTACAGAGCAGTGGTACTTTAAGTGCTGTTATATGCTAGTGAAACATGGACCGTGTATAGACGTCTTGTGAGGAAACTCAATCCCTTTCACACAACTTGTCTCAGAAATGTTATGAACATCAGATGGCAGGATAAGATTCCAGATACCACTGTCCTTGACAGATCTGGTATCTCCAGCATTGACACTATCCTGATGCAGATACATTCGTTGGGAAGGTAATTTGGTATGTATACTAGACCAAATGAGATCAAGGTACAAAGCTAGAAGAATACCACGGAAAAGATGGATAGAAAACGTTAGGGACATCCTGAACAGACACAGTCATAGTACAGCCGAGGCCACATATCTGGCTTTAGAATGCAAGCTCGAGCTCAAATCACTCCTACGCTGGATGGCAAGAGTGGATAACAAACCACCTGGGGAAATACAATAGACCAGACCATCACCTGCCAAAGATACTTCTCTATGGTGAGCTGGAGAAAGTACACGATCTCAAGGTGGCCAAAAGAAGTGCTACAAGGACTCATTAAAGTCCTTACTAAAAGCCTTTGAAATAGACCAAGATACATGGGAAGAACTTGCACAAAATAGATCTACATTGCGCTCTACAGTAAAAAAAAGTGCATCATCTTGTGAAAAGAGAAATGCAGCAGTTCAACAGCGGAGAGTAGCTAGAAAGTCACAGATAAGACGAAATCTGTCTACAGTGGTCATTCCTTGCCCAAGGACATTTACAGCCCAAATAGGGCTCATTAGCCATCTATGAACTATTAGGCATGATCATAATTCTGATTCTTCAACTGTGGATGTAAAAAATGGTCATTATCACTTGTGATGGACGAACACACATATATATATATTACAATGAAACGTTCACTATCTGCTGCAACCATTTTTCAGAAGCGTCCGCTGTCTGCTAAAGCTATTTTCTGGTACAAGATCTCTCCCCTCACCTTGACATATTTTGCTACGTTTTTTGTAAAAATTACAGTTTCGCTAAATTCATGGGACCTGCGTTCTATGAAAGTTCCTATACATTATTTGTTACATAGGTGTCAATGCATACAGATTTTACATATTGATACAGATTTCGGGCCCAAAAGAATTTTTTTTTTTAAATTAAAAAAGAAATAAAAATTATTTAAAAAAAAAAAAAAGATCATTTGGACTTAAATTTCAGTAAATAATACTAATGCTGATGCAGACATTTGATCTTACACGTACATATTACCTTACACGTACATATGATCTTACACGTACATATGATCTTACACGTACATATGATCTTACACGTACATATTATCTTACACGTACATATGATCTTACACGTACATATGATCTTACACGTACATATGATCTTACACGTACATATGATCTTACACGTACATATTATCTTACACGTACATATGATCTTACACGTACATATTGATGGGTAAAAGAAACAAGTCTTCTGGTACAAATACGGACGTTTTTATTAAAATACGGATATAAATTGTAAAATATATAAATTTATGAAATAATAAGTTGACAGCTATGCTGCTATTACATATATGATTTCTGTTATTACATATATGATTTCTGTTATTACATAGCTTACATATTTTATCCATCTGGTCCTAGTTGCTATAATAGGGTTTGACTGAATCTATCTAGTTTCTGGTTAAGAACCTTTGAAAATCAAATCACTGTATTCTATTACTTGAAGCTATACTTTTCTTGGTGTCTACATAGTAAGTCGGTGAGAAAGAGAGTTCTGCAGTGCTATATAACCCCTATACTAACATATGGGTGCTAGTCTAGGACAATAAACAAACTGGAAAGTGGGAAATTAGAGGCAATAGAGAAGTGGTTCCACAGAAGAATGCTGAGAATACCACGGAATGCCAGAAAATTTAATGTAGAGGTGTTGAAAGAGTCAAATGTGAAACAGACCTTAATCAACAATATAATAAAAAGGCAACCTTCTTTTTTTGGCCACTTCATGAGACAAGCAGGTTTAGAGAACATAGTCACACCAGGCAAAATTGAAGGCAACAGAGACAGAGGGTGATAATGTGAGAAAATATTAGACAGTTTGACAACCTGGCACGGCTAGGAAACAACAACAACCTTAATACATAATACTGTGGACAGAGAGCTGTGGAGAGCCATGAACACCTATGCCAGAAGCATGGCACCTGATGATGACATAGTAAGTCACATACTGAACAGGGAATACTTGATTCATTCTTGACTAGGAACCAGCATCACCACAAAAGGGGAATTCCCATAAATGCTCTGCTTGTCATTCATTCCCTTAGATATCTAAAATTATTTAAGCTCAATGTCCCAGTTAGTTGTTGGTTCTTCTGGTCCTTTATGTGAGGTCAAACTTTCTTTCCTGATCAGTCCCAATTCTATCATTCTCTGAACACGTACATTGTCTCAGCATCTTCTTCATAATTTTGTGGTGTATCAATGACTTCTCTAATTAATTCAGCCTGGTCTCATCACTTTGTTATTCACTATAGCTTTACCCCCCAGTGTGTCAGTTCTTTCACTTCCCATGACTCCGACATGAGCAGGACAGTATGTGATGGTCTGGACATTGTTGAGAATAGTGTCCCACTTTTTTCTTATGATGTATTTTCCTATCTTGCGTAGCACACAATGGAAGTCTGATAAAATCACTGCACATTTTGGTGTTTGCTACGTTAATCTAATAAAACTTGCTGCCAATGCCTCTATCTCCATTCTCATGCTCAATGTTGTGATGGGATAGGCATCAGACTTTTCCACCACGCTTTTGCCATTTTAGTAGGCATGAAGCCTCATTCGCATCCGTTTGTTTCTCTTGTTACTGAGCCATCTATGTCAATAATTATAAAGAGGAATACATTTAATATGAATACATATTCTATAATATTTTGAGTGTTTGTTTAGATCTCTAGGAATTGTAAGAAACTTGCTGTTAGTTCCTATGTGCAGTTTCTCAGAGCTTTCTTTCATACCCAGGAGACTTCAGCCTGATAAAATGCCTATTGAAGAAGCCTTCTACTCAGAGGGGTTATAATAATCATTTAATTAAAAGCCACATTTAATTATTTCCATTATTAATTGCCAATATTTGTACAAGGTCTGCTGATACAAGTGATGACAACATTTTTAAGTTGTGTCAATAAGTCGGCCCACACTGGTCTATTGACGCTGTGATATTTGTTTTAGTTATGTATGGTAATGCTGTGAACAGATTTCTTCCATTGAGTATCAATACAAACTGTTGAGCTGCTTCTGACCACTGTCATGCAGGTCCCCGTGGACACTGAGCACATTGATGGGTAATGATTTGTGTTTATTGTTAGCATTCCCCTCCTAAACTGTGCCAGTCCGTGGAGTGGCCGAAGCTGCCTGTTGTCAAGAGCACAAGTGACTTCTAATAGCATGGTCTATGCTAGTCTCAGATGATCATTGTCAGTGCCTGATTTTATTGCTGGTTTTGTTTTTATCTACTTTTCTCATTCAGGATGTATTTTGCCTTGGGTCTGTCAACAATTGATATACAAGATTTGTGTGAATTGTGAATAGATTTACTTATGAGAGAATATGTATGTGTGTGCGTGTATGAGTGACCCAGGTCGGTGATTACAGTTATTAACTAGATAATGAGATCTGTTTAAAGACATAAATGTAAGCAACAACAAATAATGGATTAAATATATTTTGGTCGAAACATAGATTTCATGTAGGCCTATAGAGGAATCTCATTAATACACTATGGTCCGGACTGACAAAAAATATATGTAAAGGCAGAAATTAGCTATATACAGTACAAACAATATAGAATAAATATAACTGGGATTTTGAAAAGTGTTGTTATATAAGGAAATTTGTTATAAAAGGATGCGCTATAGAGAAACTGTATTTGTTCAATGTTAAACTTTATATCTTGTGATCAAAATTTTGATTCTGTGTACAATCAAATCCCATTAGGCCTATAACAATTTGATATGAAATATGTAATTGTATAAATTCACTGTATACAGTGCATAAATCAAGAATCAATATTGGGAATTTTCAAAATATTTGTTAAATAGGGAGATTTATTATAAAAAGATGCACTATAGAGGAATTCTACACTATTTGTTCAATGTTAAACTGTACGAAACATCAATTCTGTGTACAGTTGAATCCCTGTATAACAAATGTCTCTATATAATAGTAGTTTTCAAAATCTCCAATTATATTTGTATTCTGTATTGTTTAGGCTTATATAGTGGAATCCCTCTATAGTGCATTATTTTATAACAAATATTCTTATATAATAACACTTAGTCCTACTCTATATTGTTTTTACTGTAGGCCTATATAGTGAATTTCTATAACATACATATTTTGTCAATCCAGACCAAGTTGTTATAACAGGATTCCACTGTACTGCTTATAGTAAATATCTGTTATTACATAGGCCTACATGTTTTGTTGATACATACCAAATTTTATAATAGTACTTGACTGCATTTGTTCAATGTAAAGTTGGTATTTCACACATTTTTATGTTGCTTTTTCATTGCCATAAGGTACAATGGTTTACTGAAATTTCTTGTTTATTTAAAGAATTATTTCATGAAAATGAATGAAATGATTAAAACAATGGCAAGAATGTAGCTTTAGAATGTAGCTTTAGCCAGAGAGTAATGTGTGAATGTAATGTAGCTTGTATGTTGTGTACTGGTAGATGATAGCAAGTTGTTGCAAGCCAGATTGTAGACCAGGTGCGGTTCAAAAATCCTATCCCTTAAACAAAAATTGTAAATGCTGACCCACAGAGCTTCTAAAATCCAGTTTCATCTATAACCACGGGACTTATAAATTGTAGTCAAATCCCATTATAACAACGTGGTCCGGACTGACAAAATATTTATGTTATAACAGAAATTCACTATATACTGTACAAATAACAACAAAATAAACGTAATTGGGGATTTTGAAAAATATTGTTATACAGGGAATTTTGGAAACAATGATAGCAGATGAACCCCCAATGTTTTGCAGGGGTTGAAGCACACTATTCATAAATGAAATGACAAAATGTAAACAAATGAAAAAATGGCAGAGAATATTGTTGAAGCTGAATTCCACTCACTAAATGATGATGTCATTGTGGATAAAATTGTCAGCTGCATGTGTTTGGTCTTGTGTTAGGGTTAGATCTTAGTATTAGTGGTTAGGGTTTGGATCTAGATTGCCGACCCACACAAGAGCTTTTGAAGTAATTCTCCACGACATTGCAAAATATTGACCTCTAGAAAATGTTTAGTAAGAAACTACCCAAATTTTAATACTGAACACCTAACCCAATCCCTAACTCCTAATCCTAACTCTTAGATCTAACTCTAATGCAAGACTGAACACATGCTGCTGACAATTTTATCCCATGATGACATTAACATTTAATGTGTGGAGTTCTGCTTATAAAGTATGGAGTTTGTTTCAAAATTAAACACATTACAAACCCAAAAGAACATAATTCATTGGTGCGCAAAGGGGGTTGGATGCTATCATTGTACCGAAATTTGTTATAAAATAATGCGCTACAGAGAAATTCCACTATAAATACATATGCAAATGTCCATAAATAAAAAAAATGATAAAACGTGTACAGTGGAATCCCTCTAAAGCACATCCTTTTCTAGAAAATTTCCCTTTATAACAACACTCAAAAGCCCCATTTATATTTACTCTATAGTTTTTTACACTTTATATAATCTGTTATTACATACATATTTTGTCGGTCGAGACCAAGTTGTTATAATGGGATTCCACTGTATTAATGTTACTAAATATAGATTTTAATATGAACATCCGTAATGAAATTTTGACATTAGCGGTTTGTTTTTTGCCCAGCCCTTGAGTAGCTGTGTGTTTCTGCATCCAAACCTCTGACTAAAAAACAGTTGCTGACCCCTGTTGTAGATACAACCATGTTGAGGTGTCAGAGTTTTATCATTAGGTTTGCTTCATTTGATGAGATTCTAACAAATGTCAGAGTTTTATCATTAGGTTTGCTTCATTTGATGAGATTCTAACAAATGCATTAAGAATGGAAGAACCATGAATCTATTTCAGGAATAGGCCAGAATGTCTAAATGAACATAAGAGATAATGGTTTGAAATGTCTCAAGTCAGAATAGAAGTCATATAAGAAATGAGAAAGAAGTGGTACATGTATGTGCACACAAAACAATATGAGTGATTGATTGAAACCCTAGAGCAATGCTTCTCAACCTGTGTGAGATGTGGGCAAGCATATAATTTTTTTTAACCCTTTAGCAACTGTGCACCAGTATAGTTGCTTCTCTATCTAAGTGCTAAAGAAGTTAATCCAATTTTTATTTTCTATTCCCACACGCTAAAAATTATTTCACTCTGAAGTCGACAAGCGACAGTAAGCATCAAACTCTCAATAAAAGTTAATACAATGGAATATCATTATAACAGCTTTGTCCAGACTGGCAAAATATGTATGCAATAGCAGAAATTCGCTATATATAGTACAAATAATATAGAATAAATATAATTTGGAAAAGTGTTGCAATATAGGGAAATTTGTTATAAAAGAATGTGCTATAAAGGAATCTTACTGTACCATTGAAACTCTCTTGTTTTTGTAAGAAGAAAGGAATTCAACACAGGAGGAAAGTCATTGGCAAAATAATTTAGCACAGATGGGATCAGTTACTGGGAACAATGTTGCAACTAAAGGGTTAAGACCAGTGCCTGGTCCCAACAAATTTTATATACTGTGGAATCCCTCTATAGCACATTCTGCTATAACAAATTTCCTGATATAACAACACTTTTCTAAATCCCTAATTATATTTATTCTATATTATTTTGTACAGTATATAGCGAATTTCTGCTATTACACACATATTTTGTTGGTCAGGACCAAATTGTTATAACGGGATTCCACTGCATATACCTGTACTCGTAAATCACTTTGCTATTCAAGAAGAAGCTCTGGCGACCCAGTAGACATGTTGCTGTGGCCCAGTGGTTGTGAAGCATTGCCCTAGAAGATTTATCATCTACAATGACAGATCTATGCAAATGAATGTATAATATAAGACACATTCCTGAAGACATTGGTCTAGATGTGAGTACTCAGGCAGATGCTATATTCAGACAGGAGCTATCCACAAATTACGTCAGTAATTAGGGTGTGTCTGAGAAAAAGTTGAATATTTATTGACAACAGTTGACTTCAACAAATTTATTTTGTTCATATATGATTTGTATGGTTTTAATTTGAACGTCTTTGGAAAATCAGAAAAAAATCAGGTAATGCAATTTCCCTCCCCAAAATTTCTCTGTGCAAAAAATTGGGGTGCAGGGGTGGTTGATTTACAATTGCATTGCGATATAATGGGGGGGGGAAGAGCAGTACTGACAGTTTTTTGACAAGGAAGTACTGGGGATAAAAAATTATTGCCGTAATTTATGGACAGTCCCCATAGGAGACCGAAGTTGTATACAACTACAAGTTAGATTTGCTGGATCCCTTCAACCTTCCAATATCATTTGTGTGAGGTAATCCAATGAATATGTTAGCACGACTCTGACACAACTTTCACATACACATTATTATATGGTTGGTTGTGTCTTGAAGACGCTGTTCTTCAGGGCAACATGTGAAGCTTGTCATCTTTATTCTCAAACTCCTGCTGGGTCTCTTTTGAAGCAGGACCAAAGTCCTACTAGCTTTCCAGCAGGATGTAGTCCAGAGAATAGAAATGTATTGTCACCGTTTTATTTGTGCCAATGGCCCAATATATCTGTCTGTGGCAGAGTGAAGCTTGTAACGAAATGAAGCCAGGTTGATGTCATATCGGTTGTAATGAAATTAATTGATGCCATGTTGCAATGCCAGAATTCATTTTAATCTTGTTTTCTTCCTACTTTGACCTGGAAATTGGTAGGAAAATGGTGCCTTGCCCATTTGTATAAACATCCACTTCTCTCAACCGTACTATTTTACACCACAGGAAGGACAAAATCCCTATCTGGGAGTCAAGGAATGATTGCAGGGGATGTCAGAAGTTGGAACTCATAACAAACAAAACTTTAGGATTCATTACCTGCTCCTGTCACAGTATAAAACTTTACTCCATTACCTCCTCCTGTTAAAATATAAAACTTTACTCCATTACCTGCTCCTGTTACAATCAATATAAAAATTTACTCCATTACCTCCTCCTGTTACAATATAAAGCTCTACTCCATTACTCCACCTGTTACAGTATAAAACTTTACTCCTTCAACATACTGACTAACACAGCAACAAGAAATATACCTTATACTGTATTATGGCTAAATCTAGTAATCAATGAAGTGATCGAAGATTTATTGAGTGACCAAACCAAATAAAAAAACTCTGACAACTCTCATAATAGTAGAGCATTGCTAATAGCATATCTTATTTAGTGGTGAAAAGGCACAAACTTGTTTGGTTTGGACATGTAGTGAGACAAGACTTGCTTTCTAAAACTTGTTTGGTTTGGACATGTAGCGAGACAAGACTTGCTTTCTAGAACTTGTTTGGTTTGGACAAGTAGCGAGACAAAACTTGCTTTCTAGAACTTGTTTGGTTTGGACATGTAGAGAGACAAGACTTGCTTTCTAAAACTTGTTTGGTTTGGACATGTAGCGAGACAAGACTTGCTTTCTAAAACTTGTTTGGTTTGGACATGTAGCGAGACAAGACTTGCTTTCTAAAACTTGTTTGGTTTGGACAAGTAGTGAGACAAGACTTGCTTTCTAAAACTTGTTTGGTTTGGACATGTAGAGAGAGAAGACTCGCATTCTAAAATTATTGTGCAAGGAACAGCTGAGGATGGAAGAAGAAGACAAAGAAAATCCTAGATCAATAACATCAAGAAATGGTCTGGGCATGATTTTACTACACTCTTCCTAATGGCTGAGTATAGAGTTGTTTGGAGAACTTTTGTGCTGATGTATCCAATGTGGCAACCCTGACAGGTTATGGGTCTTATTATTATCCTATTTAGGATGGAGTCATTAATTCAGAATTTTTAGGCAATATTTTTTATTCAATAAGTTGCCAATGCTTTTGAACGCTTCGGATGCACATATAAATGTGTATATATATATATATATAGGCACACAAATACTATACAATATATATATAGGTATACGGTGGACATTGATGTCAGACTACCTATTGCTAACAGTGAAGCCCCACCACTGAAATTAAAACAAATCTGATCTGTATGAAGTATTTTATTTCCATCAAATCTCCCCCACCCCCCACAGCTACAGGCTGTGATAAGTCAAATGCTAACATAAGAAGAGGCAGCTGTTTATCTGTCCCACAAGCCTTTCTTTACATCAAATCTCAGATTCTCACACACCTTTCTTTACTGACAAGCCTACATCAAATCTCAGTTTCTGTCCCACACACCTTTCTTTACTGACAAGCCTACATCAAATCTCAGTTTCTGTCCCACACACCTTTCTTTACTGATAAGCTTACATCAAATCTCAGTTTCTGTCCCACACACCTTTCTTTACTGACAAGCCTACATCAAATCTCAGTTTCTGTCCCACACACCTTTCTTTACTGACAAGCCTACATCAAATCTCAGTTTCTGTCCCACACACCTTTCTTTACTGACAAGCCTACATCAAATCTCAGTTTCTGTCCCACACACCTTTCTTTACTGACAAGCCTACATCAAATCTCAGTTTCTGTCCCACACACCTTTCTTTACTGACAAGCCTACATCAAATCTCAATTTGTCATTTATCTCTGCTAATTCTCCCCCCCCCCCCTCATCCTATACATGGATGGCACTTCTTCAGATAACATTCTTGAAACCTTCCACCTGTTGTGAAACTTTGCCCGTACATAACGACCAAGTCATATAGAACATATGAGCGACCTAACCATTGACCCAGTTGTGCAAGCCCTCGACTTGACTGCAAATTTAAACACAATATATGCTGCCTGGAAGTTGTAATGAAGGAGCAGGAAATATCAAGACACATGATTCACAAGAATATTATAGAACTTGGACGGCTGAGTCAGAATCTGGCATGGCAGAACATGGCTGCACAGGTCACCAGTAGTCTTGAGTGACAAACTACTACTTGGTAATGTCTTGCCCTAGGAGGAGCAGTAGACAACAACATTCCACAACTGGAATGAAAGCTACATAAAACTGTTGACATATTTTTGTTTTCTTGTTACCTCATATTTAGATCTGAGATTATGTAGTTACTGTTTTTCTTATATTCACTATTTATTACTGCATCTGGTATTTTGTACATAGTTTCTCTTCCCCCCTTGACACCAAGTTATTATAAACAGATTCTCATGTCATCTTTTCTATTGTATTTTTTAAACATTCATTCATTATATGTGTAATAAATGCTGGTACCAGCTGGTGTTTCAACTTGAAACTATTCCAGGGACACTACCTGGCCTTTGTTTTCTCATATTTGTTCTTGTTTTGATTATTATGTGTGATGAATGTGGTTTCCCATATGTGTTCTTGTTTTGATGTGTGATGTATTTGTTCTTGTTTTGATTATGTGTGATGAATGTGGTTTCTCATGTGTTCTTGTTTTGATGTGTGATGTATTTGTTCTTGTTTTTATTATGTGTGATGAATGTGGTTTCTCATATGTGTTCTTGTTTTGATGTGTGATGTATGTGTTCTTGTTTTGATGTGTGATTTATGTCTTCGTGTTTTGATAATGTGTGATGAATGTGTTCTTGTTTTGATGTATGATTTATGTGTTCTTGTTGTGCGATGGATGAGTTCACGTTGTGTGATGGACATGTTCTTGTTTTGTTTTATTTTTGTTTAAGTAAATCTTTTATAGTCCAATTTGGTTATATCAGAGTTTTACTATATATCTATACGCCGAAGACGTATGTGTCGGGCCATTGGCGCAAATAAAACGGCGACACAACGCATTTCCATTCTCTGGACTACATCCTGCTGGAAATCTAGTTGGACAATGGTCCTGCTACAAGAGAATTCAGCAGGAGTTTGAGAATGAACGCTGAAGAAGACTATATATCTATAATTCGTCATTTCCTCTTGTGCAATAAGCATTGTCGAAGAGAATTGAGTTTTTTTGTCTTTGGTCATTTGAATTGCATTCACCATGGTAAGCCAGTGTCTATTTAATGTTTCTTTGATTGTGTCTGCCCATCTTCCTTGTGTCTTGTAGCTCGGTCTTCTGCTGATGTGTGCACGAAGGGCTGGTTGCACAGGATTTCATTCTCATGACGTGACCAAACCATCTGGTTTGCTGCCTCTCGATGTAGAATTGACTATATATATATTATATATATTTCTAATCATTCTGATGTCTTTTCCATCTATGTCTATTTCTTGAAGACATTGATTAATTTTTAGTATATATACTCATACACACATACATTTAGTGCTCACAACACATGCTGCGCACAACACATGCTGCTCACAACACATGCTGCTCACAACACATGCTGCTCAAGATAACTCAATGTACAGGAATGATTACAACACAAAATGACATCAATTTTCTTGGGTTTTATTCTCCATCAAGTGAGTCCGGAGACACTCACGAACAATTGGATAAACTTTCTGGCAGTTCCCAACACAAACTTCTAGAAGCTGTAATAGAGAATAATGAAACATATAAACAAACTTTTCGTTCAATGAAATTGATATAATACTGATCTTACCTCTAGTACTTACGTAGAAACCAGGTGATAAAGTTTTACTGCATGACGGTTAACATACTATCACAAGCTCACGTGAAATAATACACACAACGGAAAACAAGCTATAATCATAAAAATAACAATACAGATGACAAGCTACTTTTGAAGACTCTTGGATATTGGTTGAGGAAAATTCAAGTCAAACAAGCAATTATGAGAAGATACTAAACAATAATATGTTTCTACAACAAGAAGAAAATCAGCCGACATCATTGGAATGTACTTGGAATGAATGAAAACAGACTGCCACTACAAGCATTAAAATGGGTATTAGATGGCAAAAGAAAAAGAGGATGAACACAGAGAGATTGTTCACAGAACTATCAAAGAGGGTACGGCTATGAGTCTCAACATGCAAGAATTTTACACAGTAGTATCACATTGCTCAAACTGGAGAATTCTGGTTTCTGCCCTATATACCATATTCAGCGATGAAGGAACATAGATATAGATAGATAGATGGTAAGATTAGATAGACCTAAGTTATTGGTTAATTAAGTGACACAACTCTAGATGATGATGAAATAATCCCTTTAGCTGTGAGCACATAGCTCTTGACAGCCCATAACCTTTGAGACAAAAGTATGAGTTCTCAGTTGTGTTACTGAGGCGACACCCACACAGATCTCAAATTTATTGATTCATATTTAGTCCCCAAAGGGAGGCATTCCAGTGTGCCAGCCAGAATTACAACATCCGGCCAGGAGCACAGCTCACACTTCTGAATTAATTATTTCATCATTCTTCTGTCAGATTTATTGATGTGTCCACAGTGATTGCAGATCTAGCATTCCCTGTCATCTAGGAGTCTGCCACAGAAACAAAAGTGCAATGTCCGTTGGCCTGCATCTCTTTGTCATTAAAGGGGATTATTTGATGGTTGCTGATCCAAAGGCTCATGTCCTTTGATTTGATGCCATTTTGTTTTATATGCATGTGTTTGTTAGCGCTTGTTTCGTTCCATATAAAATAATAAAATATTCCATCTGGCCTCAAAGGGCAAAGCATTCTCTTGACGTCATCCTGCACTGAACATTAAAAAAGGTGGTGATCAACAGTTTCATAAAAATGAGTGCACAGCTGGAAGCATGGAGAGTGTTATGGTTGTATTCTGTTCAGGTGATGAAGAATGTTGTGATTGTATTCTGTTCATGTGATGGAGAATGTTGTGATTGTATTCTGTTCAGGTGATTGTTAAGCTGTACATGTTGAGTGTGAAGTCAAAAGATGATACTCCGGTATTTCCATCCCAGGAAGTTGATGTCTTCTTTTGATGCCCAATTTTTTGCACCCTGAACTAGAAGTGTAGTCCCTAGTTTCCAGATCTTGGATAGATACCATGAACTAGAATTTTAGGCCTCAGTTTCTAGACCTTGGATAGACACCCTGAACTAGAAGTCCAGGCCCTAGTTTCCAGACCTTGGATAGACACCCTGAACTAGAAGTCCAGGCCCTAGTTTCCAGACCTTGAACAGACACCTTGAACTAGAAGTCCAGGCCCTAGTTTCCAGACCCTGGATAGACACCCTGAACTAGAACTTCAGACCCTAGTTTCCAGACCCTGGATAGACACCTTGAACTATTTATGCTGGTTACCTGTTTAAGTGTCTCCACAGATAACTGTCCATCTGACGAGATTGCTGAAACTTGTTTCATAGATGGAAGGAAAGCTACAGTCATGATTCCAGCACAACCCTCAGCTTTTTTCTACAACGGGAGATAGTAATAATTGAATCAATGAGAGGATGCAGTAATACTGTGTACCATACGCTAAATATATAAAATTAAAAAAAAACACAAAACAAACAGTTTAAATAACAGTATTACAAGGAGGTAGAAGAAGATATAATACATTGATGTTCCAACCAAAAGGTCTTTATTAAGATAAGAACATACACACAGAGACTTGAAGGAACAATAAGCTTAGAACTACAAGTTAGTTTAATTATAAGTTAGGTTAATTAGTTTATATTTAGTTTAGTTATAGTTAGTTTAGTAAGTGTTAGTTATAGTTAGTAAGTTGTAGATAGTAATTTATAGTTAGGTAGTTAGTTATAGTTAGGTAGTTATAGTTAGGTAGTTAGTTAGTTATAGTTAGTAATTTATAGTTAGGTAGTTAGTTAGTTTAGTTAGGCAGATAGTAATTTATAGTTAGGCAGTTAGTTATAGTTAGTAATTTATAGTTAGGTAGTTAGTTAATTAGGTAGTTAGTTAGTTATAGTTAGGTAGTTACTAAGTTATAGTTAGTTATAGTTAATAAGTTATAGTTAGTAATTTATAGTTAGGTAGATAGTAATTTATAGTTAGGTAGTTAGTTAATTATAGTTAGTAAGTTATAGTTAGGTAGTTAGTTAATTATAGTTAGTAAGTTATAGTTAGGTAGTCAGAGAAGAGGATGTAGGGTAAGCCCAAGAAAGAGGATTAATTATATATAAATATATATAAACATAATTTACAAATTATATATATTTATCATAAAGGGAAATAGTGTAATCATTGCTTGTAATCAGTTAAAAAATAATGTTCGCCCATGTGTTGCTGAGGCCCTAAAGGGGAGCAAAGAATAGCAACACTGTTTACCTTCCACGCATGTCGTAAAAGGCGATTAAGGAGGTTATGGGATGGAGTTGGCTGTCCCATCCCGGCAGATTTCATGAATTGGTGTACACTGTGACCTTCGCTCAGGTTTCTAGGTATTACCTAACCTTTGCAGTGTGATTTGTAGAATTTATATTTAAAATAGGGTTAGGAATAAGGGTTAGGATCAGTTATAAATTAAAAAATAAATTAGTTATAAAAGTTATATTTATAAATGTGGTTTGTGTCAGGAGATCTGATGTCACGGCATCCATTGGTGTTACACGCGCAGTGTACACCGATACGAAAAATTTACCCTCATCCCATATAGGGCCAGTGACCCAAAGCCATGCTGAAGTCGGATGTGTCAGGCCGAAAGGCGCAGATATCGCAGCAGTGCTGTAAACCATGACACAACGCATTCCGTTCTCTGGACTACATCCTGCTAATCTGCATGAGTTTGAGAACAAACGCAGAAGAAGGAGTAGAAAATAATGTTAATTGTAATACTCCTCTAACAAGAGTTAATGTTACACACTAACACACACATTTACCACTATTTACAGTAACACGTCTCCTATTTCTACAATACAATAACACATCATTTATTACTACAATACAATAACACGTCTCCTATTTCTACAATACAATAACACATCTCCTATTTCTTCAATACAATAACACATCTGTTGGATGACTTACAGGATTGTTGAGAATGTCATTTTCCTCCTGTGATGTAGGATCAGCTAATGTGACTGTGTCACGCACAGCCTGTTAACAAGACAATATCAATGGACATGAGTTTTACTGTTGCAATACAAGTAAATGAGCATATCTCAGACAAGAAAGTACAACTTCTAGGGGAACTGTTTTAACTAACAGACATGCCCATGTGGCAACTAGGGTCTGACTTCTAGTTTTGGTGCAAATAATAGGACCACTGGTTTTTTTTAGGCATGTCGTAGGATAAAATGAAGGAAAGTTAAAGGATTTGCAGATAATCACTTGTGATTTGTAGTCACTTGTGAAAAAAATCAAATTGTGAGATGTCTCAATTAATGATGAAGACATGCAAGCCTGCGGCCATTATACCTTTGTCCTTTTGTGGCAGATTCTTAGGTGATGGGCAATGCTTAATGTATCTTCATTGTGAATGGGCCAACAAATCTGACAGAAGAATATTGAGATGGCTGAGAAGAGTTTGCTGTGCTTCTGGCAGGACAAGGTAATTTTAATAGAATGGAATGCCTCCCTTCAGGGACTAAACATACATCCATAACTCTCTCCCCAGTTTCATATTGCTGTTTCATTTCTTTGCTTACTTGCATGTTTGAGTTCGATTACTCTCAATCAATATTTATAATATAATTATTAAAGATATAATAAGATCTATAACCTAATAGGGTCATAGGAACAGCCACACTGAAGACATCAGCACAAAATGCCCTCACAACATAGGAACAGCCACACTGAAGACAGCATAAAATGCCCTCACAACATAGGAACAGCCACACTGAAGACATCAGCACAAAATGCCCTCACAACATAGGAACAGCCACACTGAAGACATCAGCACAAAATGCCCTCACAACATAGGAACAGCCACACTGAAGACATCAGCACAAAATGCCCTCACAACATAGGAACAGCCACACTGAAGACATCAGCACAAAATGCCCTCACAACATAGGAACAGCAACACTGAAGACATCAGCACAAAATGCCCTCACAACATAGGAACAGCCACACTGAAGACATCAGCACAAAATGCCCTCACAACATAGGAACAGCCACACTGAAGACAGCATAAAATGCCCTCACAACATAGGAACAGCCACACTGAAGACATCAGCACAAAATGCCCTCACAACATAGGAACAGCCACACTGAAGACATCAGCACAAAATGCCCTCACAACATAGGAACAGCCACACTGAAGACATCAGCACAAAATGCCCTCACAACATAGGAACAGCCACACTGAAGACATCAGCACAAAATGCCCTCACAACATAGGAACAGCAACACTGAAGACATCAGCACAAAATGCCCTCACAACATAGGAACAGCCACACTGAAGACATCAGCACAAAATGCCCTCACAACATAGGAACAGCCACACTGAAGACATCAGCACAAAATGCCCTCACAACATAGGAACAGCCACACTGAAGACATCAGCACAAAATGCCCTCACAACATAGGAACAGCCACACTGAAGACATCAGCACAAAATGCCCTCACAACATAGGAACAGCCACACTGAAGACATCAGCACAAAATGCCCACACAACATTTCTGTACTCAACCATGCAGATGAGTTTAGAAAAATAGTTACGTAAGTAATTATGTTTCTCCACAACTCCCTGTCTCCTGTGTTGTTAATTAAGTTCATATATAAATAACCCAAATATCGGAGGAAGTGTCGCAGTAATCAGACAAATAGAAGTAAATAGGTTACTAGAAAACTATCAATATAAAATAATAAAATATTGAAAATAACAATAAAACAAAGAACAAATAAATTGTCAACATGTTAGTCCAATTGGGACCTTTATCAAGACAACAAAAACAGTTAAGAACACAAAACCATAATGAATATAAACAAAATGGATTTCTCCCACCAGGAAATCAACACCCAGCAACAACCTGGGTATGAAATGTTTACATAAGGTATATTACCTAACAACCTTGGTTGTTGCTGGGTGTTGATTACCTGGTGGGAGATATCCATTTTGTTTATATTCATTATGGTTTTGTGTTCTTAACTGTTTTTGTTGTCTTGATAAAGGTTCCAACTGGACCGACACGTTGACAATTGTATTTGTTCTTTGTTGTATTTTCTATATTTTATTATTTTATATTGATAGTTTTCTAGTAACCTATTTACTTTATTTGCATTTACCTTTAATTAAGTTCAGTTGGTGACATTCTTCCATGCCACAATGATAACCCATCCAGCAATCTCTTTACCGCCTCTGTATCTTCTCTTCGTGATCTTTCAGGTGGATACTAAATGTTATGCTCTTCTCATCACATGCCCAAAAAATGTTGACTTCCTGCTTCTAATTTTTGCTATAATTTGTCTTTTTACTCCAGCATCTCTGATGATTTCTACATTAGTTTTCTGTCCATGGAATTTTAGTCATTCTTCTCAGAAACCACATCTCAGTAGCCTACAGCTCACTGTGAACATTTTATGTTTACCATTCATGCTTCATCCATGCATTATCATCACAGCCCATGATGATCCATGCTTCTCATCCATAAAGAAGAATTGGTTCAATATAAAATGCTAGAACTCACATTTTCAATTTTTGCTATAATTTAACAGAGCTCAATATACACATAACAAAATATAAATCCAAAGAAGAGTTTCTTACAACAGTGGATGAAAGCACAATGTCGTACATCTCCATACCAGCAGATGCTATTGCCACAGACGCACAGATAATGGATGCCGCCAAAGCTGAGGAAGGACAAACAGATGATTCACTATGTACAGTATTACTGGAATACAGGTCAAAATAATCAGTCAAATTACATTCAAACAACTTAGTTCGGACAGAGGAAATATATTTATGCAATAACAGAAATTCTATATACACAATAAATAAATAATATAATTGAGAATGTTAAAATAAAAAGTGTTGTTTGTTTGTTTGTCAATATTTCCAGGAATTGCGAGAAACTTACTCTTACTTCCTATGTGCAGTGGGGTGGGGTTTTTTTTTCCGGAGCTTTCTTTCATACCCAAGAGACTTCCACTTTCAGCTTAGAGCAATGCATTGCCTATGGAGAAACCTTCTGTTCGGACAGGTATAAAAAGTGTTGTTAACCAGGGACATGTGCTATAAAATGATGCTCTATAGAGGGATTACAATGTATTTGCCTTGGGTAAAGGGAGTCAACCTCTACAGAAAATCCCCACTGTCTAGCGGTTAGTACAGGGGAGTTTCAAGCACAGGGCGTAAACCCCTACAGGAGAAGAGACCCTGAAGCAGTTAACTGTGTATTAAACCATTTTCTTGCATCTCCCGCATTTCTACTTTTTTTCTAAGCATATAACAGTTGCCATTTCCTTGGAACTAACCAACAGGGTCAAGAGGGAGTTAGTGCAAACAAACACTGCACTTTCTCCAAAAAAAACCTGCCAGTGCAAGCAATCATGCAAATGTGTATGATTCACCTGTTCAATCATTATGTAGGTCTAACATGTTTATAGGTATGTACTGACCTGAGCCATCATTCTGTAAGTCTAGCAATTTCTACATATGTATTCCCCTGTGCAATCATTCTGTTGGTCTAAAATGTTTCTACGTATGTACTCACCTGAGCCATCATTCTGTAGCACTGTGACATAAATGTTGATCTGTGACTTGGGATATTTGTTCTGGAAATAAAATGCACACAACAGTTTGTTGTAGTTAGTCACAAAGCAGCAGGTACACAGTTTATTTACAGATATAATATTCAAAGAAGCACATCTAGTTCAGTAACTCATAAGCAAGGTGGGTCAAAGGGCATGAGCCCATGGACCACTGGATCAGCAACCAACCATATTAACAAGAATGGGGTTGCGTAATTCAGTTGCTAATGCACTGGTTTCCTAGCTTGGGGGGGGGGGGGGGGGGGGGGGAAAGGGGAGGGAGAGGGTAGAAGAAATTCACAGTTCAAATCCCTGTTCAGCTGGAAATTGTAAATCACCAATGTCTCCTAGGGTGGCCCAGCCTAAGAATATGAGTGCCATATCTTCTGTGGAAAATGAAGATAGCTGATGTGATATAATTTGCATGTGACTGTTACATGTTGACCACATCATCAGTTGGTCAGTTACAAAATATGCGCCCAACTCCTTATCCTTGATACATCTCAGGTGTGAATTTAGGAAACTTTACTTTTTACTGAAATTAACTACCGGTATCTATCTTTCTATCTATTGTCTTTTCCACAAATGTTGTAAGGCTGTCGTGGGGAGTTGAGTCTTCTGTCTTTGCCATCTTTGTTGCACTTGTCATGAGTATGCTGTGGTTTTTAACAATCTCTCTGATTGAATCTTCCTATCTTCTTTTTGGTCTTCCTCTTGCTTCGTAGCTGTTCTTGCACACCTGGCTGGCTGGTTCCATTCGCATAAGGTGTCAGAACCAGTTGACCTGCTGTCTTTCTTTATATTGTTTGTATGATATGGTCTTTACTATCTTTCTGACATCTTCATTTCTCATTCAGTCTCTTCTGGTGAAATGTATAGCCTTTCTCAAGCATTTCATTTGTTGTAATCTTTCTCAAGAGCGTTTTTGTCAGGGGCCATGTCTGGCACTGGTAACATAATGTTGGAATAAAAATGGTATTTATTATATTTTTTTTAAATAGCAGAGTTAAGTAATTATATATTTGCCATTAATAAATAAAAATGATATGACGGTAAATAATCCCTTTAGCTGTGAGCAGGTAGCTCTTGATGCATGATGATCATGAAATAATCCCTTTAGCTGTGAGCAGGTAGCTCTTAATAACCTTCTGACAAAAGCATATATCCTCCTGATTTGAGTAACCGAGGTGACACCTGAATTTATTTAAGATTCATCTTATCAAAAGCACGGTTGTGTTAAGGGTTTATGGATGCCACATGTTAAGCCACTGAAAGGAAGATTCCAGTGTTACAGTATCTCAGGGAAATCACATTCTGCCAGGAACACAGTATACACCTCTGGGCCAACTAGTTCATCATCCTACTGTCAGATCTGTTTACCCATATGTCAGATCTGTTTACCCATATGTCAGATCTGTTTACTCATATGTCAGATCTGTTTACTCATATGTCAGATCTGTTTACCCATATGTCAGATCTGTTTACTCATATGTCAGATCTGTTTACTCATATGTCAGATCTGTTTACTCATATGTCAGATCTGTTTACCCATATGTCAGATCTGTTTACCCATCTGTCAGATCTGTTTACTCATATGTCAGATCTGTTTACTCATATGTCAGATCTGTTTACTCATATGTCAGATCTGTTTACCCATCTGTCAGATCTGTTTACCCACCAGCTACACGTCTGCCATATAAGGACAAAGGTGCAATGCTCACTGTCATGCATTTCTTCATCATCCATAGGGACCATGTGACAAGACAAAAATAAGAAAATGAGACAAGACAAAAGTGCAAAAGATATTTTCATAGGCCCTCAGCCTAACTTCCAATTTTCCAAGGTGCAATTGTTCACTGACCAACATGATCCCTCTCTCTGCCTGCCTTGTTAACTCTAATGGAAAGCTAATAATAATACATTTGGAACAAGGCAAGCTGCAGGATCAGGAGAGCTGTACTCTGTCCATCTTTCAGTACTCCCAACCTAGACCAGCTGCCAACCAAAGCTAAGGGTCTGGTCTACTTTGTCACACTATTTGGTTTAAAGTTGCATTTCCTCATCATAGGATAAGGTTTGTATCCTCCCACATGTGTTCTTTTCTTGACAACAATTAGAGGAAAAGACAGATCGAAAGACTCATCAAGGCCAACTTCTTCAAGTGAAGATAGGGTTTAATCCATCCAAAAGAGGCTGGAAACTAAGAGTGGTCGGGCCATCCTCTACAGCGATCTGAACTAGTCCTGCCCAAGCAAGCACAGGTGCGGAAAGTTGAGACACCAGCAACCATGGTGTCACATAACACAACTAGATAACATATCTTCACAATAAAATTGTAAATACTTGCTGTGTAGACATGTTCAATTGTGAACAAGAAGAAGACTCACCAAACAGACAGCAGATTCCATGGCCTCCAATATCCGTACTGATATGTCTTTCTCCTGCTCATCTTGTTGGTGCTGGTGTCGCTGGTTACAAGAAAATGTTGCAAACTTGAAATCACAAGTCAGTTGACCCTTCAAACTGAAGTCTTCTCTCCGTAAAACTTCTCTAGGTCCGTAGCTGCAAGAAAAGTGACTTGGTTACTACGAGGTGAGACTTATACCAATAAATGTCAATAATGTTATGTTCTAGCTACTTTTACATGTTATGTTGTTGTTACTGTTTGTCCATCATATAATGTTGATGACCATTTGTTACATCCATTACAAAAAATTTAGTCAAGAGTTATGGCCTTATCTGTGAGTTCGTGGGTGGCTTATAAGCCTTATGGTGGCCTCAAAGGCACATAGACAGGTTCGGCATGGAATGAGCACTTTAGATGATGTTTGATCTACCTGTGTCTTTTTAGCTGTCTCAGCTGAACTGTTGTATTTCTCCCTTTTTTTGTGCACAGGATGCTACACTTTTTTTGACAGCATTGCTGCATGTAGCTGTTCCATGCAGTCTTTCCATTTATCATGGTTTATGCTAAAGGTTTAAAGTCGTTACTGAGTCCTTGCAGCTCTTTTTTTTGGGCCACATTGAGAATGCATGTTCTTCTACATCTCAACATAGAGAAGTATCATTGGTAGGTGCTGATATTGCATATGTAGCACGTGACCTACCCAACGAATTATGGCATTAGAATTTAATTAATGCTAAGAACACTAGCACTGTTAACGACAGCAGTATCTGAAATCTTGAATCACCATTTGAATAATATTATATAGAATCATCGAGGATTTATTGTTAAAGAAAACTCATAATGCTGCAAATGGGTTTTGAACCAGGTCTGCTCAGATGGAACCCAACTCACCTCACAACTTGAATTAACACGTTTTCCATGTTTTACTTAAAATGATGAGATTTTAGTCCAGACTTTAAACATATTTCCTTTTCATAATTCTTTATCATATCCGTGTGTCGATCGACCGATCCATACTTATAATTTGTTATCATGTCTGTGTGTAACCAATCCATATTTACAACAAATTTAAAATATACACGTTGGAAGTCTTGAGTATCTTTTTTTTTATAGAAATGCTGTGTGGTTGAAGATAAAAAATGTGTTGACTCAAGTTGTGAGGCATGTGGGTACCATCCCAATGGACCTGCTTCAAATCCCGTTTGCTGTATTATGCCTTTTTTATGTAATCATTTGATGTTCATCACCATTTTAACTAAAATTGTGTGGAAGTGATTGAGCTTCCTTATTTGAAACCTATGTATATAGTCCAGCTCTTTGTGGCAAAGTCCAGCTGTTTTTCATGTTTATAACTTCTCCTTGCATTTTAAACATTTGTGTATTGTGTAGCCTGGGAGAAAGAGTGAGAAATGATTGACAACAGGACATTATGACATAATAAACATATAACTGTAAAGATTAAGAAATGATTGACAACAGGACATTATGACATAATAAACATATAACTGTAAAGAAAGAATGATGGTGGGGTTTTCATTGGAAAAAGTCTCACTATACATCATGTCATCTTCTATAATATAGCATGGGTGGTTGGTCTGGTGGCCACTAGTGGCTGCCACCTGACCTTTCGTATGCTGTTAGGAGGGTCTGGCCAGTCTTAGTTTCCAGCCTCTGGTGGCTGGCCTAAACTCCATCTCTATTGCAAGGAGCTGGCCTCGATGGAAATAATTGTCCAAAATTCACTTCCATACATCAGAATTAGTTCTATAGAACTTCTAAGAACTCTCTCAGCTTAATGGACAAAGATATATTAGACGGATGTTCTTCATCTTAAAATGTTGCCTGACTCACCATCATTAAGTGCTATCTCAAGCAAAGAAGATTAGTTGCAACGGAACACCAACATCCCATCTTTTGTTTCGTAGTACACTCTGCTAGACTGTAACCTGTTCATCTAGTGATGTTTCCCTCACACTTGTATCTCTGACTACCTCGTGCTCGATTCCTCTTGACTCTATCCCCAAGTAAGGTCTTCAACAAGGTGCCATGTCTTTTAATATGTCCAAACACATTTTTTTAGGATCTTATTTTTCTTTACTAATTCTTTTTTCATACAAAGTTTTGTAAGAATCTCTTTGTAACACATGTAACAACATACAAAGTGTTGTAAGAATCATATGGCAACTAAACAGTTATTGCACAATATATTAACACAAATGTTACATACATAACTTTGCACAAGACATCAACCTACACAGCACATCAACCTACACAGCACAGATGACTTTGGTCTCATTCATCTCTATATATGCAGATCCCCTTGCCTTACTGACCACACCGGCTCTAAGAACTAAAGAAGAAAGTGAATGTCAACATTATACATGTATTCCTCTATAGCACATTCTTTTATAACAAATTTCCCTATATAACAACACTTTTCTAAATCCTCAATTATATTTATTCTATATTGTTTGTACTGTATATAGCACATTTCTGTCACTACATACATATTTCTGTTATACATATTATAAATATTTCTGTTATTACATACATATTTCTGTTATTACATACATATTTCTGTTATTTCATACACATTTCTGTTATTACATACATATTTCTGTTATTACATACATATTTCTGTTATTACATACATATTTCTGTTATTACATACATATTTCTGTTATTACATACATATTTCTGTTATTACATACATATTTCTGTTATTACATACATATTTCTGTTATTACATACATATTTCTGTTGGTCCGGGCCAAGTTGTTATAAAGGGATTCCACTGTATAAACTTGTTCATTGTTTATATCAATGCACATACAGTTTCTCATTAATCATGCACTCCATCCAAATATATATCTTTCCTTTTTAAACTCAACTCACTGATATGTTGCTGTATTAATTTTATTTACAAACAAAATTAAATTCTGTATTATATATTGTCATTTCATATACGACCATATACCTGACAGTTGTAGCTAACATACAAAACCTGGAGGTCATGGTGACTGGATTACCAAAACTACAACCTCCACTATTTTTTGATGGTTGTAATGCTCTGATAATGTCTACAGTTGAAATGTGCGTATCTCATCATAATTACCATTTTTATTTAACAAAACTATTTTTTGATGGAAATGTAGACTAGACATCAATGTGGAAGGTGTGCTGTTATATCTACATTGTAGAAATGTGGGTGTTGTAAATGTGGAACACCAAAAGCTGGCAGCGAGCACCGTCTCCAGAAGTCTATTTCATTCTGAGCATTGTTAACTAAAAATATTAGAGGTTTGATGTAATAATTTCCTCCTTATCACTATTTAACATCATATTTTACAGTTTGGCAGAGATATTTGTGGTTTTATATTTTCTAGCTTGGGAGGACAGTCAATATCATCATCAGGTAGCATATCCTGAACAGGATGTAGCAGTCGTCACAGCCTTTTGAAACGTCTGTTGATCCTGAACCAGTCTGCCTGCTTCTGTTACTGTCATCATGTTCTGGTGGTCTTTGATAGCTTGCGTCCATCTTCTTCTTGTCTGCCTCTTGTTCGTCACCCTGGCATCATCCCCTCCATTAGGGTCTTCTCTAGGCTGTCAAGGCAAATTATATGACCAAAATATTGTAGTTTTCTAGTAAGAATAATGTTGTTTAGCTAGTTTTCTTTTACCTTTATTTCTCTCAGGATGGCTATATTGGTGATATTTTTGGTCCATGGTATTCTTAGGATTTTTCTGTAACATTTTGTTTCAAATGTTGCTATTTTATTTTTCACTTTTTTTGGTGATTGTCCAGGATTCACACCCATATATTGTCATTGGGAATATGCAAGCTCTTAGGAATGTTAGTTTTGTTGTTTTGCAGCAGCTCAGCCATATGTTTTTCATTTGTATCAGCTTCTTTGATGCAACAGCCAACCTCCTTCTGACTTCTTCATAGCAATCACCATTACTGTTGATAAGAGAACCAAGGTATTCAAAACCATTGACTCCTAATTCGCTGTTGTTGATACTGATTAAGAAGAACTTGCCAGTGGTTTTGTCATAATCTTAGTCTTGTTTCCATTCAGAAATAGCAGTCCATATAATCATTTTAAAATAAATCTGACAGGCCAGTAAAAATGTGTGATGGGCACGATTTGGCATGCTCATCCCTACTCTGTAGTGTACAAAAATGAGGAGGTAATTTGATCATTAATATAGAATTGTTCATGACTACAAGAAAACCTGGCTTAGTATACTTACAGATTTGTCTGAGTTGACCGCTTGATCGTCCATCTGGCCTGGAACTTCCCTGCAGATATATCAATCACACAGATGACAACATATCAATCACACAGCATTACATGACATTCCACTTATCAAGATGCTTGCTATTGTGCTTCTACATATCTCAATAAATACATTCTTCTGTACACATATTTTCTACATAACAAATACATCCTGTGCATGTATCTTCTTCCGCGTTCGTTCTCAAATATTCAGCAATAATATTTGTATGATTTGAGCCAGAGAGTTTGAAGTATGTTGTATTGCTAGTTTTTAATCGGAGCTGCGCTATTTGCACTTTCCGAACCCAGCACATCCATTTTCAGCATGGCAATGAGTATATTTTGTTTGTCAAGTGATAAAGAGTAATGTCTATTTAAATACCATTAAGTATTATGGTGTTAGGGCATCATTCATCTGTAACCATGTGAGAACATGGTGTTAGGGCACCATTCATCTGTAACCATGTGAGAACATGGTGTTAGGGCACCATTCATCTGTAACCATGTGAGAACATGGTGTTAGGGCACCATTCATCTGTAACCATGTGAGAACATGGTGTTAGGGCACCATTCATCTGTAACCATGTGAGAACATGGTGTTAGGGCACCATTCATCTGTAACCATGTGAGAACATGGTGTTAGGGCACCATTCATCTGTAACCATGTGAGAACACCCTCTATCTCTCTATCGTATTTCCCACTTGTGCCATTAAAAGTTGTGGGGGGGGGGGGGGGAATCATCTGTCTTTGACCATTTGGATGACATTGACCAAGGTCTGCCTCTGTCCTTTTAAGTTAAGGTCTTTGATTGTCTCCATCCATCTAGTTCTTGGTCTTCCTCGTGCCTTGTAGCCCATGCTGTTGTATGCATGAAGGGCTGGTTGCATTGCTTCCATTCTCATGTGACCAAACCACTTGGTTTGCTGTCTCTCTTTCTAGTTTTGACTTGAGATGATCTTTATTTCTTTCCTGATATCTTCATTTATTTGTCGGTCTCTTCTAGTGACATTTATAGCTTTTCTCAAACATCTCATTTCACATACTGTGATCGTTTTCACTTGTGTTTTTGTCAAACTTTTTTTATTCTAAGGATAGGATAATACAATGTTACGGTTACTAAAAAAACGAATAAATATGCAGTAATAATCAATATCAAATAAATGTACATGAAAACGTCCTGGTTCTGTTTTTTCATGCGATATATTTCTGCTATCTATCTATTGTCTTTTCTCTGTCTTTGCTGTTAGGCTTCGCAGAACTGACAGGTGGTTTTTGGACTATGGCACATTTGGTCACCTGATATACAGTAATATTGTGATGTCTCAGAATGTTGGTAGAACACTATGTAGCCTTGTTTTATGCAGCATCTTCCCATGTATCATGGTTTATTCACACATGCTGTATCTACAAGCTTCTCAGGATAAAGTGATCAGATAAAGTACCTGATACTCATATCTTCACTATATCCAATATCCCAGGCATTCATACAAAGCTGAAGAAATTCCTACTGCGATGTGTCATATGTTATGCAGATGCCAGACAACTGCATCCCAAAACATCTGATGTATGATGAGCTCCTTAAGGGAAAACAACTGGCCGGTGAGCAGAAGAAACATTTCAAGGACTCACTCAAAGTGTCCTTAAAAAACTTTAAAATCAACACTATATCCCAGAAATCTGTAATTCAGAATTGTCCAGTGTGGTGCAGCAACACAAGTAAAGGTGTTTATATCTCAGAGAAGCATGAAATCTCGGAGGCAGAGCAAAAACATGCCAAGAAAAGACAAAACAAACACACAGATGTTCAATTCTGAGCATAGTGTCCCAAATGCGGCAGGGAATTCTGTCACTTTGACTTTTAAGTCATCTCCTCTGCACACACCAGAGATGAAACAACGCAAGTCTACTATTGTCATCATTGACTACAATGGTGTTTTTCCCCGTATTGATAGTACGCCCAAAGTTGTTACAGGTTTTAGAGAATCTGTCTATGATCATTTGTAGATCAACTTCAGAGTTGGTATTTAGGTCACAGTCATCAGCAAATTTGAGATCACTAAATTTTTATTTGACCTGGATTTTTGCTAAAAGCTTCAGAAGTTTCAGCAGTTTTCCATCAATGTGATAAATATCAAAGCAAGCATCCAAATCACTGAGTTTGTCATCTAACACAGCAGAGAACATGATGCTAACAGAACATGTCAATAACCTAATACACATCCCTGCTTAACTAGAAACAGGGAAAACCACAGGTAATTATAAGAATGACAGGAAGATTAATGACATCTGTGTGGAAAAAGAATTTCTAGAAGACACAAATAAGACTTTTAGTCCCCTTTACTCCAGCTACAATTTGAAACAGAAAAGTGCTTACATGCATCCTAAAAATAATAAGATCCTAATCTCCCAACTCCAAATTGTGAATGAGGTTATGGTGTCATTTTTCAAACATTTTATATATCTGTAATACAAATTTTCATCCACTGAAATATTACAATGAAACTGAATGAGAATTAACCTTATTTGACAGTGGCACGAAGGAGTTACCAACATTCTGAGACATCACAATATTACTGCATATCAAGCAACCAAACGTGCCACAGCCAAAAAAAACAGATCGGCATTCCATCATCTTGCGACACCTTACAGCAAATGCAGATATAAAGATAATAGATGGAGATAGAAAATGTTGCAATAAACTATAACTCACTAGTGCTTTTTATTGTGTTGCATGATTGTGAGAGTAGGAAACTCACTCTACATATGGAGAGATGATTAGATGCCTATATATCTAACATTACCAAAACGAATGTTCAACAAATTATACTAATTTTCTAAAGAGAACATAAGACAAAAGTGTACGTAAGAAATAAAATAGAGATGTAGGTATACAGGTCCACATGATACACTGCTTTCAATAGTGAAACGGCGAAAACTTGCATGGTTTGCATGTTAAGACATGCAATTTCAACAGCAGGCAACGATCGAAGTGGTAGAATCAGATGAGGACAAATAAAATAAAAGCAAGGACAGACAACATCAAGGACTGGACAGATTTTACCTCACTATCTGTATCATTGAAGAAAGAGATCGCTGGAGGACTCTGTGTTGATGAATTAAATGTGGTATCCCTACAACCCTGAAGGGTTATGGGTTTATTATAGTTTATAAATAGAATGGGTGGAACTGCAGTAAAACTTTACCAATAATTTTACTAATGTAAAACACAACTAGAATAATTGAGACTTTTTGGACATGAACTGTAGGTCTAATCTAAAACATATTTAGGAAATTTGGCAGATTTCTAATTTAGGTCTTCACTACACTAAAATAGTACATTTAAGTGTACATTGTTTACAATCCTAACTAGCTGACATCACGGAATTCCGTGGAACACCAATCAAATCGATTGATGTCGTGACATCGGCGCGAGGTAAAATTTCTGGGCGCATTTGCTATTTAGGTAGCTGCTATGACCTTCTGCCTAGTTTCGTGGTATTCCCCAACCTTTGCCGATAGTACATGATTTGAATACGGCCTCGATTAGAACTTAGGCAGATCCAAGGGTGGTGTAGCTTTTAAGAAAAAAGAAAGGTCTGGTTTGTAAGAAAGAAAAAGGTATCGTTTTGAAGTTAGGCAGATCAGAGGTTGGATGAAAAAAGTGGAGGGGGGGGGGGGGTTGGCACATCTGCCGTTTAAAGAATTAGGAATAGTCTAGAGTTATACTGGTAGTTCAGGTTTGAACGTAAGCAGTTCCGAGGAGGGGTGGCAGGTTTCATTAATGTTTTTAAAAAGTGGGAGGGGGGATTGAGGGAACCCCTCATTACATCTGAACCTTTAAAAAAGTGCTGGGGGTCCCCCCCATAATAATGAAGTAATTGCAAAACAGATAAATCTTGAGTCTGCGCCGAGATTTGATCCAGTAGTTAATTGCGCATGCACGACGGGAGAAACAACTGGACACATGTTCCAGCACGCAAATATTGGGGCACACTAGCAGAAAGAGGAGAAAGCTTGCCACGGTGTAATGCCAGTGTTTATTATAGTTTATATTTTATTGATTTCCTCATTTTCAAGTGTAGGATTAATGATTAAACTATAAAAACAAATTGGCACGCCAACAAGTTTAAGTTTATCCGGTTTAAGCGTAGTATTTTCTTTCCGCTAGACTTTGATTATCTTTAAATATTAGCACACCGAGCTCTGCAAGTACAATTAATGGTGCTTATGCATTGTTTCCACGTACCTTCTGCACAGATAAGACGTCTGTTTTTGAGTTGTCAGAAGAAAAACAGAAATCGTATGGGTTGAAAGTTTCTTCAGGTCCAGTTAATCTTCGAGTATCTATTGGCATATTTCTACTCTTATACAGTATCCAAACAAAAAATAGATTGAGATGTTAAGCACAATAATTTACTGGTCATCTAGATTTCACGTGAATATAACAGAGCTAATAAAAACACAGAATTTCACCGGTATTCAGTTCAATTTAGAAATGAAACTACAAACCAAAACAACGTGCAAGAGAAGCAGACATGTAAGGGAAACCACTCTTACTGTGTATAGCGGGAGTGTCTGTTGTTTTAAATTGTGGTATCATTTTCTATTCACTTCCACCGGTCTCGAGATCTGATGCTTACCGTGGTGTAGTCAAAGGATCGGAATGCACTATGCACAAAATGGTTGCGATATCTGCGCCTTTTGCCTTGACAGATCATACTTTGGCATTACTTTTTGGTCACTTTGACGCTTGGGACTCCTTCCCTCCCGGAAACCTCCTTACTAGATGGCATGCCTTTATATTGAGGTTACCTTCTTGTAGAAGCTTCATGGCACATGATCTATACAATCCCGTAGTCGTAACCTTCGATAACAGTTACCATGTTGTTTCAACAGGCCGACGTTGTGCTTGTACTAATTACGGGCACGGTGTGGGTGGACGGAACAACAAAGAAACCTGTCGTAAGGGCCACAGTTGTGCCCTGATGTCGATGTCTGTTTTGGCGGCATTAGACTCGAAACATCGAGTCGGATGGCTGCTGGAACAGAGGGCGGAGCACTTATGGGAGTGCCCCGCCTGCTGTGAGGCCAGTTTATAATCAAGAATCAAACCTCCTTAGACAACACTGCCTTACAACATAGGCCTACATGACAAGTCACAATGTTGTTAATCTTTGCTTCCCTTTCTTACCCCAGTACTATTTTGTATACTGGACATCAAAACAGTGAATATGGAATATCCCCTATTGAAAATTAAGGTACATGATCGTCCGCCATACAGTGATTTAGCTTTGTCATGTGAACGTGTCAATAGTCGCTTCTTGATCGTCGCTTTTTTTTGTTATATATGTAGCCCTGATAAAGGTCCTTTGCTTGAATCTTCGATGTGTGTGTGTTGTTATGTGTGTTTCAGTGATTAACAAATCTTATTTACCCGTTTCAAACTTCTATATATCTTATAGGGGCTTGTGTGCAAACCTCGCTGAGACACCGAATTTCTAAGACACAATAAAACGTTAGCCGAAAATATGGAAAAATCATAGGTTATGTTATGTTAAACTATGTAATGGCGGTTATGTTAAACTATGTTATGGCGGTTATGTTATGTTAAACTATGTTATGGCGGTAAATACATCTTCAACCAGGGAGGGGTGCTTACCTAAAAGAAAAAATGATAGACCTATTTTTTAAAAGTCTGACGCTATCTTTGTTCATGTGTAATTCCCTTTTTACATGAGAAATTTGAAGAAATTTTTGTGAAAAATCGTAAAAACGGGTGTGGGGGAAATGGGGTGTTTATCTATCCTTTTAAAATTTTCTGAAAGTAATGTTCTGATTTTCTACGGAGATGGAATTGGGGGGGGGGGGTATCTATCTTTTAAAAACTTTCTGAAAGTAATATTCTGATTTCCTACGGAAATGGAAAGGGGGGGGGGGTCTTTTTAACACCCCTATCCCTTTTAGTCTACATGATTGCTATAGGTATATGTCAAATTCTGCAACTGTTTTGTTATTGCTCCGCCCGTGGTACGGGATTCAGTGCTTATTGACACATTAGCCTACAGGTCACGATTTTTTCCCACACGCCATCCGCTTCACTGCTGACAGAAATCGCTGGAGAATTCTTGTGTCTTGAAGCATTCGATGTGGTGCCCCAGCAAAATTAACGTATTATGGGTGGATAGATAGTGTACCTCTGTTGTGTAGATAGTGTCTCAGTCTATTGTACCAATCTTGTATCTGTGGTATAGATAGTGTCTGTCTATTGTACCAATCTTGTACCTGTGGTATAGATAGTGTCTCAGTCTATTGTACCAATCTTGTATCTGTGGTATAGATAGTGTCTCTGTCTATTGTACCAATCTTGTATCTGTGGTATAGATAGTGTCTCTGTCTATTGTACCAATCTTGTACCTGTGGTATAGATAGTGTCTCAGTCTATTGTACCAATCTTGTATCTGTGGTATAGATAGTGTCTCAGTCTATTGTACCAATCTTGTACCTGTGGTATAGATAGTGTCTCAGTCTATTGTACCAATCTTGTATCTGTGGTATAGATAGTGTCTCAGTCTATTGTACCAATCTTGTATCTGTGGTATAGATAGTGTCTCAGTCTATTGTACCAATCTTGTATCTGTGGTATAGATAGTGTCTCAGTCTATTGTACCAATCTTGTACCTGTGGTATAGATAGTGTCTGTTTCATCAATTTGGTATCTCTGGTATAGGCCTAGATGGTGTCTCAATATGTTGAGTCAGTTGTTATCTTTAATATAGATAGTGTCTCAATCTGTTGTACCAATCTTGTAAAATATCTGTAGCATAAAGTGTCCATTGTACCAATCTTGTAAAATATCTGTAGCATAAAGTGTCCGTTGTACCAATCTTGTATAGTATCTCTAGTATATAGTGTCACAGTCTGTTGTACCAATTATGTATCTGTGGTATAGATGATGTTTCAGTCTGCTGTACTAATCCCCTATCTACAGTATAGTGTTTCAGTCTGCTGTACAAATCCCCTATCTACAGTATAGTGTTTCAGTCTGTGCTGTACCAATCCCCTATCAACAGTATAGTGTTTCAGTCTGCTGTACCAATCCCCTATCTACAGTATAGTGTTTCAGTCTGCTGTACCAATCCCCTATCTACAGTATAGTGTTTCAGTCTGCTGTACCAATCCCCTATCTACAGTATAGTGTTTCAGTCTGCTGCACCAATCCCCTATCTACAGTATAGTGTTTCAGTCTGCTGTACAAATCCCTTATCTACAGTATAGTGTTTCAGTCTGCTGTACCAATCCCCTATCTACAGTATAGTGTTTCAGTCTGCTGTACCAATCCCCTATCTACAGTATAGTGTTTAAGTCTGCTGTACCAATCCCCTATCTACAGTATAGTGTTTCAGTCTGCTGTACCAATCCCCTATCTACAGTATAGTGTTTCAGTCTTCTGTACCAATCCCCTATCTACAGTATAGTGTTTCAGTCTGCTGTACCAATCCCCTATCTACAGTATAGTGTTTCAGTCTTCTGTACCAATCCCCTATCTACAGTAGTGTTTCAGTCTGCTGTACCAATCCCCTATCTACAGTATAGTGTTTCAGTCTGCTGTACCAATCCCCTATCTACAGTATAGTGTTTCAGTCTGCTGTACCAATCCCCTATCTACAGTATAGTGTTTCAGTCTTCTGTACCAATCCCCTATCTACAGTATAGTGTTTCAGTCTGCTGTACCAATCCCCTATCTGCAACATATTGTCTCATTATATTGTGTCCTGTATATAGCAAGAACATCAGCAACTGGTCACACATGAAAACCAGATTATGGTATCCCTGTTCTGGTGACTCACTTTTTTATCAGGGACTTGAAGTTTTTTTGGTCACTTCATTGTTTGAAGCATCAGCCTAGATATTCACTTGACTTTCTTCTGCATTTGTTCTGGTTAGTAAGATGAAGTCCACATACCAGGATGTGTTGTCTCATGCTTTACAGCTTGGTTGTAATACCTGCACTTTTTGGCCAGTCACATCTGATTTTAGCATGACTTTGGTCAGAATAGTGGTTTTCAATGTGGGGTATATGGTTTCCGAAGGTGTACACAGAGAGCACATTTAAAAATGTGAGGGGAGCAGCATAAAGGTGCTATTGAATTATATTTTGTCTGTGTGTTGCAGAGTCCTGATAGGGGAGCAAAGAATACTAACACTTACATTCCATGCATGTTGTAGGAGGTAACTAAGGAGGTAATGGAGTGGAGTTGACAGTCCCATTCAATATAGGATCAAAGTGGCCCAGAAGCCATGATAAAGTCAGATGAATCAGACTGAAAGGTGTAGATATCACAACTAAACCATGAGACACCATAATCCATCCTTCGGAGTACATCCTGCTAATCTGCAGGAATTTGAGAACGAACACAGAAGATGAAGTTTATATGTGATTCTTTCATTTAACAGAGCAACTTCAAACACAGAACACTTGTCATACAAAATAGACAGTTTAATAACTTTGGAAACACCTTTCACAAAATCATTTTTTAAAAAGCTATCTTGGTGAATCAATACCTCATACCTACAGTAACAAATTGACAATGTCATAGCAACAGAAATAGTCATATTACAAACCAGATGAGTAGTCAGTCAAACCAGGCAAACAGATCAGTCCTACTAAATAGATCAGTCAATCCAGATGGATAGATCAGTCAAACCCAAGAAATCAGTCTTACTAATCAGTCCAACTAATTATATATAAATAACCAAACTGCCAGAGGATATCCAACCAGGCAGACAGTGCCGCAGTAACATGACTAAGAAACGCTAAATACTAAGGTAATGTAATCTTGTTACTATATCTTCTATCTATCAAATAAAGAAGAAATAACCAAAAAAAAAACCACCATTTTAACCATAACATGGAAAAAGCCCTTGTTTCTTTTTGTTTTATCATTATTTCTTTTTTATTTGATAGACGATAAAGTAACATCATTAAATCAACTTAGTATTTATCCATATTAAATAGATAGATAGATCAGTCAAACCCAGAGAAATCAGTCAAATCTAGCAGGATGTCCTATTCAATATATCAGTCAATCCAGAGAAATGAATGAAGATAGATAAATGGTTCTGCCAAATCAGACAAATATATCAATTATACCAAATTAAACAAAAAATAGTTCAGCAAAGCGAATAATGAGATGTCTCAAAGCACACAAATAGCCAAACAGAAACAAATAATTCAGTCACACCAGGTGCTATAGAAATAAGCAGTCCTTTAAAACCATAAATAGTAAAAACAATGCATTACAAAGTCAAACCATTACTAAACAAACAAAACAGTGAAACTAAAACAGTTAAAACCAAATAAATGTTAAAACAACACAAATTAAAACTTTTGTGTTTAGTACAGCAGAATCCCGGTATAACCATGGGGATTATCCCTGTATAACCATGGGGGATTATCCCTTGAATCTATGGAGTTATATGCCATGAGTGGTACAACGAGCCGCTTCGTTGAGGTACGGAGTACATATGGGGTATCCCAAATACAATGAAGTCAGTCCTCTATGCATATTCTCCTTATATAACAGATTGTCTGGATCAACAAAATATTTATGTACTAACCAAAATTTGCTAATTATATAAAACTACAATATAGAATAAGCAAATTGAAAATATTGAAAAGTTTTAAATATAGAATTTTGTTATAAATGTATGCATTACAAAGGGACTTTACTCTAACATTAGAATGATTTTTTAATGTGCAAAACTAGACAATCTCATGGTATTAATGCATGAAACTAGATATTCTTTAGTTTTGACAATACATGTATAAAACTAGATCACTTCAAATTTTAACAATAAATGTGAAACTAGATCTTTTCAAATTTTGACAATAATTCATATATTTTTTGACAATAATTGTATGAAACTCGACAATCATCAAATTTTAACAATAATTATGTGGACCATCTAGTCCGCTGGCAGTGGAACACTTTGTACAAGACAGGTGCAGTCGACCCAAGTCCATTTCCTTGCTTAACGTTTCCTCAGAAACTGTCACAAAGGGACATGTTTTTGGCCTATAAAGTCTGAGGGCACATTGTGTGATAAACTGTCACAGTGTAAACTTGATACACACCCATCGCCTGGTGACAGATGTTCGCCCATCTCATAATATGATGACCATTTGTTACATCCACTTTATGAAATTCAGTTAAAGAGTTCTGCCCATAGCCACGAGTTCATAGAGAACTAATTAGCCATATTCTGGCCATAAATGTCATTGGAAAGTTTGAGCATGGCACGACCACTGTAATGGTTTTTGGTCTACCCGTTACTTTCTAGCTACTCTCCACTGTTGAGCTGTTGCATTTCTCTCATTACAAATTGCTGCATATTTTTTTTTTACTGTAGAGCGACATGTAGCTCTATTTTGTGCAAATTCTTCCCATGTATCTTAGTATATTTCACAGGCTTTCAGTGATGTCTTTAACGAGTCCCTATAACATTTCTTTTGGCCATCTTGAGAATGTATGCTCTTCACGACTAACCATAGAGAAGTATCTTTGGCAGGCGATGATCTGGTATGCATGCCCAATAAATCTGTGTCTGCATTAGAACAGCATCAATTCTAGTGATATCAAGTCAGTCAAAAGCAGAGGTATCTGGAATCTTGTCTTGCCATCTCATAACTTTTCTGAGACAATGTGTGTAAAAGTGATTAAGCTTCCTCAAATATCATCCATACATGTGCATGTTTCACTTGTGTATAACAGTACTAGAAGTAGCACTACTTAACAGTATGTCGACAGATGTTTGTTGTAGGATAGGGAAACTCAACTTAACTAAAAGCATGCTAATATTGGCTGTGCCAAGCCTACATGGCAGAGATCAAGCAGTAGCACAACACACTTAGGCTCCTCAGCAGAATTCACACAAAATTTATGTTGGTAATTTCAGAGTGAACACAGAGGAAGAAAGTACATAATCTCAAACTCTGACAACTGTATAGAACAAATAATCTCAAACTCTGACAACTGTATAGAACAAATAATCTCAAACTCTGACAACTGTATAGAACAAATAATCTCAAACTCTGACAACTGTATAGAACAAATAATCTCAAACTCTGACAACTGTATAGAACAAATAATCTCAAACTCTGACAACTGTATAGAATTACACGTTTGATCATCTCAAATTTTGACAACTGTATAGAACAAATAATCTCAAATTTAGACAAATGTATAGAACAAATAATCTCAAACTCTGGCAACTGCATAGAACTAGATCATCTCAAATTTTGACAAATGTATAGAACTAGATAATCTTCCATTTAAAAAATAATTATGTGACACTAGATAATCTGAAATTTTGACAATTGTGTGAACTAGACAATCTCAAATATTGACAATAATTGTGTGAACCAGACAATCTCAAATATTGACAATAATTGTGTGAACTAGACAATCTCAAATTTTTACAACAATTATGAAAAACTAGACGATCTTAAATTTTGATAATAATTGTGTGTAATTATCTATCTATGTTCCTTCAGCGCTGAAAACATTACATAGGGCAGAAACTACCGGGTAGTGCTATCCAGTGTCAGATGTGATGCTACTGTAATTCTTGCATGGTGTTGAGATCCATAGTTATACCTTCTTTGATGGTTGTTCTCCACAGAGTTTCTTTTCTTGGTCTTCCTCTTTTGCCATCTGGTACTTATTCTAATGCTTGCAGTGGCAGTCTTCTTTCATTCATTCTAAATACATGTCTGACATAAGTCCATCATTTTCTTCTTATTGTTGCAGAAACATATTGCTGTTTGGTGTCTTCTCTTACTTTCTTGTTTGAATTCTTCCAAACCAATATTGAATAATTTTCTAAGACATTTATTTTCAAATGAATTTAATTTCCTCTCCAGTGATTTTGTTATTTTCTAGCTTTTGTAACCATATGTCAATACAGTGGAATCCCTCTACATTAAATTCTTTTATAACATATTTTCCTCTATAACAACACTTTTCCAAATCCCCAACTATATTTATTCTTTATTGTTTGTACTGTACCTTCAGTGAGGTCTTGTTAAAACACATGTAGCACTTCTTTTGGCTACATTGAAAATGTATGCCCATACTAAATGATCCAAGATTTCCGTTGACCCACAAAACAGAAATTTTATAATGGGATCTGACTGTACATATATTGTATTACATTAGAGATAAACAGTTTGTAACAAATGATTATTTCTAGATAACGAACCTTATTCATTCCAGTTTGATAACATTTTCTCAAATATGACTGAGTTACCATATCTTCTTCTGCGATCAGTTTCCTATGCTCATAAGTCTATACAGGAAGGTTTCACGAATTCAGTTGTCAGGAGGAGGTCCTAACGGTTGTCCCACAGCTTTACCTTCAGTTACCTTATATCTAACTCAAAAAGAGAACTGGTTACCTGCATCACAAATACAGTCTATATTTTTGGACACATCATGAGAAGAGGAAAGATGAAACACATTGTAACAAAAGGCAAGCTGATGAGGAAAAGGTAAAAAAACCAACACAGAAAATGCTTGACAACCTAACATTATGACATGGGAGAACATCAGTATCAGAAATAATTGACAGCACACAAAATAGAAGGCTATGGAAAGATATGCTAACCAACATCACACAGTATGGACCATAATAAGAATACAACAATCTTGAAACACAAATATATTCCAACTGAAATAAAAAGATAAATCATCAATTAATGTGCATACCAACATTGTGTTGCAAATGTCAGACATGAAAATCAACTAAAAAACAAGAGAAACAATTTACTACATGTGAAATGAGATGTCTAAGAAAAACAGCAAAAAGAACAAGAAGAGATCACATGAGCAATGAAGAGATTACAAAAACTGTTGGAACAACATCTGTGGTCAATATATTGGAAAAAAACAGAGATTGAAATGGTTCAGCCACTTAATGAGAATGAACCCCTATTGGCCAGAAGAAAGAGCATACACAATGAAAATGGAAACAGCAAGATACAGATGAAGAACAAGAAGAAGATGGACTACAGGAGTTACCAATGTTCTTTAGATGTCACAATATTACTGCACATCAAGCAAAGAAATGCATAGCCCAAAAACTGATTGTCATTAAATCCTGCAACGCGTAACAGCAAAAGCTGAGAAAGATGATAGATAGATGGCATGCCAAGCCCATAACCTGGTTTAGATGGAAAGCCCAGATGGAATAAATAGAACACAGTTTGGTTGATTCAACTTCTCTTGAAGCTTGCCTTGCTCTAAATGTATTGAAGTATATTTTACATTGGAGTTAACAAAGAAGGCTGAGAGTGATTCTGCTGTATGGATGACACATGATTTCTACATTTCAGTCCATGCATTGTGCTCATGGACACATACCACAACAAATACTTGCACAAGTGGTACTGAGATTCCTTGTAAATACAGTGGAATCCTGTTATAACAACTTGGTCCAGACCCACAAAATAAGTATGTAATAACAGAATTTCGTTATATACAGCACAAACAATATAGAAGCAATGTAAGTGAAGATTTTGAAAAGTGTTGTTATATAGTGAAGTTTGTTATAAAAGAATGCGCTATAGAGAGATTCTACTGTACTAAGGAAGACTGTGGCTTGGGTTGCTCTTGTTAGCCACATCCCATCCATGGACTGTAACTTATATCCTTCAGCTCAGCAAAAATACTACTGCCTGGATAAGTAGAAAGGTGACAGCCACTGACTGCATAGCACTCTAGGCAAAACCATATGTGTTCATTCTCCCCAGCAGGTTTAGAAGAGCATGTATGCTGATTGTCCCTGTGGCTTTCTGATTAAACACACACCTCACTGCCCAGCAACTGTAGTCATACTCTGAACATGTTTAATGGTCACATAAATTTCTTCAATTGAAGTATGGATATACTATCACTTACAGTGCCTACATTCAATGGGTGGTCACCAGTGACATACCATTAAGTAAGCTAGTAGGACTAGGCAAGACCCGTGACATTTTAGTGAAGTTATTTTGAATTAAATTTTCATGGGACATGTTCATAAAATAAAAATATTTAATAAATAACAATAGCATTCTTAATTTTCAGAGTTACAATTCCCATCACAATTCAAACTCAATGATAATTCACTAAATTCATTCATCAATGATAAATGATCCAGCTTCAGCAGAGCTCAAGTTTTATGTTTTCTTGGTAAACAGACCAGATGACAATAATCTGATCCCTCGTGATGTAAATACATGCTAAGACGTAACATTTTGTCAAAAGTTAACGTAATTTCAGTTTAAATTTTATGAGTTGTAGTGTTGAGGTTATTAAGTTTATGTAATTGTTCCTGTTAATGATAAGCATCGTGTGAAGAGTTTCAGTGGTCAATTTTTAATATAATTCAACTGTGATTCAAAGTGTGAAATATGAAAGGTGACTCAGATATTGAAGTTTTTCCCTAACAACACAGCTTTGTGGAGAGTCTCAGAGAATCTTTGTTGTGAGATTGAAGTATTGCCGTTACTGTAAGTAGGTCAGTTCCATAATGAATGGTTTACTAGTCCTGGAACCTAACCTCTCTTGAGATAAGTCACTGTTGATTACTAAGCAATTTCAGCATATTACCCACTCTTAAATTCCTGACTATAGATGCCTTTCAAACAAGTTTGCCTGCTTTCTAATTACTATAATCAGCATGTCCAGGGCAGCAGATCCAATAAGACTGTACATGTTGGGTCAATATTTAAAAAAAACTACTCATCCTAATTGGTAATTTTGATCATTTGCAGTTACAAATTTGTACATGGCAAAATCCATACCTGTTAAAAACTCATTATTGCATGTCTTCTGTTAGGGAGTTGCAGAGAGGAACTTGTAACCCTGTGGTAAAGGCTGCATACCACTGCTATTGCAACATATTGAGCTTTTTTTAAAAATGTATCCTCCAACAGAAAAATACCCAGTAGCTTACGGGGAGCTTAGGCACACCATAATATAATGAGTCATGAATCACGTATAACTGAGTGATGAGTCATGTACAACTGGGTAATGAGTCATGTATGACTGTAATGAGTAATGAGTCATGTATGACTGTAATGAGTAATGAGTCATGTATGAATGTGATGAGTAATGAGTCTTAAATACGACTGCACAATAAGTCATGAGAGTACAACTAAGAATCACATACAGAAAGCATACCCAAAGGATATATGGACACACGTATATACAGATGGATCAGCGAAAGAGGCAGTATTAGATGGAGGATCAGGAATATATATAGTAACACCAGATGGAAAAGAAATAGAGAAATCCATACCCACAGGCAAACATTCCACAAATTTCAAAGCGGAAATGGAAGCCATAATAGAGGCAGCCAAAATGCTCATGAATTGCTTGCCGAGTCACAACAGACATGTAGTTTTTCTAACGGATGCAAAGTCAGTATTGCAGGTATTGAAAGATCCAAAGAACATGAGCATGAATGAACTTACAGCCTGCTTACTACACCTCAGCAGTACTACCAAAGAAACAGTACTGCAGTGGATCCCAGGTCACTGTGGCATACATGGAAATGAATAAGCTGATCTCCTGGCAAGGAAAGGGGGATCACTGGAACAAATAGAAAACGATAATACATACTATGAATGTAAGACCACGTTAAAAGCAGAATATAAGAAAAAGTGGAAGCAAATGCACCCAACTGCAGAACCAAATGACCCCTACCACCAAATGTCACGCATGGAACAAACCATCATCTTCAGACTACGAACTGGTCACAACAGACTGAGAAGCCACATGTTCCGAAAGCTGAAGATTGGTGACACAGACCTGTGCAACTGTGGACTGAGCCCAGAGACTGCAGAACACATTCTTCATGCCTGTCAACTCTACCAAGAAGAGAGGGAGAAAATATGGCCTACTGAGACGGCACTGCTTCCAGACTTGAGGGGTTCCATGGATGACCTGAAGCGAATCACACAATTCATTGAAGCTATTGGTGCTGTAACCTGATATCTGACTGAAGGAAGAAAAGAAGAATAAGTCATGAGAGTAATGAGGCATGCACGACTGCACAATGAGTCATGTGAGTAATGAGGCATGTACAACTGCATAATGAATCATTAAAAAATATTTTGTAGCAGCATCAGAACAGACAATATATAGACAACAATATTGATGTGTGTGTCTGTTGAGCTGTTTGTGCTGAAGTCACACAGTTAATACTCTTTTACAAGTTAGTAAACTTGTAGTCTTATCATATTCTCATTTCTATGTTGTTCACTTTGAAGACAAGATAAACACCCACACATTATTATAGATAAGAACTGCCGCTAAACTGTAATTCAGCAGGTGAAACTTGGAAAAAGGTAATGAAGTTTTAATAATCATTGACAACAAACATAAATAAAACCCAGAAAAATCAACGTTTTCAGGTATACATCATGTGTTATATCCTATTCTTGATAAATCCATTTTTGTTGAAACATTAATTTTTGTGAGTTATTTATGCATGTTACCAGTGATTAGCAAAACTTCACTCCTTTCCTCATTTTACACATTGTTATGGTGACTGCATTAAGGTACAAGACAGCTAAAAATACAGGCATCATGGGTTCAATACCGCTAGATGGGACTACATTTTTTACAAACGAAACGAAATAAATGACAAAGGGGCAGGCAAATCCTTGTTCTAGGTTTTACTCCGTGTTATTTTCCTTGGCTATAATTAGCCATCAGGGGGTGAAGGTGGAGATATTTATTTAGGAGGGTTGTATGGGTGGAGGGCACCCACTTTGCATCTGACAGCAGTCCTTGCAACTGTAACAGATGAATTACATCTTTATCTGTCACAGGTAAGCGTACATTTACGTTAGCCATTTTGTATCTAGGACTCCGCCAGCAGTCAGTAATGTTACAAAATTTGTGATTGGTTTAGATTTGATAAGTTAGATTGTAGTCCCGTCTACTGGTACAGTATAACATCACGTAGCAAAGCGTGTAATGGCAGCTCTAGTAGCCAGACCACAAGCTGGTTACTGACACCAAACAACTAATGAGATTTCAATATAGTTTTTGGCACAATATGACCAATTAGCAGAAGTTAGGTAGTTAATGTACTCACACATGATTTAGTACATCTATCACCCAACATTAAGTTATATAGCATAACACCCCCAATATCAAATTATATCAACATAACATCCCACCAAAGTATATCAATATAACTTCCCACAATCAATTTCTATCAACATAACACCCCAAACATCAAATTATATCAACATAACATCCCAACATCAATTTCGATTAACATCACTGCCCACCATCAAATCCTATAAGAACCACTGCCATCTCCAACCATCAAATATGATCAAGATTCTGGTTGATTTTGATTCCATCAAATTCTGGTTGGTTGCTGATCCAGGAGTCCATGGGTTCCCTCATATGGGTTACTGGACCATCAAATTCTACAAGAACCACCTCCTACCATCAAGTCAGAACCACGAACCACCTTTAAACATCAAGTCAGAACCACCTTTAAACATCAAGTCAGAACCACCTCCAACCATCAAGTCAGAACCACCTTTAAAAATCAAGTCAGAACCACCTGCAATCATCAACAGCACATTCTAACATCATATAAATCATTTAAAAATCTCAATCAATCAAAATAGATCCAGTTTAAAAAGTCACCCACTGACATCAATGCTGACTCACAAACAATGAACAATGAAAAAAAATAACATAAAATAAAACAACAAATTCATTCATTTATCAAGGATCTGTATGATAAAGAAGGATCAATAAAATTCTTTCAGAAGATATAAAATACTGTACAAATAATAAATCTCATTTGGTGAAGCACAGTCTTGCGCGCCTATGTAGTGATGGTTTCCAGGAAGCCAAGTATTGTTAACAGATCTCTGGTTCTCCACAAGCATAGGATTGTAACATCAGATCTATGGTTCTTCACAAGCAGATCTCTGCTTGTTCATCTACCTAGGATTGTTCTAACAGATCTTCAATTCTTCAAATTCTCCATCAACCTAGGATGTTTTATAAGATCGTCAGTTCTCCATCAGCATAGGATTGTTCTAGCAGATCCTCAGTTCTCTATCAGTATAAAATTGTTCTAGCACATCTTTGGCTCCATCGTCCTAGGATTCTTCTAACAGATCATTGATAGACATCCATCAACCTAGAATTGTTCTAACAGATCTCATTGATGGTTTTTCCATCAGTCTAGAATTGTTCCGACAGATCTCATTGATAGATGTCCATCAGCCTTGAACTGTTGTAACACATTAAACCATCAACCTTCTATATGAAAGTTTACTCAGAAGGAATATACATGATCTGATGCTCTTAAGAGTTGCAGATCTGATAGTACAAGAGTGGACATTCAGACTTAGATATCAGCTGCTATTGAGTGATAACCGTTCTTCATGAATCTGACCGGTTATCATCACAAACAAGAGTTATCTAACTTGCCATTATTTTAAGACATTTATAGGACGTGGTCCAGTGGATAAAGCATTGATTCTAATAACCAGCTGCACTCAGTCTTCCTTAAACTCAAGTATTTCCTTGGTTTATGGATGTCGTTGACCATGTTTACAAGATACAAAATATCATCCTGTCACTGCAAGCTCTCAAAGACATGACATTTCTCAGGAGATATACAAAAGTACATGCTAGGACTTGGGTTTTTTATCACTTGCTTCACTGCTAGAGCTCACCGTCTGCTCATTATCAGCTGGAGCAGGCTTAGAATCTGTAGGATAAAGCAAGAATTCTTCAATGATTGTATTAACAAGACAAAACAGTTAGACCACAAATGAGTGACACAATACCACATACCGTATATATTTCCGAATATAAGCTGAGAATTTTTAGGATATTTTTCTGCAATAGGTGTAGGGATTTCGGCTTACAAACATGCACAATACAATTTTGTTGTTGTTATTGATGTAGTGGATACAGCTTACACACATGCACAATACAATTTTGTTGTTGTTATTGATGTAGTGGATACAGCTTACACACATGCACAATACAATTTTCTTCTTCTGCTATTGATGTAGTGGTTTATGTATTGATACGCGCACACACAAAAATGTTTCTGCTATAGGTGTTGGGGTTTCGGCTATAGGTGTAGGGGTTTCGGCAGAAGAAAACAATGTTTCTGCTATAGGTGTAGGGGTTTCGGCAGAAGAAAACAATGTTTCTGCTATAGGTGTAGGGGTTTCGGCAGAAGAAAAAAATGTTTCTGCTATAGGTGTTGGGGTTTCGGCACAAGAAAACAATGTTTCTGCTATAGGTGTAGGGGTTTCGGCACAAGAGAACAATGTTTCTGCTATAGGTGTAAGGGTTTCGGCACAAGAAAACAATGTTTCTGCTATAGGTGTAGGGGTTTCGGCACAAGAAAAAAATGTTTCTGCTATAGGTGTAGGGGTTTCGGCACAAGAGAACAATGTTTCTGCTATAGGTGTGGGGTTTCGGCACAAGAAAAAAATGTTTCTGCTATAGGTGTAGGGGTTTTGGCTAACGCATGCACATTATACCTTTTTTATTCTGTTACCGATGTAGGGATAACAAAAAATTCCGGACATAAAGCCAAAGGGAGATCAAGAAAATGGTGGATAAAATACATCAAAATAGCCATGAACAAACATGGACTAAATATAACCACAGTGACACATCTGGCCTTGGAACGACAGCTAAAGCTCCCACCCCTACACTTAACAACAAGTGTGAATACGATCAACCATTGTTCACCTGGGGTCAGACAATAGACATAGGGATTTAGACTTACACACGCACAACACAATTTTTTTTGGATATTGGTTTAGGGGTATCGGCTTACATATGTGCGCAATACAATTGTTTCCTGCTATTGATGTATGTGTTTTGGTTTACACACGTGCACAACACAATTGTTTTCAAAAATTAACGTTAAAAACACAAAAATGATAACACAGAATACAGTCAAATACGGTACACGAAAAAAAAAAATGGCGTGGAAAGTCATTCAAAGCCGCATTCACTGTATCAATTCTGAAATTGTTCACAAATTTCATTCTCTGTCATGGGAACACCAGGTGGATATCCTTAGTCTCTATCTCTCAGTATTCCAGCACAGTATCATCTTTGGTATTGTTCTGAAAGATAGTATTGCATTATTGATGGAACACTTTTTGAAAGATCAGATGATCAGAATATCCAACCACAATTCTTTGATCAACTTAGCAATTGCAATTATGTCCATTTTTTTTTTACATTGTCACTTTTTTTCACAGCTAAATCAGATGATACCATCCATCCATTCCATTTTGCTCAGTCTGATCGTAAATAATTGTTAAGGAAGACATCGAGTTGCTGCAGGAGGGAGGGAATGCTACCAGGAATTACAGAAACAGACAGCCCTCATCTCACATTTTTCTTTTCACTTTCTCTGTGAGATGAGCACAAAACGAATTCCATACTAGTATAATTTTTTTTTTTTAAATAGCTGCCCCCTTCTTTCTCCCCCCCCCCCTCAACTTTATCCAGGCATTCCAGAGTGTAATTTCCATCCATCCAACCTACCATGTGGGCATGAACAGGCATGCCACTTGGGAATGTCGCTCTTCTAAGGCAGTCTTGCATTTAAAAAATAATCAACAGTGCCACATCTACCATGAAACCTAAAACAACAGTGAAACTTGTATCATGTCCAGCCATCTTTACAAAAACTGTCTTCACACCTTTTCTTTCCACCCAGAGATTTGAATGCAAATCAGAGCAGACAGCAGGCTCGTCCATATTAGGCATATACAGCGAGTTGATATTATGAGTATCACTGGAACTGGGTGCACTTCTAACCAGAGTTGTAAGACTAATCAATCCATGAGAATGGCTCCTCATCAGTTTGAGAATGTGCATTAAATGTAATGGCTGATGCTATCTGATATTTGCCAAGAGAAAAAAATTGACCAGATACATTCATTGAATAGGCTTTGAATTTACCATAATGGCTTCATTATCATCACAGCCAATCTTTGTTGAGGAGATGGTAGTGAGTGACTGAATAAATCAGATTATCAGAACACTCTGGTATCTGGAAGTTGCAGCTTTTATGAGGAAGGTAATGTCTCTGGGCACACTGTATTATTCTTGATGTTATATTTTATGTGAGCACTGTTGGGTGGCACAAATGGAAAAAAATTACCCTACATCTTACCATTGCTAAAGTTTGTGTTATTTTCCATTTAGCAGTATTTCACTTGTCTTTTCATTCATATAACAGGATTGCATAGTATTATTTATCTTTACGCTGTGGCCCTTTTGTGTCTTGCGGCATAAGGGGTAGAACAGTTCTCTGGAGATGGCCTCCTTGTTTGCTGTTTTGTAGGCTTGTTTGCTGTTTTGTAGGCTTGTTCCCATTGCCTCTTTGATTTCTGTAGTTCATCTTTTACATGGTTTGTCTCTGGCTTTATATCTGTGGTGTCTATGCGTCACAGCTATTTGTGGCAAGCTATTTGTTGGTAGTCTGGACGTGTATGAAAATCATTTGATCTGCTGTCTCTTTATGCATTTGAATACTGGTACTGTTTTGGTTTAATGTTTTGGTTATCTGTCTAATGTTATCGTTTCTAATTCTATCTCTTAATGACACTCCGATTAATCTTTGTAGACACGTCATGTCTGCTATCACTAGTTTTCTCGCCTGTGCTGTCATTGTCCATGTTTGAATCTGGTAGCACAGTGATGGAATAATAGTCTGGCATAATATTTAGGCCAACAATTTTACATATTTAGGCACCAATCTAGCATTGGATGGAGACTCACCAAAAGAAATTTTACACCGTATTGCCCTTGCAGCGGGTGCTTTCAATAAACTACGCAACATATGGACGTCAAACACACTAAGAAACACCACAAAACTCAAGTTATTTAACTCCAACATCATCCCTATTCTATCATATGGGTGCGAAAGTTGGAAAGCCACAAAAGCCACAGATAAAAGACTCGACTCCTTTGAAAACAAATGCCTACGTACCATTCTGAACGTTAAGTGGAGTGACTTTAAATCTAACACTACTATAAGAGAGGAAAGCAAACAAACCTATATATCTTCCTTCATTAGACAAAGGCGTTGGACTTACATCGGCCATGTTCTCAGAATGAACAGCCTAAGAATTCCCCAGCAATCACTATATTGGGTGCCACCTGGAGTAAGAAGAAGAGGGAGACCTAGAGAAACTCTACGAAGAACCATTAATAGAGAAGGCATGTCAATGAACAACACGCAACAATTGAAAGACCTGGCAACACAAAGACAGAAATGGAAAGCTATGGTTTCTGCCCTATGCGCCGCCTATGGCCCTGGAGGAACATAACATAACAATATAACTTTAGTATTTATAGTATTATTATTAGTATTATTTTTGTATACTTTGGTCTATACATGGGTTTCAAAGTTTTCCCACATTTTTAACATTAAAGTTATATCCTCGGCTTATATACAGAAATATACGGTAACATGACAGTGGAAACATGAAGAAATTATATGATGGACAAATCATCTGACCTGTCACAGAAAGTTTGTCAAATGAGAAATCCATGCCAGCTGTTGATACCGTACCGATGCATTGATCAGAAATGTCAGCGATGGCGTTGCGTCTGCCTGTACGGCCTGTGTTAATGAAGTCTTCTGTGGCAACACCAGCATCCATGGAGTCTTGATCACTGGCGGATCCGTTAGGGTTACTCGGTGTGATTGGTGCCTGTGAAATTGACCACAATAAAATGAGACAAATCTCTTTATAATAATTTGTTCTAGTTAGATTAAACAGTTATTTTTTTTTCTATTTTACTTACTTCATTCAGTTAAATTATATTCTTGCACTGTTTATTACATTCACCTGATTGCTATTACAAACTGGCACAATGTCGTGTAATGTATATTTGTTATCAAGAAAGGATGCAAGACGAAAAATAAATCTATATAATATATAACAATAACCCGCCAGGGTCACAGGTGTGTCACACTGGTGACATCAGCAAAAAAAGGCCTCCAAACACCTCTATGATCAGCCATTAGGAGGAGTATAGAAAAATCATGCCCAGACCATTTCTTAATGTTATCAATCTAGTATTTTCCCTGGGTCTCCCCTCTTTGCCTTCCACCCTACTGTGGCCTGTAATTTCTGGATTTTTTTAGCTTTTCTAAACCAAATCTCAGATGACAACCTTTGTTATGATGTTACTACTTGTTTAGTCTAATCTTAAGTCACTAGTACCACATTGTGGCCACTGTCAATATCAGCTTCCAGTCTTAATCTGATTAATAATAGATTTGAATCTTCTGCACAGAAGTATGAAATCTATGTGATTATGTAACTCCGATGCTGGTGCATTCCATGTTGTTAATATGAATACTGCATGAGGGAACAATGTTTTATATATATATATATGAGACACAGTTGCAGCACACTGGTTTTTAAGTATTAATACTATGGATACATTACACAAAATTATATTAACAATATGCACACATTACAGAGAATTATATTAACAATATGCACACAGTAACACAAAATTTTACAATATGCAAACGTTACACAAAATTATACAGTATTAACAATATGCAAACATTAGGCCCCTATACACAATTATACAATATTAACAATATGCAAACATTAGGCCCCTATACACAATTATACAATATTAACAATATGCAAATAATACATAAAATAAATACTGCACAGTTATATTAAGAAATATATAAATCTTACTATATCTATAAACCCTTAACTCGTCAGGGTCATAGGGGTACCACATTAGATGCTTCAGCACAGAGTTCTCAAACATTTTCTATCTTCAACAATGCAGATGAGCGAGGAAAATCTTGTAAATATACAAATATGAACCAAATAATATTCACAATATGTAAAATTATCATCTGGTAGCATATCCTGAACAGGATGTGCAGCAGTCATCACAGTCTCTTGAAACTTTCAATCTTCATGCATCTGTGAGTGTCATGCTCATGTGGTCCTTGGTATATTGAGTCAATCTTCCTGCTTCGGTGTCATGTTCATGTGGTCCTTGATACCCTGAGTCAATCTTCCTGATTCTGTGTCATGTTCATGTGGTCCTTGGTATCTTGAGTCAATCTTCCTGCTTCTGTGAGTGTCATGCTCATGTGGTCCTTGGTATCTTGAGTCAATCTTCCTGCTTCTGTGTCATGTTCATGTGGTCCTTGATACCCTGAGTCAATCTTCCTGATTCTGTGTCATGTTCATGTGGTCCTTGGTATCTTGAGTCAATCTTCCTGCTTCTGTGTCATGTTCATGTGGTCCTTGATATCTTGAGTCAATCTTCCTGCTTCTGTGTCATGTTCAAGTGGTCCTTGATATCCTGAGTCAATCTTCCTGCTTCTGTGTCATGTTCATGTGGTCCTTGATACCCTGAATCAATCTTCCTGCTTCTGTCATGTTCAAGTGATCCTTGATAGAGCCAATCTTCCTGCTTCTGTGTCATGTTCATGTGGTCCTTGATATCCTGAGTCAATCTTCCTGCTTCTGTCATGTTCAAGTGATCCTTGATAGAGCCAATCTTCCTGCTTCTGTGTCATGTTCAAGTCTTCCTGCTTGTGCAATGAAAGCTGAAATGGAATGCAAATTGAATACACAAGACAAACAATATCTTGGGATTGTAAGTACTTCTCGGTTGAATAAAGAAAACACTGGAGAAGAGATAAATGCTGTCGAGTAAAATTCTTCCTACTAATATGCTACCATCAGAGTATCAGCACACTGTGGGTCACATGTTTTATTGTGCTGATGTCTCCAATGTAAGCGACCTTTATTTCTACCGCTTATACAAAGCCTCCAAGCACTACTTAACAGGAAAACAGTAACAAAAGAACTCAATATCCAATCTTCATTAATTGACATTCACAGCATACAAAACATGTTTGTTACACATTGTTCTATTTTAACATTAAAAGCTTCAGAAGACTTCCTTTATGGATTTTCTGAACTCTTCATGACTCTGGGCAAGTTGACCTGCAACATCCAAGGTCATGTTTAAATAATCTGTGATGCCTCTTATCCATTGTGGTCTTGGAGACCCTTATCCATAATATAATATAGAAGCACTGAGGATTTATTTATTTCATTAACAATAACAATACACTTGAAAAATCACATTGAATTTGGTAGATGCTCACCAAAGAAAGTCACTGGAGTACCAATGTTATTCCATGTGTTAGTTAATGTTCACATCATTTTTTTTAATGAATAATAATAAGCAGTGACATGTTCAGAACAAAAGTCTAATGACCATCAAATGTTTGTCCAAGTTTCAAACCATTCAAATTTCTAAAGTCCACTGTCTATTTATGACTATTCTATCTATAGAACAAATGTGTATGCAGTTCTAAGCACCAGCAAGGTGTATATATACATATCCACAAGATCTATAGAACAAATGTGCATACAGTTCCATGTGCCAGTATATATATATATATATGTATGTATATATAAGCAAGATCTATGGAAGATGGACAAATTAAAGCCTTAACTGCATGATCAAGTCAAGCATTCATTATATGTCCATCTGTATAAATTGAACTGACAAACAATTGTTCTATAAATCTTAATACTATATGTATATACACCAGCTTATAACAGAAGGTAAACAAGATATATTTTGTCTGAGCACAAGTTGGAACATCGTACATGAGTAGCAACATCACATGGTGTACACTTGTCACATGCAACAATATGCTCATAAGTGGGCCACCAAGAGAATATATCATAACAGCGATTTATACAAGTTCACGTCAACATCAATCTTCATCTTCTCGTGCACAGTTTGAACATGTCTACACAGCGAGTATCAACACCAGTGAAAACTTTCCCTTGAACACATCACAGCCACTTGAGTCTGCCCCCCCTCTCTCCCTTAACCTCTTTCAGATAAATGTGTATGTGAGTGAAGTACTTGTGAAGTAAACTTGTCCAACTTCCTTCACAACTCATGTCAATGGACACACATACCAGTAATCGTCACCATCAACCTGCTTATTTCATGTGTTTGAAAAACACACATTTAAACATTTGTTGTTTTACATTTCACCACAAGCCAAGACAGTTTTAGTGTATTCTTTCTTTCATTTTACACACTTGTCACAGGATGCACACAATTTCCACAGCACACACGCATTTAGCACAAGATACACACACATACAATTGTCACAGGACAAACACACACACATTTGCCATAGCAAACACACACATTGATTTGTCACAGCACACATACATACACACATTTGCCACAGCAAATACACACATCCATTTGTCACACAACACATACATATTGACCACAGCACACACATACCATTAGAATATATATCAAGAATATATGTCAGACTCCCTAAGTACACTAATGTATGTGAGTAGATTGTGATGTGATAAAATGTACATGGGGATGTGATAGGATTATCATCATCAGATTCTGTTCCGCTGGAGAGGCGATCATGGATCTCCACAACTCCCAAATTTCAGCATCATTTATCAGGATCATTGCTGCCACTTTGCCATGTCACAATATCAGAATATTGAATATTTTCTCTCAATGTTATCCCCAATCTCTCCTCATATTTTCCCTGTTGTAAATATACTCTCCAGACCACACTGTCTTATCTATTTTTTCTAGTTGTCCATGATACTCTCATCTTTCAGATATGGAAGACATAAGCTAATATACACAAATACACACACAAGGAAGTAATAATGGCAAAACAAGAAACATGGTAATATTTAGACAGCAAACTGTAACCCATCCCAGACTCGAAACCCAACAAAATTATATCTCATACGCAGAGCATTATTTGTACATGATTTCAGGTCACATGCTCCCTCACAAGTGGTAAAACATATACAACGTTGATTTTTTACACAAGTACAGAACGAGAACAACCTTACTCTAGTTGGAAACACATTGAGTTAAGTATGCTATCAAGTTGATACAGAAACCAGTCTATACAAATGTATTGGTATAAGCACTACAATTAACTTCCTTCTTTCTGAGTGCAACAAATTTGAGAACTTATAAATACCCTTATACAGAAACTGCACACATCAATGTTGACAAACTGCACATAGTACTTACACACTAAACACTGAATCCACAATCTGAGTGCAATATCCATAATGTCTCAAATTAATACAATGTATAACTTAAACAGTCAAGTTAATGTTTAAATAGTCAAGTTAATGCAATATATAACTTGAACAGTCAAGTTAATGTCATTTATAACTTGAATATGTTTATTATCTCTATTTTTATTATTATATGTCTGTCATGTTAATATCATGTATAACTTTAAAAGTCAAGTTAATATCATGTATAACTTAAATAAGTCAAGTTAATATCATGCATAAATTAAAAAAGTCAAGTTAATATCATGTATAACTTTAAAAAGTCAAGTTAATATCATGTATAACTTTAAAAAGTCAAGTTAATATCATGTATAACTTTAAAAAAGTCAAGTTAATGTCATGTATAACTAAAAAAAGTCACATTATTTACATATATTACTCATATACTCACTATTAACATTTTCTAATTTCTTCAATAGAAAAAAAAACAGGATTATGTTCTGAAATTACCTACAGATCATAACCACCAACAACATATAAAAATCAAACCAAAACCATCAAAAGGGAGAATAAAAACAACAAAAATGAATAATAACATACAGAATGACAACAAAATACTGGACAAATCAATCCCATATTGTTAAAATGTGTGTCCCTTTAATTGTTTATGTTAAAATATATACAAAATAAAAGCAATAAAGAGAACTGAATAAAACTGAGCCCACTGTCAACCAGTGCAATCAGTAAATGAGAAGTTGTGACTTGACTGACATGCAGAAACAAAGTCATGCAATATGCGTCAATCACAAGATGGGATGAGACCGTTACCAGGGTTTGGCAAACAAGCAGGCCACAATGTCTTGCCATGTAGAGACCACAGCAGACAATGCAAGCTGAAGACTGAATACGAATTGACTGTAACACTATTAAAACCATTCACAGTTATTGTTAACTGTATTCTTAGTACTATTATTAACTGTATTCTTAGTACTATTATTAACTGTATTCTTAGTACTATTGTTAACTGTATTCTTAGTACTATTGTTAACTGTATTCTTAGTACTATTATTAACTGTATTCTTAGTACTATTATTAACTGTATTCTGAGGATTACTGTTAAATATATTCTTAGTTTTATTGCGAACTATATTTTCAGTACTATTATTAACCATATTATTAGTACTATTCTCAACTATATTTTCAGTACTATTGTTAACCATATTATTAGTACTATTCTCAACTATATTTTCAGTACTATTGTTAACCATATTATTAGTACTATTCTCAACTATATTCTCAGTACTGTTGTTAACCATATTCTTAGTACTATTGTTACCAGTAGTTTGATTCTCAGCAAAACCCTGAGGTTTCCTTCCTTGTGTATTTCAATGAGGTCGTGTTAATGTTTCTATTTATTTTGGTACTTTATTTCTGTGTTTCACAGTTTTCATGAGTGTAAATGTGAGCATCCAATCACTCTGCACCACCAAAGGCTTGTTCTGCTTCAACTTTGATGGACTTGAACTGCTTTCTGTTTGGGTGTCCTACCCATAGAAAGATTGCCTTACTCGGCTGGAATTACGTATCTGTACTTGACCTCTGCTACCAGAACCATCCTTTGTCCAATTATGCCTGTCTCACAGCTATCATTTCTGTATTCATATTGTGGACCACATGTAGGCAATCACTGACACTCGTTAATTAGCGTGGATGATGTGTGTATGACATCTCTTTGCTTGGCCCTGTTGCCCCCTTGTGTCAACAGGATTGTCACATCAAGCGTGTTACTACAGTAGTGTGTAGTTTGAATGATCTACCAAACCACGCCGTCCGAGTGGTTGTGGTCACGAGCAGAGTGATATCTAGTCTAGGAAGGAGAGGAAATTGTAGCTCTACTAGGTCCCCCATCCCCCACTCAAGGTTCCTTTTGATATTTGTGTGTACAGGCATAAGTGTTGTATATTTGTGTGCACGGCGAGAAGTGTTGTATATTTGTGTGCACAAGGAGAAGTGTTGTATATTTGTGTGCACAGGGAGAAGTGTTGTATATGTGTGTGCACAGGGAGAAGTGTTGTATATTTGTGTGCACAGAGAGAAGTGTTGTATATTTGTGTGCACAGGGAGAAGTGTTGTATATTTGTGTGCACAGGGAGAAGTGTTGTATATTTTTGGCACTTTCTTTGCTAAATCTTGATGGAACAGCTGGAAACAAGTCTTTCATACAATTTTCTAGTTTGCCAGCATTTCGATTGGTTATAGAGGAGTTCGCCTGTCGTAATTGAGGGTGACTATACATCTCAACTGGGGTGATGATCATGTCTGCAGAGTGCCCCACTGTCACCAATGAGTTCTATGCTTGTCTGGAATTTTCTACTGCTCTTTGAGCATATGTGGGAGGAGTCTGTAGGACACTGAGCGACTCTTGCCTTTTTTTGGTGCTTTTTTTGTGCTGCGCAGCATCATGTCTGAGATTATCTACAACTGCTGCAGGACACTTGATTCTGTTATGCCAGTCACATCTGTCTTATGCAAGTCTCTTTCATGAATTTATATCTATGTTGAAGTGAGTCAGCAATTTCTTAAGAGTGTCTTTAAAATGTGCCCCCCTACAAGGGTCAGACCAGAGTTCTCCATATAACAACTTTTTCGGTAGATGATGGTCTTTCATGCAGACCATGTCTGTACTTTCATCAACATTGTATGCTTACAGACTTATATTTCATCGGTACTTCACTGTCTGGTATTTTATCCTACCAGACATGTTAAGTATTTTATGAAAGCAGCTTAGGTGGAAATTGTTGCATCTTCTAGCGTGTACTATCCATGTTTCACAGACATAAAGAAGTGATGATATTACTGCTGTCTTGTCAACTATGAGTTTGGCGGTAGCTGTTACTCCCCTTCTGTCCCATACATTTTAGTAGAGTCTTCAAAATAGCTTATAGCTTACAAGTAAGCTGAGTAACGGTAGTGAGTAAGTAAAGGTAGTGAGTGAGATGCTGACCACATCATTCCAAGCCCGCTGTTTGTTAAAGACAAATACAGGCTTAATAATGCATTCTCCACACTCTTCAACACAATGATAATGTTTCCTCCACTTAGAAGCCTCAATAAGACATAAGTTATATCAACTCATCATCATTAAGTGCAATCTATTCTGTGAAGCGTGGCCTTGGCCTTGCCTTGCCTTGGTTGTGAAGCCACAACCTTGCCTTGGTTGTGCACTCTGATAGACTATCTTATCTATCTCATGATGTTTCCCTTTAACTTGTAACTCTGTCAGAAAAGACAAAACATGTTGACTCAAGCTGCAAAGCGAGTAGGTGTTACCTCAACAGACCTAGTTCAAATCCCATTTGCAGCATTATCATTTTTCTTGAATAAATAAATCCTTGATGCTTCTATATTATATTATTCATCTTCTTCTTCATCGTTCATTCTCAAACTCCTGTTCGATTTCTCTTGTAAGAGGACAATGGTACTACAAGACTTCCAGTTGGATGTAGCCCACAGAATGGAAATGCGTTGTGTCACCATTTTATTTGTCATTGGCCAGACACATCCATCTTTGGCGGATATTATTCATAATTTGATAGCTGTTTGTTGATTAAAATCTTCTAAACTATCCATGGATATAGAATGGATGAACCAGTCGGCTCAATAGTAGAGTAGTTAGTGAGCTTGAATCGTAAACTTTATTCTTATCAAATCAGCTCATAGTTATGAAGCCAAAAATCCACATTTTTCTGTTGATATGACTGGGTGTTTTATTTTTGACTAAAAATGCAGCAGTATTTGAATATCAGTGCTATACACAGGATATATTTTGATTAATATTTTTTATATATGTATCACTTTATAATTCTCATTCTTAGCATTGGACGATGACATGGAAAGAATGTTGTTGGAGGGGGCAATAGAAAGCAGTAGAGGCAGAGGCTGACAAGACGTCGTTGGACAAGAGATAGTAAGGAATGCATGCATGTCGCTGAAAGAAGCGGGACAACTTGCCATTTACCGCTGAGGTTCTCAAGAGATTCATAAGGAAGACTACGTTCTGGAAAGAATATGTCATATGACAACAATATCTTTGGATGTTATTAGGCTAGTTTTCCCATGTTATTGAAAGTACTTTTAACACTCCAATTCTCCTTTTAACTTGCATTTCACATCTAAAATGATTTGATCTATTTGGATGTGAGCAGTTAGCTCATATTGAAAGTATTTTAGCCATTCCTATTCTCCTTCTAAATTCACATGTACCATCATTTGTGATTGTGTGTCCAAGATATAAGAATACATCTACTTGTTACGGTATCTCTCTATATATTTATATATATCTACTACAACTTAGTCCGGCTCTGAGGCAGAGCGGTACAGAGCATGTCTCGGACAGCCAAAGTATCAGGTTCACACCTAGCCACAGGTAACTGCATCTGGACGATTCATAAAGCAATAGCAACCCACCGCACATATTTATATAGCCTAGAAAATCAGTACAGCCCCAAAAAATGTGCTAGTTTAATTGCTAACTCCTGAATAGAATATGCTTACCAAAGAAAATCATCTAATGTTTGCTTAATATTATGAACAGAGTATCTCCAATGAATGAACAAAATCATATAAATGAGAAATCTGAAAGCTACACTTTGATTCCTGCAACTGTCAGTTTATTATATGGTTGTTTGCCAAACCCTGGTAACTGAGTACCAAGAAAAGTCACAATCAGGTCCTACCTCAGCCATAGACTTCCATATGGGCACTACAATCTGCATGGACAAACTTTCAGCCACAGACAAGCAAAGAAAAATATGTTATGAACACAAACAAGACCACGTGTCAGAGATTTTATAGTATGAAAAGTTCATTCAATAAATCTATATAAAGAATCATGTGGGCATTGACAATAATAGATGATCAAATGTTTTGTTAATGTATAAAGAAGGGATTATTGTGTTTACATTTGTATATAAGAAAAGCTGTTTAACCTGTTCTCTATTTCTTCTTCTGTGTTATTCTCAAACTCCCGCTGGATCTCTCTTGTAGCAGGATAATGTTCTCAAACTCCTGCTGGAACTCTCTTGTAGCAGGATAATATTCTCAAACTCCTGCTGGAACTCTCTTGTAGCAGGATAATATTCTCAAACTCCCGCTGGAACTCTCTTGTAGCAGGATAATATTCTCAAACTCCAGCTGGAACTCTCTTGTAGCAGGATAATATTCTCAAACTCCCGCTGGATCTCTCTTGTAGCAGGACAATGGTCCTACTTGATTTTCAGTAGGGAATAGTCGAGAGAATGGTAATGCGTTATGTCACCATTTTATTTGTGCGAATGTCCCGACTCATCCAACCTCGGCGGTGGGGGGATTAAAATAAAACAACTTATCTTGAGAATTGAGTTTCACATAAGAAATGGTAGCTCTGTATGAGAATATGAGACGGTGAGACAAACATAGTGGCATGAATAAACAAAGATCTATGGACCCCTGTATGAGCTACACAAGATGGTGAAGTTTACTGAGACACAGCTCTTTCTGTCCCTATTAGAATAAGAAGGTCTATCAATCCCAAGTCTAATTTGACTGTCGCCTTTGCCCAACACAGCTTACACAGAAGAAATTGGATCTGTGACCTAGGGACATGAAGGTTAGTAATGGAATGGTCTTGTACATGAGGAACAGTTCACTGGCTGTGAAGCACCTCATCAGAGGAACAACGCACAGTATGTGATTCAGGCAGAACTCATCCCATTGCATGTACCCTGTCCAAGTAGAAAACTTCTTCACTAGGCACTGCACTAAGCCGAAAGCTGATTGCTCCTGGGTATGAAAGAAAGCTCTGAGAAACAACACAACTGCATATAGGAAGTAAGAGCAAGTTGCTCGCAATTCCTGGGGATAGCAAACAAACAACAAAACCCCAATTAGAAGATGGAAAACAAGATATGACCCATATCTGTCCAGTCTCACCAGCTCGTCACTTTGCAATTGATTCTATTATAAGAATACTGCTTTTACACACCATTATATTGTCCTATCTACATTTTTCTGTGACAAATGCTATGCGCTGGATGTCTGTCTACATTTTTGTTGATAAATGCTATACTCAGGAAGATGTCAGCATTTCATGGTTGCTGATCCAGCAGTCCATGGGCTCATGCCCTTTGACCCGCAACATTTCATCAATCACTTTTACATTGCCATTTCCTAAAACCTGGCATTGTGGGTTTGGTTGTTTTCTGCAGACATCTCCATCCCAAAGAATGACATGCAAATGTCTTCCTATATCTGAAACTGGTCGTCTGGTCAATTGCCCTCATGAAGTCTCCATGAATTTTCTTTGCTTTTGGGGATTCAGGTGGAGTTCACAGAGATGCATTCTCCATTGGTCACAAGCCCTTGAGAGGCTGGACTTGATCCTTCATTCTGTGGTCGAGTATTTGCTGTGACCGTGTCATGTCCTAGATCCTATGCTTTCACGATTCTCCCCAGCATCGAGTTTCCAGATTCCCCATGAGTTTTCTTGGCCCTGCTTCCAGTATCTCAAGATCAGGACATTTTCTGACTGTGGGTGCAATGTCAGTTTGCAAGACACTCTTGCTGCAGCTGGGACATTAGGTAGGGCCTGAATCAACTCAAGGTAGAGATGTTTCTCCTCACCATTCAGGATCCTTGGTGAGGGTGTCGAGATTAGACAATAAAGTGTGATAGACAAGAAAATTGAAAGAATCAGAGACCTGGGTATACCGCCAAGCACTCGGTCACTCCCAAAGCAAACTTTATTTGAAACAAGGGCATCTCATGAAGGTGTTGCTATGGATGCGTTTGTGCATGATGCCTTTAATGCAAGAAGCTTACTATCAGCAGGACAATAGCATCTGCAACAATCAGCTGTACTAGGACTGTTCTTCTTCTTCTGTGGTCATGTTATATTGCCAGGCCTGTCGTCAGGGCAATGTCCACTGTCTTCTCCAGGTCAGAGCGACTGCCCCATAACTTTTGCCTCAAATCCGTATCCCCTGGCCAGGTCTGCTGTTTCTGCTTTTTTTATGTTGGACAATTCTGAAGTATGTGTTCAGAAGTCTGGGTTCCAGATCCACATGGGCATTCATCTGTGTATGAGATCTCCTCAATCGGTAAAGGTGACTCAAGTCTACAGTAGCCTGTTCTAAAGTGAAATATTGTGGTCTGTTGATATCTATGTATCATGTTTATCTTCCACTTCCATTTGTTTCTTCCACTTTACTGTTTATGTTCTGGATTATTGTTTTTGCTTCTCTGTAGGACAATCAGTGTCTGTGTTGTTCCATTTCGCTTCCGGTTTTTCACAGAGCATCCACTTTCTTATTTTCCATGATTCCACAGTGTGATGATAATCCATTGAAGGGCAATAGCTGATGATTTTTTGATATGTCTTAGCTCATGTCTAATGTTGTGCAGAAGTCTTTCATTTCTGTTGCTCTGGATTGATTCCAGTAGGGATCTGCAATCAGTGAATATAGCTATCTTCTTTGGTCTTAGCAGTCCTGGTTTGGTGAAGACTTTCAGTACTTAATAGAGTGCAACTACTTCTGCTCTAAAGTTAGAGGAGTATTTCCCGGTTGGAAAAGCTTTTGAAATTGTCTTCCCGTCTTTGAGTCTTATACAAATTCCACCTCCTCCATTCCTTACTGCTCTCTCTGCCGATCAATCTGTGCAGAATTGTGTCACTTCCGTGGGATTGTATTTTATTTCTACCATTTCTAGTGTCAATGCTTTTAGTTGAGGTGGTTTCTCGTATTCCATATGAACTATTCCAGGAACCTAAATTATTACGGATATGTTTTGGAGACTATTGCCTGGCTCTTCAAAATCCATTTGTGTTTCAATTTCAGTTGGGAGGTTTGTGAAGATATCTTTATGTTGTTGATGGAGATGGTTGGAGATGTAAAAGAAATTGGTTCTCTTCAGCCTGCTTGTTGTTGATCTAGAAATGTGCATATGCATCGGATGGTTTTGCATGCACTTAATTTTTTTCCCTTTGAACAAGCACTCTTTCTTCTCTTGTCATCCAGTGGGCGGATGTCTATGTGTTTTTCCATTGCATGGATTGGAGTGGTTTTAATCCCTCCTGAGATTAGTCGAAGTCCTGCATTTTGTACTTTAGATAGGGGATCAGTATTTGTTTTTGATGCTGATACCCAGGCTGTCATTCCATATTCTACTACAGATCTGACTGTACCCATGTAGACTTTTCAGAGGATACTTCCATTTGCTTCCCAGCTTGTGCATGCAAGTTTCTTCATCAAGGATAGTTTCCTGGTCGCTTTTTGCTCAGGTGTGGTTTCTAGGTGAGTTACTAGTCTAGTTTTACCCAGAGATATGTAGGGTTCTCCTCATGTGCTAATTCACTTCCATTTATTTTTAGATTCGCTTTTTCTTGGTTGTTTGAAAGTGAGAAGGTGGTTGTCACAGTTTTTGAGAGGTTGATCTGGACTTCCTAGTCAGATGCCCATTCACTTAGGGTGTCAAGTGCAGTCTGCATTCTGTTTTTTTTTCAGTGGGTAGGTTGCCTCCAGGCAGCAAAGTCATCTGCATGGAAGGTCTTTGAAAATTGATGTGACAGTTTCCACTATCACTGATGAATACTAGGAAGAGTGTAGGAGAAATCGCTTCTCCTTGAGGCAACCTGAACTGTGAGAGGCTTTTGTGGAGAATTTCACAAAGTCCTTGACTCTAAGCAGGACGCCCAGTTTAGACCCTACATGTTCTGTCCACCCCTTTTCTGAAGCCAGATCAACCTGAAAGCTATGTATAGTATACAAACAAATTTTCTTCACAACTTTGAGCCGGCTCTGGATCACAGAGCCAGTTCCCTAGCAACTGTACTGTCTTAACTAACACCATTGTCTTATTGGTCACACAAGTTGATTGATAGTAAATTCAGCCCCCATCAAGGCCAATTCCTTGAAGTGGACATGGGGCTTAGTCCAGTCAACAGAGGCTGGAAACTAAGATTGGTCAGGCCATCCCTGACATCAAGCAAGATCACAGTCCTGCCCAAGCTGAAGTCAGAGATACCAGGCCGAGAGGCGCACCAACAACCATGGCATCACGCAACACAACTTGATAACATGTCTTCACAACAACAATGTTCATGCAAATGAGAAGAAGAATGAGAGTAAATTCACTATACAAGTTGATTGAAAGTAAATTCAGTAGACAAGTTGATTGAAAGTAAATTCAGTAGACAAGTTGATTGAAAGTAAATTCAGTAGACAAGTTGATTGAAAGTAAATTCAGTAGACAAGTTGATTGAAAGTAAATTCAGTAGACAAGTTGATTGAAAGTAAATTCAGTACACAAGTTGATTGAAAGCAAATTCAGTAGACAAGTTGATTGAAAGTAAATTCAGTACACAAGTTGATTGAAAGTAAATTCAGTAGACAAGTTGATTGAAAGTAAATTCAGTACACAAGTTGATTGAAAGTAAATTCAGTAGACAAGTTGATTGAAAGTAAATTCAGTACACAAGTTGATTGAAAGTAAATTCACTATACAAGTTGATTGAAAGTAAATTCAGTAGACAAGTTGATTGAAAGTAAATTCAGTACACAAGTTGATTGAAAGTAAATTCAGTAGACAAGTTGATTGAAAGTAAATTCAGTAGACAAGTTGATTGAAAGTAAATTCAGTAGACAAGTTGATTGAAAGTAAATTCAGTAGACAAGTTGATTTCGGGTAATTTTAGAACATACGTTGACTATCAATGAATAGCTGATAACATCAACTAGACTCAAGCAGAAAATACTACGCTACAGTACAAAGTACTCACACAACAATAAGCTAAAAACATAACCAATGCTGAAGAAATCTACCAGTGACATCAATCATAAGTCTTCTTCTTCTCTGCATTGATTCACTGAAACTTGTAGATTGGCAGGATGTGGTTCAGAGAACAGATTGCATTATGTTAACCATTTATAGTTTGTCTGTGATATCTGCTCTATTTATTGAACTTCATCATGGCTTCGGCATCAGTTTGACCTTCTATGGGATGGAACAGTTAGTTCTGCACAAAAAACTTCATGAGTGTGCCTTTTTTATTCTTCTGTGCTTGTTCTCAAACTCCTGTAGAGTAGCAAGATGTAGTCAGGAGAACTAAATGCATTGTGACGAGGTTCACAGCATCAGCTGCGATATCTGCGTGCTTCAGCTTACAAATCCGTCTTCAGTATGGCTTCTGGGTCACTTTGACCTATATGAGATGTGACAGCCAACTCCACCCCAAAACCTCCTTATCCACCTCCTACATGCATGAAAGGTAAACAGTGTTGATATTCTTTGCTTCCCTTTCGATCCGTAAGAATATACAAGTGAAAAACAAGTATTTGTGTGTAAGGCACTTTTGATATGGAAAAAATGAACTCCAAAACTGAAGAGTTGATAAAACATACATGTAAAAATTTAACTATTGTTCATAGAAACCTGCATAGATGTCAACTAGTATGGATTTTCCGTATTGATACAGATTTCAGGGCCAAAGGAAAAATAAAGGTCACTTGGTGTTAAATTTCAGTATTACTAATGCTGCCGTTTTTATATCACCTGCACATACTGAATATAGCGTATTGATATGTAAAAGAAAATATTTGTTTTGTTGCAAAATATGGATGATTTTATAAAAATACACAAATAAATTGTAAAAACTATGAACTTATGAAAAAACAAGTTGATAGCTATGAACCAGAATTGTTAACCCCTCAGCTGCGGAGCTATTCTTAAGGATATGATGAAAAACCACCACCATTTTGTGGAGATTCTCCTCGTCCTAGCTTCCCAAGGAAAAAATCAGTCTGGAAGCTTATAATAAAGCATTCAAATGAATTATTTCCCTGTGAAAATAAGAAGATGTCAGCAAAATAGCAGCAACCCCTTATCGTATCCTTAGGATACCTCCGCAGCTAAGGGGTTAAAAACATGTAAAATACACATATCTGACACCTGAAGCATAATCAAATCTTAGATCTTCCACTTACCTGTTATAGTCAGATAATTGCTACCACCAAAACCAGACAACTGGCGTTATATTTTTAAACCACTCCAGGAACCGTGTTCTGAAAATGAAATTTCTCTGAACTTTGAATACAGTACAAAATCACATTACAATTATTAACAATGGTGAAAATTTCTTTTGTGTAAACATGTAACGAGACACAACTCACTTTCTAAAGTTATTTGCAAGGAATAGCCGAGGGTAGAAGGAGAAGAGGTGGAAAAAGATAATCCTGGATTGATAACATCAAGGAATGGTCTCTGCATCATTTTTCTGCACTCCTTTGATTGGTTTGTGGATAATGAGGTGTTTGGAGGGATTTCTGTGCTGATGTCTCCAAGTGTGGCACCCCTACAATCCTGACAGGTCATGGGCACTGTTCCTGCTAAGCTGCGATACAGTGCACTAGTACACATTTTTATCACTTGGTTGAGTTTGGACTTGGCACACAAGACTTATGTATATAAATATATGTAAAAGTTCCTATACTAAAAATATGCAACTGGTATAAATAGAACACATAAAAAGAAGATTCACTTTTTCTTTAGATAGAAGGTTAGAGACATAAGTGTTAGAAATTTACAAGTAATGGAGAGAAATTTTTGCTCACAGGTGCTCTTTAACTTAGAGGGAACATTGATTATAGGTATTATTATTACTCATTATAATCCAATCATACAGCGACTCCTGCCTTGGTGGCACACTCTGACCAACTGTAAACAATGTCCATCTCATGATATTTCTCTCCTACTTTCATTGTCTTTCCTTGTGATTGGCATTCTTCAACTTTCACTAAGATCATCGATTCTGATTATTATTAATCTGTAAAATACCTCGGATCTAGCATATTCAGTGATGGAAAATGCAAAGCAGAATTAAAATAAGGCTGGAGATGTCTTTAGCATCTATGTCAAGGCTAGCGGTGATTTGGAAAAGCAACGTCAGTGTTAGAGTGAAAGACAAACTATAAGTTGCTGGTGCTTTCTGTTGTGTTGTATGGTTGTGAAAGCCGACTTCTCACTGTGGATATGGAGAAATGATTACAGGCTTTTGAATACAAATGTTACAGACTATGTTACAAATGTTACAGACTATGTTACAGATTATGTTACAAATGTTACAAAATTCTATGAATCTTCTATAGAGAGTGTAAGACAAATATGTATGTAAGAAAAAAATAGAGATGTATACATGTTCACAAGAATTATTGCTTTCAGTAGTGAGACAACCAAAACTTGCATGGTTTGTACATGTATAATGACATGATTCCTTGACAAAAAAATATGATCAACCATCATTCACCTGGGGACAGACAATAACAAAAAATACATACACAGGAGTACATACTGAATACTGTAATAATAATAGCTGTCCATCGTAGGTGATGACAACAGTTTCGGATTTGTGTTGCTGCATCTTTCTGATGTGTGAGTAGATGACTGAAAAGCATAATTCTGGGATAGAATCATATGATAATAGTTTGGCATCTGTCTGTTTGTTGTTCTGGCAACACATTTTCTCAGTGTCTCTGAAATTGGATGCTTCTCAGCGACGCAAACATCTCTGCTGGCAACAGACTCCCAGGATGTGATGTCAATGTTGAAACTCTTTAGAGACACTTTGAGAGAGTCCTTGAAATGTTTTTTCTGTCCACGATTTTGCCTTGAGAAGCTCACCATACATCATCTGTTTAGGATGTTTTTGTCAGGCTCGTTCATGTCCAGCCCATCTCAATCTTCAGCATTCTATGAATTCTTGGGATGTTGGATATAGGAGGACTTCAATATATGAGTACACTGAATACTGTACAGCTATCTATTACTATAGGTATACTAAAGTGAAAGTAAATTAACAATGAACAATTCAATCACTAATACTCAGATAAGTAAAAGAAGAATGATAAGTATAAAGTAATAAAGTGTAAGGAGTTACCTATAATAGGACCTAGTTACCACCTCTGAGTATCATATGAGATACTATCATGTATGTCAGTAATGCAACTTCTCAAAGAATTGTACACCGCTGACGGTTGGATTCTTCTGGATATGAAATAAAGCTCTGGGGAAACCACTCCGTGAGAGCAATTCCCTATTGCTCCGAAACAACAATAATTACAGTAGAATAGGCAATGACAATACTATAGGCTATTCAATAGCAGCTTAAAAATAGCATATATAAGCCAAGCCTATAAGCATAGCCGTATCGACATCATCGTATGCTAGTAATTAAACGCTGATATGGTTTCTAATTTGATTGTTGGTGCGAGCAAAAGGTCTATAGGTCACATTATATGCCAGCAAATATAATAATGATCACACACAGATATTCCAAGTGAATTATTAATATCATACATATGTCAGTCATTGGATTGAATGACTTCATCCATGAGTATCCTATCCAGTAATCCCACAGTATCGTATCACATTCGCTTCAGGAGTTGAGTATCATGTATCAAATTGAATCAGACGACGTCCGTCATATCATGCTTCCCTACTACGACTATCTCCACGAATCACTTTTACATGCATGTCTTATCCACACACAGAAAAATTAAAAGTCATTACCTATATTATACTGCACTTGATGAATTACAATGAATAACTACACCAGAAGTCTAATCACTTAACGATGTAACATGAAAACGGTTCGGTATTTCCTTTATCGTCCATACAACAGTCCTGGTACTAGCACTGCCTAACCCGCAGCAACCAATCAGATCAAGGTTTACAGACGGTTTTGTACAATCAACAGAGCAGAGCATGCAGTTCTGCAATAACAGTCAGTGTAATCCAGTGGCTCTCAGCATTTTATAGCTCGTGACCACCGTTTGGGACAAACTATAAGCCGTGGCCTCTCCGGAACCAGGCGCGCATATAAGGGGGGTTTAAACTCCTCAACAAATCCGAACATGACTTTTAGTACCAGGAACGCGTTTCTACCGACTTTTCTACCTTTATGGTCGGTAACCCCCCCCCCCCCTTTTAAAACGATTTTTCCTTCATTAAGGTCTTCAATTTCCCGTTCAAAAAATGAAATGTACACACGAAAACGGACGAATAATTATAAATAAATATTTTATTGGGGGTAAAACTCCTTAAGACTGATAACTGTGGCCCTGTTCGGTGCCTAAAAATAATCATATAGGGCCTACTTTCTTTGCAGGACATCGAGAGTTTTTAAGTTTTAATGCTATAGGCCCTATATCTTATTGTTCATCGCTGAAACAGTTATATTCAAGTTGAAAAGCTGGACACTCAATGGAGAAACAGAACGAAGGATTCAGGATTTTTAAAACAAGTGCTATATACGTTTATTAAGAATTCGCTATATGCACCTATATAAAACAATAGGACAGATATATTTGTCCGGCGTCAAATGAACAATCTTGCAGGTTATCAAGAACCACTTTGTCAGTGGTGAAACGGCGTAAGCTTGTTTGGTTTGGACATGTAACGTGACACGACTCGCTTTCTAAAATTATTTTCCAAGGAAGAATCGAGAGTGGAAGGATGAGGAGGAAAGAGAAAATCCTGAATTGATAACATCAAGTAATGGTCTGAGCATGGTTTTTCTACATACCTCCGCATGACCGAAGATATAGTTGTTTTTATAGGAGAGCTTTCTAGTGTAGATGCATCCAATGTGGCACCCGAAAGACCCTAACGATTTATGCATTTTAGTGTCCTGTTTTTCAGCATTGTCCAAAATAATAATATCATTTGGATTAAAGTGCTATAAAAGAGTTCTGAGAATACCACGGACAGCAAGAAAACAAACCAGGTGGTGCTAAGCAAACTCAGCGTCCAAGAGGGCTGGCTTCTGAACACTATATTAAGAAAAAGCGAGGCTTTTTCGGTCACGCTAAGAGACATGACGGTATGAATAGAGTAATATTGGAGGACATGATAGAAGGTAACAGGGGTAAAGGCCGACCAAGACGCCGGTGGAAAGAAGATTACATGAATGCCTACACATGTCCCTAAAGGAGGCTGGACAACTTGCTCAAGACCAAGGAAAATTCAGTAGATCCATAAGAAAGACTACGTTCTGGAAAGAATATGTCACGTGATGATGATCGTCCCCTCCCCCTTTCATGACGAATCTGTGGCCGCCCAATATTTTGTCCTGGAGATCTAATGGTGTAAGTCACGCTTTTTTGGTTAATTAAATTTTTAAAAAGCTGTCCAAATCCCAGATCATATGTATACCTGCTTATTTTAGGAATAATTAATATAAATATTATATCAGTAATTAATTTAAATATTAATTTATTTATGGTTAGAGTTAGGAGAGTTGCATTTTACATAACTAACCCTAACCCTAAATACAGTAATATGCAAATTAATAAATGATGAACATAAACTGATCATCATAGCCAAGGAAATAATCAAACGAGGTAGGCATCTGATGTGGGATTGGATCAAAAAATATCTAATAGGTACGTCACTTTCAACCTATGACATTAGTCCAATTTTCTTCTATCATATATTTGTGCAATCACAACGTAGTGGAGGTCACGATCCTGGTAGTTCAATCACCACGACCTCAAGAGTAGAATAGGTTACACACTTACATTGGCATATTTATAACACACACGCATCGACGCAATCTTGTTTTTGAAATAAAATGTTGCCTCTAAGACAAGAGTGTGGACAAAAATGTGTCTCCGTGGGCTGATAAATTTCGAACACTCCTTTTCATACCTTTTTATAACTCTTTTTATTTTACTTTTTTTCTACTCTTTTCTACCTTCTTCTTCTTTCGTTCACTTGAAACATGTCTATATCAATAATTCTGTCTCCTGAATACAACTCAGTCTTTTGTAATTCATACAGTGGCCCATGGAGCTTTGATTCCAGTGTTGTTTCCTCTGGCCAATATGTCTGCCTCAGTGTTTCATGCTCTGAATACTCTTGAAGTATATGTTTGGCACTCTGTGCTGCCTGTCCACATGTACACATGGCCGTGTTGCCAATCTTGAACTTTGTATACATGTTCTTCTTCTTTCGTTCACTTGAAACATGTCTATATCTGTAATTCTGTCTCCTTAATAAAACTCACTGTCTTTTGTAGTTCATACAGTGTCCCATAGAGTTTTGATTCCAGTGTTGTTTCCTCTGGCCAATATGTCTGCCTCAGCGTTTCATGCTCAGAACACTCTTGAAGTATATGTTTGGCACTCTGTGCTGCCTGTCCACATGTACACATGGCTGTGTTGCCAATCTTGAACTTTGTATACATGTGACTGCGGATTCGGTTGTGTCCTGTTCTGAGACGTAGAATTATAACTTGTTCTGATCTGTTCATAATATGATAGTCATCTTGTGTTGGTGTTTGTGGCTTTCTTATTGACTTGATCATCTCTGTTTTTTCTGATGGTAGGTGATTGGTATATCTGGTTGGTCTTCGGCAGCACCTTCCTTAGACAGTTGGTCTGCGTTTTTCATTTCCTGGTATTCCACAGTGAGAGGGTATACACTGCATGGTTACCCTATATTTGTAAGACAATTCATTAAGTAGTTTCTGCAAGTCTGTTAGTTTTCCAGAGAGTTTGAAGCACTGACTTTGCATCTATCAGGAATACCACAGACTGTAGGCCAGAGTTGGAGTTCAGCAGTTTTTTAGTTGTCACATTAATTGCCTGGATTTCTGCATCATAATTATTGCTGAATTTTCCCGTCGGTGTTCTGATTGTATCTCTAGACTTGTGTGGATATTCTATATATACACCTGCACCTCCATTCCTCACAGCATTCTGTCCTGACCCATCTGTGTATACTCTGACCCATATATCTTGTGGATATTCCTCATCCAGGAAACTGAGGGTGACTATCCTTCGATGCACACTGTTCTGTTCGTCCTCGCTTAGTATTCTTTCTTTTCTACCTAGTAAAATGGTAATCTTCTTTAGTGTGCTATATTTACACCAGTTATATTTTTTTTTGGGTAATATTATGAACTTTTACAAACATTTGTGTGCGCAAGTCTTATGTATCAAGTCCAAATTTTGTGAGCCCATGATATAAAATGTGTTTGCTAGCACACGTTAGCGCGCCTTAGCGGAAATAGTGTTCATATGCTAAGGTAAACACCTTTCAACTGCAGAGTTATTATAATTCTTTCTTTTTTTTCAGCACACTAACCATGCACAAATAATGCGGATCATGGTTCAGGTAGTTGTACCACGAAGACCTCCAAGGTTAATGAATAAAGTTGCTACTCACTCTGGATTTTTACATCGTCCGACAATTAAATAATGAGACACATTTTATTTTGGCTTAGACAAAAACATGAGTAACATCTTCTTCTTGATTAGAAACTGGCCTCACAGCACGTGGGGCATTCTCAGAAGTGATCCACCCTCTGTTCCAGCAGCCATCAGGCTCGGTGTTTCAAGTCTAATGCCGCCAAAACAGACGTCGACATCAGGGCACAACTCTGGCCCCTGCGACAGGTTTCTTTGTTGTTCTGCCCACCCACGTCGTGCCCATAACTAGTTCAAGCACAACATCGGCCTGTCGGAACAACATGGTAACTGTTATCGAAGGTTACGACTACGGGATTGTATAGATGACGTGCCATATGAAGTTTCTATAAGAAGATAACCTCAATATAAAGGCATGTCATCTATTAAGATTTTCTGTTGCATGAATGGTTTGTCTAATGAGCCATTGGTGAGACTCACAGACGCAACCGCATGCGCTGAGTAACATCATCATTATTCAAATCATGCATTCCAAACAGGCAACATTCATCTATAATCTGGCAAAATGTCAACGTCTTCCGGTCAGTAGATGACAAATAACTTGACATTACCTACGTTGACTAGTGAGCGCTGTGTAATTGTTTTTTTTTTTTTATTTGTGAGAACCCCAGGAATTGCGAGCGATTAGCTATTACTGCTTATGTACAGTTGTTTTTTTTCATGAGCTTTCTTTCATACCCAGGTGACTTCATCTTTCGGCTTAGTGCAATGTCTATTGTAGGAGCCTTCTACTCTGAGGGGGAACTTACTATCTATTGTCTTTTCCATAAATGATTTTAGGCGTCGTGGGGAGTTTTTGTCTTTGGTCATCTTTGTTGTCCTTGCCATGGTCAGGCCGTGGTTGCAATCTCTCTCATTGAATCTTCCCATCTTGTTCTTGGTCTTCCTTTTTTCCTTGAAACTGTACTTTCTGTTCTTGCACGCGTGGTGGCTGGTTGTGATGGTTCCATTCGCATAAAGTGACGGAACCAGTTGATCTGCTGTCTTTCTATATAGTGTTTGCATGTTATGATCTTTACTATCTTTCTGATTTATCTTTCTGTTGTCTTCATTTCTCATTCAGTCTCTTTTAGTGACGTTTATGGCCTTTCTCAGACAAATCATCTCACATGTTGTAATCATTCTCAAGAATGTTGTTGTCCGGTGCCATGTCTGACACTGGTTTAATAAGAACATTATATAAAGATCAACCATTATAAATTGTGTTTCAAAAATCGGAAAAGATACTATTGAGGCAGTTGAATTTATAAGACACGGTTATTATAAGAAATGAATATCTTGTGCACATATATTAAGTTGGCATTCAAGATTCAAAACATATGTGGATCGATTACAAAACATGTGTGGATCGATTACAAAACATGTGTGGATCGATTACAAAACATGTGTATATCGATTACAGAACAAGCTACAGGAACGTCAAATTTATGTTCATACCGAGGAGCTCATTGCCAAAGTCAGAAAACGGATACATGAAAATGATTGTTCGACTGTGAGGATGATGACAGATGAATGTAATGTTAGTCAATATACGATTCGTAATAAATTGGTGAAAGATTTGGGCAAGAAAAAAGTAATATATCGGTGAAAGATTTGGGCAATAAAAAAGTAATATATCGGTGAAAGATTTGGGCAATAAAAAAAGTAATATATCGGTGAAAGATGTGGGCAAGAAAAAAGTAATATATCGGTTAAAAATTTGGGTAAGAAAAAAGTCGCTTCTCCGTTTGTGTCACATTCGTTGTCTGATTACTAACAACACGCACCTGCTGAGTACGCAATCGTACTCATCAATAAATCTTGTGACACATTTAAAAAATATAATCTTTATTCTTGACTAGAAACTAGCTTCACAGCACGTGGGGCATTCCCATGAGTGCTCCACTCTCCGTTCCAGCAACCATCTTAGTGTATGTAGAATCAGAGTCCCGGTAAGATGTTGATTGTGTGATCTTCGGGGGGCCTTCCAAAAGATTTACTTTTCATTCCCTCCCCTGTAATGATATTAGATAGTAACGGAAGGTGAAGTATGTTGTGTTGATATAATCCCACAAATAAACGCCACAGTGCGCAATGGAAATCACCAGGAAAGCCAAAAGGCAAAGCATAATTTATCTTCAAAAGGCAAAAGTGAAGACAACGTTGAAATGTTTCATGGTTGGTAGGTTGCTTATCCAGCCGTCCATGGGCTCATGCCCTTTGACCTAATGCCATTAGATGGCATTATATTGCTGGGAAGTCTGTGGATTTTCGGCCCACCCCGGGACAGTGCCAGAGAATAACTAGCACACCTCCAGGAAGGCAGGTTTCAACTTATGCACTGTGCCTAGCCACTGTAGCCAAGATAGGGTTCAATGTGCTCATTCCCCGCCACCAGTTGACTACTGGTTATGCCGAACTTCTCTATTGCTCCAGGCATGGAACCAACTGTTCAAGTCAAAAGGATTGTCACGTTCTGAGGCACTGTGCCTCTATAATGGGCCTCAGCCATAGGAAAAACAGTGATGTCAGTTTCCTCCTCCTCAGTGCTGCACAGTACATCTCTGGCTCCCTCCCAACCACAGAGTATATACATATATATTCAGGTAAACATGAAACATATTTCAACAACAAAATAAAATCATAACTGTATAGATGACATGCCATGAAGCTTCTATAAGAAGATAACCTCAATATAACGGCATGTCATCTACTAAGGTTTTCTGTTGCATGGATGGTATGTCTAGTGTGCCCTTGGTGAGACCCACAGACGCAAACACATGCGTGCGGATGTTAGTTAATTTGTGTTATATCAGAGCTTTACAGTCATTAAGACAATAGTGGATGTTGCAGTTCGGGTAATCCAGTCACCACGGCCGGGTATACAAACCTGACAAGCGAGCAAGTACACTATTTGGAAACGTGAATTATGAGTGTTCACGTTATTCAGGAGTTATAAATCTGCGAATTGTCCAGCAACTAAGAATTAACTAGTTTGTTCCCTTTGTAGTGAAATCTATGTCAACGTATTATATCTTCCGTAGTAGTTGAGGGATCTGCCTTGTGCTCAAAAGGTCGCACACAGATCCACACTAAATATATTCATAATTCATGTGACGTAGTGTCACCACACAGATCCACACCAAATATACGCATAATTCATGTGACGTAGTGTCACCACACAGATCCACACCAAATATACGCATAATTCATGTGACGTAGTGTCACCAACAGATCCACACCAAATATACGCATAATTCATGTGACGTAGTGTCACCACCAATGTCATTGAATGCACGGGGAATGTGTAGACAGCCGGTACTATTGCTGCTGTTTTTCTTGCTACTGCTGCTGCTACTTGCTAATGTAATACTGCTGCTGTTGTTGTTATTGTCACTGTTGTTATTAATAGCTGTTGTTACTTTTGTTACTGCTACTTGCTGATATACTACTATAGTTAAAGTTGCTGTCACTGTTGCTTCTGCCATGTCATGTGACGTATTCTTTCTAGAACGTTGCCTTCCCAATGAACTCCCTGAACCTTTCTCTATCGTGCGCCGCATGGCTTGTATTTTCCAAAGATGTATTCCTGTTATCTCTGATGTTATCTGCCCATCGTCTTCTTGGTCTGTATACTCTTCCCCACCCAGTGCTTTGCACTCTATTTTTTGTCTTTCTAAACAGTTGTGCCTCTTTCTATTACCAAATAAGTGTAGTTTTATAACCAACACTCTGGCATCTTCAATGTGCTTATAATATCTGAGTTCTCTGTTTTTTTCCTTCCATGATATTCTAAGTATCTTTCTGAGCATTTCATCTCAAAAGCGTTGATCTTCTTTGCCGCTGTTTTACATAGGGTCCATGTTTCACAACCATATGTTGCAACCAGTAACATAAAAGTTCTTAGCATTAGCAGTTTCGTTTCTATTTTGTTGTTTTTGTGTCCATGTTTTTAAAACGAGTTATTTAACAATATGCCATTGCCAATCTCTTCCTTATCTCTGACATGCATTCTCCTGCACAGTTAATGTTTGCTCCTAAGTATTCGAACTTATCCACACATTCTATCTCGGTATGGTCTAATTCTAATTTTTGGTTGTCGTCTTGTTATAACTATTGACATGATTATTAAATTATTTTGTTGTTGCTCGTTTATATATACGTTTTGTGATTCGCTGTATTTCTTTGTGTTCTTGATTTGTTGTTTCAATCCCTTTATATAATTTGAAAGAAGCACAGTGTCGTCTGTGTAGCGTAGTTCTCACCGATGTTTAATGCGTGGTAGTCAGCGGTGTGTATGTCTTCTCTTACATTCCTCACTATATTTTCTGTGTAGATGCTGAACAGGTATGGGGAGAGTGTGAATTCATGCCTTACTCCACTCTGTACCTCAAACCACTATGAGATATCGTCCTCTAACTTCACTGCAGCCTTTTTATCTTGGTAAAGTTCTTCTATTAGATGAGTCAGATATCTTGGGAAACCCATGTTGTTCATTATCTGCCATAGTTTCTGATGTTGCACGCAGTCCTAATTTGAGTAGGCCTAGTCTATGAAACACATGTGCAGGTCAGTTGAGAATTCCCTACACTATTCTGGATGAGCCTCATGTTAAGGATGTGATCTCTTGTTCCTCTGTCCGATCTGAATGCGGCCTGTGTTTCGTTTAAACCCATCTTTAATTTTAGGTTGATTCTTTGCACTATGATGTTTAGCATTATTTTAAGGGCTATATTTTAAGGGCTATAGTTCTATGTATATTATACTAATGCTACATCACAAGACCACAATCCCAGAGAAACTACCGATTAACATATAGGAATTTTCTAGGGACAATATTCCCACAGTTTGCCATTACTTTCGGGAAAGAACAACCGCTAATAGGACACCATAGAGAGAACACATTCATTCTCGTCGACCATTTTGGCGGAAACCCAACGTTGTTACTATTACCTGTTACTAATACCTGTTACTAATTTCCTGTTATTACTTCTGCTACTGCTGTTAGCTAATGTACTGTCGCTGCTGTTGTAGCTGTCACTGTTACTGATCCTTAATGCTGTTACTTTTGCTACTGCTTGCTGATATGCTGGTGATGATGTTGTTGTCGCTGTTACCATTACCTAATGCTGTTCCTCTGCTACTGCTGCTTACTGATGTACTACTACTGCTGTTGCTGCCACTATTACTACTAATTGCTGTTATTACTTTTTCTACTGCTGCTTACTGATGTACTACTACTGCTGTTGCTGCCACTATTACTACTATTTGCTGTTATTACTTTTTCTACTGCTGCTTACTGATATACTACTCATATTCGTATCTACTAGAAAACATTTCAAATCTTGTTTATTTTTCAACCTTTAAATGATAACATACTGGCATTCATTAATAGTTTATTTACATTTGACATCAAGGTTATGCACTCTACGTTTATAAATCACTTTGACCTTTTAGTGTGTCCTTGACAACGCCTGCGATATCAGGACCAGAACTTGCAATAATATTGGATGCAGATTGCAAAATATTTAAACTTTTGTTTTCAGTTTATTATAAACGGCTAATATTTAGATAATTGTAGGTATTTTCTGTACGTTTTTTTTTAGACAAATCGAATCTGGGAAGGCAGACTATAACGTTAGATATTTGCTTGTGATATCGTCGGCAAGGTGAGTACAATAACTGGTATTACGTTAATATTGCATCTATTCTGTTCAAATCCCATAAGTAACAGAATAATAACAGCATTGATAAGTATTTGATAATGTTATATATCGCAAATTCTTCTTCTTTTTCAGCGTTCATTCTCAAATTCCCGCTGGATCTCTCTTGTAGATGGACGATGTTCCTATTAGATTTCCAACATGATGTAGTCCAGAAAATGAAAACGCGTATTATTTGCGTCAATGGTCAGACACATCCGTCTTCTGCAGATATAGCAAAATAACTACAAAGTATTGTGATACTAAATTATAACACTTTTGAATATATCTCATTAATCATCAACAGCGCAGGAGAGTATTCAGCAGAGATCAGAAAGATGTTAGAAATAACCCTACCAAAAAATCACAAATGAAAAAATATGTGGTAAGGGACAACAGAAAAACAATGTTATAACTATTAACAAGCTAATATGTGTCCAGAAGTAACATGTTTGCTGTGAGACGTGGATAACGACATCCACAATAGAAAGGAAAATATTAGTATTTGAAATGAGATAACTATAGAAAGATTCTAAGAATATCATGGATAGAACGACGATCCAACACATAAGTACGTATAGCCCTGAACATAGAAGAGGATTGGATTCTCAAAAGATATGGGAGAACATCGGTATCAGAAATGATGGACAGCACACGAAATATAAGTCTGTGGAAAGATGTGATAACCAATGCCACACAGCATCGACTATAATAAGAAGAATATAAAAAGAGCTAGTCTTTCTGCTTCTGTTGCTGTCATGTTCAGGTGGTCTTTGATGTCTTGGGTACATCTTCTTCTTGGTATGTCTCTTGTTCGTCTTCTGGCATCATCCACTCCATTATGGTCTTCTCTAGGCTGTCATAGCGTTTAACATGGCCAAAATATTGTAGTTTTCTGCAAGGAACCATGCTGTCTAGCCAGTTTTATTTTACAGTTTTAATTTCTCTCAGGATGGCTACATTGATGATACTTTTGGTCCATAGTATTCTGAGGATTTTTCTGTAACATTTTGTTTCAAATGCTGCTATTTTATTTTTCACTTTGTTGGTGATTGTCCATGATTCACGCCCATATATTGCCACTGGGAATATGCAAGCTCTTAGGAATGTTAGTTCTGTTGTTTTGCAGCACATGTTTTTAATTTGTATCAGTTTCTTTGACGCAATAGCTAACCTCCTTCTGATTTCGTCATATCAATCACCGTTACTCTTGATAAGAAAAGTATTAAGAACTGGTGACTCTTTCTAATTCTCTGCTGTTGATACTGATTGAGAACTTGCTAGCAGTTTTGTCGCTTGTCATAATCTTAGTCTTGTTTGCATTCAGAAATATGTTTTGTTTTTCACGATGTTCTAAAGTTTATGATGTGTTCGAGACCTGCTTGACTGTGTGTCAACATGCCACATTGATATTATGATGCTTAAGATCATAAAGTCAAACACACAATGGAGTTTTTAGGATTTGTCGAAGTTAAAGAAGTTCGAAATCATATTGGTAACGGGCAAGAATAAAGGAATGAGTGGCAGAGGACAACAACATGATGTAATCTTAGATTTTAACATCATATCATGATAGAGAGTAAAAAACGATGCTGAGATTCAAGATGCGGAAAATAAGATGGCCTTGATGATTCATCATCACCACATGTGTGTGTGTGTTTTTTCCATCACATGATGATGATGACCATTTGTTACATCCGCTTTTGAACATTCAGTTAGAGTTATGTCCTTGACTATGAGTTCGTAAATGGCTAATAAGCTATATTCGAGATGTAAATGTCCTTGGACAGTTCGGGCATGACCACAGTAGAAGGATTTTGTTATATCCGTAACTTTCTAGCTACCCTCCGCTGTTGAGTTGCTTCATTTCTTGTCTTTTAACATGATGATGTGCCCTGTCTGACTGTAGAGAGCCATGTAGATCTATTTTGTGCACGTTCTTCCAATGTATTTTGGTATATTTCAAAGGTTGTCAGTGAGGTCTTTAGCGAGTCTTTGCAACGCTTCTTTTGGCCACCTTGAAATCGTATACCCTTCTCAAGGTCACAATAAAGAAGTATCTTTGGCAGACGCTGGTCTGTGATACGCTCCAAATGACCTGCCCTACGATATGTGTCTGATCACCACCAACTTCAGTTGACACGGCAATTAATAACGAGAAACATCAAACATGTCTACACGTGTTCTGACAATACGACTAATATAAAAACAATCAGACAGTACATAAATGAATCAAATTACAGCAGAAATTATTTTATATATCGATGTGTATTGGTTTAATTTATTACTATTAGTGTAACTTAGATGGATATTGTTACACTATCGATGTATTGTTACATTATTTCACGAAATAGTTGTGTTTTTTTTTCAAATAAAACCACAACTTTAATGTTATTGTTGCAATAATTGCTTTACATTAATATTTCTCTAGTTTATGTCCTAGTTGATCTTGTTTCTGTCCTAGTTTCTCTAGCTGCTGTTTTTCATCCAGATATCAACTGGAATCTTGTTGTCATCTATATGTGTTATCTTTTTTTTTTTTCTATGCTTATTACCATACCATAAATTGTGCAAGTTTCCTTCTGAAGTTTTAGAAGTACATTCTAGAAATTCTATCTCAACTCCAGCACTAGGGGTTTTCAATATGTACGTCAACAATCTGTAGCCAATTTTTGACTCCGCCCCCCCCCCCCCATTGTCACTAGATTGTCAAGACTTAGAACCTCCTCTCCGCCCTCTGCTTACATATGACAACAGTTTTAACCATCCCACCCAAAACAATTGCGGAGGTAAAAAACAAAAACTACATGACTTTTATTTCAGACTTTTCGAACAAAAATATCCAACTACAACAATTTCACCATTATACAATAATTTCTTCCTTATACAACAATTTTACACTTATACAACAATTTCATCGTTAAAGATTTTATCCTTTTACAACAATTTCACACTTATACAACAATATTATCATTAAAAACTTCATCCTTATACAACAATTTCAACGTTATACACCAATTTCATCCTCATACAACAATTTCATCTTTATACAACAATTTCATCTTTATACAATAATTTCATCCTCATACAACAATTTCATCTTTATACAACAATTTCATCTTTATACAATAATTTCATCCTCATACAACAATTTCATCTTTATACAACAATTTCATCCTAATACAACAATTTTTGTTGGGGACCTCAACATTTTTCACCCCCCCCTCCGTTGTCACCAAGTGTGACACATTATCAGACGCGCCCCCCCCCCGCCAAATGTTGAGTTCATGTATGGATAGCCACTTATGATCAATGACACCGGATATATAGCCTTTGCTACGATATTGCTAGTACAGCTGATACACACATTTATTGTACCGTTACAAATATAGCGCTTGAGGAAAGCTGCCGGGGTCACCAAGCTTGACAGATTGCGAAATGAATATATCAGGGAAAGAATAGGTATAATGTCTTGTACAGATTACATAGAGAGAGAACAGATCAAGTAGTTATTTCAGGGAAAGAATAGGTATAATATCTTGTACAGATTACATAGAGAGAGAGAATAGATCACGTGGTTTTGCCACATTATGAGAATGCATCACAAAAAGTTGCCCGTACCAGCATATAACCAAATGAGATCAGGGTACAAAACCAGAGGAAGACCACGGAATTATGGATAGAAAACGTCAGGGACATCCTGTGCAAACATGGTATAACACAGCCGAGGCCACACATCTGACTTTAGAACGCAAATTCGAGCTTCAATCGCCCCTAGGCTTAACGGCAAGAGTGAATCACAAACCACCCGGAGAAAGACAATAGACAATAGACAATAGACAAATATAGCAAGCTATTCATTATTTACGATAATGGTCACTAAATCAGGAAGAAGTCTGTTTAAACTTCATAAAATCCGTATGAAGAATCCTATTTGAAGTTCATTAGATCGGTAACAATGTCTGAGAAAGTAAACCATATACACAGTGTAGTATTTAAAAAAAAAAAGAATAATAATAATTCGACTCATTTATCTTCGTTATGTTTTATTTTGTGTTCACAATTTTAACGGTTGTTTTCTTTAAAACCATATGTATTTCAATGGAACCTTGAACTTTGAAACATGATTTGTCTGATATTCTGTATAGATTTACATTTGTGAATGTAAATTTTTGCCCAAATGTGTGTAAATATTCGGTATTGATAATCGACAAATACTATATGAAATACCAATGTTACTGTTATATCCTAACTATCAGTGTAAAACATAAATAAGTGGCAATAAAAATGAATACACTTGAAATGTTCAGTAAGCATATTTTATCATGGACGACTTTAAATGATGTAATACAGGGTTAAATGGTGTAGCTGAGGGTTAAATGATGTAACAAAGGGTGAAATGGTGTAACAGAGGGTGAAATGGTGTAACAGAGGATTAAATGGTGTAACAGAGGGTTAAATGGTGTAACAGAGGGTTAAATGGTGTAACAGAGTGTGAAATAGTGTAACAGAGGATTACATGTTGTAACAGAGGATTAAATGGTGTAACAAAGGGTGAAATTGTGTAACAGAGGGTGAAATGGCGTAACAGAGGATTAAATGGTGTAACAGAGGGTTAAATGGTGTAACAGAGGGTTAAATGGTGTAACAGAGTGTGAAATAGTGTAATAGAGGATTACATGTTGTAACAGAGGATTAAATGGTGTAACAAAGGGTGAAATGGTGTAACAGAGGGTGAAATGGTGTAAAAAAGGGTTAAATGGTGTAACAGAATGTTAAATGGTGTACCGGTGTAACAGAGTGTTAAATGGTGTACCAAAGGGTGAAATGGTGTAACAGAGGATTACATGGTGTAACAAAGGATTAAATTGTGTAACAAAGGGTGAAATGGTGTAACAGAGGGTTAAATGGTGTAACAGAGGGTGAAATGGTGTAACTGGGTGAAATGGTGTAACAGAGGGTGAAATGGTGTAACTGGGTGAAATGGTGTAACAGAGGGTAAAATGGTGTAGCAGAATATTACATGGTGTAACAGAGGATTAAATGGTGTAACAGAGGATGAAATGGTGTAACAGAGTATTACATGATGTAACAGAGGATTAAATGGTGTAACAGAGGGTTAAATTGTGTAACAGAGTATTACATGGTGTAACAGAGGATTACATGGTGTAACAGAGGATTAAATGGTGTAACAGAGGATTAAATTGTGTAACAAAGGGTGAAATGGTGTAACAGAGGGTTAAATGGTGTAACAGAGGGTGAAATGGTGTAACAGGGTGAAATGGTGTAACAGAGGGTAAAATGGTGTAGCAGAATATTACATGGTGTAACAGAGGATTAAATGGTGTAACAGAGGATGAAATGGTGTAACAGAGTATTACATGATGTAACAGAGGATTAAATGGTGTAACAGAGTATTAAATGGTGTAACAGAGGGTTAAATGGTGTAACAGAGGGTTAAATTATGTAACGGAGGTTTCAATGGTGTAACAGTGGTTAAATGGTGTACTATGAGTTAAATGGTGTAACAGGGGTTGAATGGTGTAATATATGTGTAAGTTTATAAATACTCAAGCAAACTAAACTGCGATGTATGAATAAATCGCGTGAGCGACATTGACCTATGAACTTGTTTCGCGCACGTGAATAAAGCAAATCGCACGCGCACTATGGAAGATGACCTAATTTGAAATCGGCTCCTTTTATCAAAACTCCGCTAAATAAACAATTAGGATTATATAACAACAAGATTGCAAAGTTTAGGTCAATAAATGAAACTGATAAATGAAAACGATTTTATCTTCAGTCTTCTGTTTGCTGATTTAGTGCCAATATCTTGTGTAACTTTCCGACTGTTTGTGTTCGGTTATCTGTTGTGTGCGAAGGCCATTTGTGAGAGACGTGTCCCTTGTCTACATTGTCACAGCAACCAAGTATATCCGGGGTTCTCAATGCGAGCGATATGGCTCCCTGGAATCCGCATACATTTACTAGTCGGTCAAGAAAGGAAACATGAAATTTAAGGTGAGGGTCATATAGAAGTCATAACATGTGGATCCAATTATTATCACTATATGTCGTATATCTCCTACTTTTGTCTTCTGTCTTACTTATTCATCCTGTGCCTAAAGTGTTAGCACGGGAGGGCTTTAGACTAAGGAGTAAACTCCTACAGAGAATCTGGAGGGGGGAGACCCTAAGGTAATCAATGGTGTATTAAACCATCTTCTAGCATCTATTGAAGTTTTCATTGTTTTCAAACATATTGGCATAACATTTCCATTTTAATTAATCAACAGAGGAGCGATGGATTAGTGAAAACAAGACAAGGCACTTTCTCTATAAAATCTGCATGGGCAAGCTGTCGTGTATGAAACGCAGTGACCATGTGCCTTAGTAATTTAAACTGTCCTGCTTTCTGACTATCGGTAAAAACGCAAACACGACCATTATAGCATTTTTATCATAGGTAACTATTTAACTAGACGATATATAATCAAATATATAACTATGACACGAAGACAGCCACAAGCTTTCTAGTCAGGTTTCAGTGAGGCCACGAAAGAATGATAATGTGGAAACGAGGACCCGAGAAAAAGAAGGTTTAGACCCACTGAACTATGTGAGATGCTATAGATAGATGGATGCAAACGTAATTTGATGGAGAGATAAGCCGAGAAAGATAAATAGATAGACGTCAGATAAAAAAATCATCATAATTGAGTGCCGTCTCCGCAATGAAGGTTGACTGTAACAGACCTCCAACATCCCCTGTCTCTTGTCTTGGTGGTACACTCTACTAGAGTTTAGCTTGTCCATCTCGTGATGCTATTCTTCCACAGATAAACAAATAAATGGAGATAAATAGGTAGACATCAGATAAGCAAATAAATGGAGATAAATAGATGATAACGTTTGATAACAATGTAAAGATATGATATTGAAAAAAATTGTCAAAAACTGGAAGCTGATAAGATTATGTTGCTTTTTTCTAGCACCTGGTGGAGCAACGTTTCAGTATAATTTCTTCTGCATGGAAATCAGAGCATTAGACACGGTGAGGGGAGGGGATTAACCTAAATATAACAACGTTATTTCCTACTTTTTATCGGAAAGTCTTTTTCTTTGTGAGATTTTGGTGCTCTTTTGAAAGGGGTGAAGACAGACCAGAAAAAAAGGGGGGGGGGGGGGGGGTAATTTACCTGCTTTTTGGCTTGCACCCTAGAACTATTTACATGTTATGATTTCCAAAGGGTAGAGAGGGTGTTAAACACAGAAGACGGATGTGTCGGGCCATTGACGTAAATAAAACGGCGACACAACACATTTCCATTCTCTGGGCTACATCTTGCTGTAAATCTAGTAGAACCATTGCCTTGTTACAAGAGAGATTTAGTGGGAGTACTGTGTGTAATTAATGCATGTTTTTAGGACCCATAGTCATACCCTCTTTGATGGTTGTTCTGTAAAGATCTCTCTTGGTCATCCTTTGCCATCTTGTACCAATTTTAATGATTGTATTGACAGTCTTCATTTATTTTAAGTTCATCTCCGATTTAAATACATCATTTTCTTCTTATTGTTGTAGAAACATATTGCTATTTGGTGTCTTCTCTTACTTGCTTCCTTGTCTTACATTCTTCTCAACCATTATTTCAGAGTTTACTGACTTTTATTTCCAAAAGTATTTATTTTTTTCTCCACCGGTTTTGTTATTTTATAACTTTAGCACTATGTGTTACTATGAATATTACATTGGAGTTGAACAGTCGTAGTTTGGTGTAGAGGCTATTTAATTATTGCTTTTTATTTCCAAATGTTTGTTATGTGATTAAATCTACTTGATGTCAACCCAATTCTAGTAGAAATCTCTTTTGATGTATTATTTTTAACATCTTGTGTTATTTTTCTGTCTAAAGTGGAAAAGTTATCAATTGTCTCAATTTTTTTCTCTGTTGAGAGAGATTTTAAAATTACAGTTAGTAAAATTCATGATCTTAATCTTTGAAGCGTTGACTTGAAGGACAGTTTATTTTGAAAGATAAGATAGTTGGATACGAAGATGTACAAAGTTTATTTTGAAAGATAAGATAGTTGGATACGAAGATGTACAGACAGATTGTTAGATGATGACCATGTGTACAGCGTCACAAGTCTTCAGTCAGAATACTCTGGCTGGGGTGGAGAAACATCAAGTCATGTTTAACGGCCATAGAGATCACTTGGATAGAACGGATGCGTCTTCAAGTGCTAATAGCCCCAAACTCTTCCTCCTTCAATTATTCTTCTATCTAGCCTTCACTAGTGGATCATAATCGATGTCTGCATGCAACAGCAACCACAACTCAGAAACCGCTTCGGCGTGTAAAATCAGTGAAAGCGGCAAATGGAATCTGTGCCCATAGCCTCTGATGTATGGGACTATGTCCTGCCCAGCATGTAAAGTCTGGATACGGCGGACTGCGCAAAGGAGCTCAACTAACATGGACCACTGGACAGAAGACGTCATCCAGCTAGCGTTGCAGAGCGTCAAAGAGCACGGTGAGATGTAAGGCTCACTGGTCATCTACTGCACCCCGACACACATTCACTCGTCTGGACTCCTCTAGCCACTGAGACCATATATGTAGGGGCGAGAGAGAGAGAGAGAGAGAGAGAGAGGCTGACGACAATGCGCAACTCTCCTTCAATTTAATCCAATTCTCATCGCGCAAGTCATGGCTTTCATCAGCATCTCATCAGTCGTCCGTGTGCCAGACAAGCGTCTTCCAAATATATTATTCTATGGGGAGCTGTGTGACGGTAAACGTTCAAGTGGAGGGCAGGAAAAGCACTCCAAGGATCACCTACAAACTCTCTCAAACACTGCAGCATCTATCCCAGCTCCTGGGAGACTACAGCTCTTGATGGCACAGCTTGGCATACTCAGATCACTGATGGCATCACTAAATGTGAAAAATAAAGAACACTGCGAGCAATTTACAAGCGACAAAAGCGGAAGGACAAATTCGAAAACTCTTCCACCCCCAAACCCTCTACATTCCTGCTTGCACTGCAATATAACTTTCCTGGCACGAATCCGACTCATCGGGCATCTACGAACTCACAAACCAAATTAGACAATCACAAGTGTTTTGTTGTTTTCCTACTTGTTCATCACATTTATTGTTTTTCATGCCATGCCCATCTTTGCTTGCCAAGGAGGAACCACATCATCAGATGCTGAAATAAGACTGACTAATATATAAACTAGGATATGTACGCGTGGGTGTCTATGTTGTTGTTTGTTGAGCGTGTTTTATTTATGTTACATCTTTATTTAATTCTTGATCGCATCTGTAGCTACTCTTGTCTCTCTTGCAGGTTAACTACGGATCGAGAGAGAGAGAGAGAGAGGAAACCATGTCATTCTATCAGGAAACTGTATATAAATATATCACAACACATGGTCAGATCTTCATTTTCACGTCCTGATATAACCACAAGGAACTCATGCCCAAGGTTGAAAGGTGGTGTCTCGGCTTAAAGAAGCTTTAATCTCATAGATAACAAACAAAAAAAGACATCACTCGAGAATGCATTGAAACTGAAGCAACTTTTCGACATTTTGACATATTACACAACATCAACATAGATGAAACATTATGACCTCACATTCTCTTTTAGACTACTGAGTTCTGGTCAGCCCACACTGACTGTTTCTAGTGCTACATACGTTACAGAAGTGTACACTTTTTGACTCGGTGGACATTAAATCAACTCTAGAATGACTTTTTCAATAAATAATATTTCTGATGTACAGCGACACGACATTGTTACTCGCATGAACGATGACACATTTAAAAAACTGATTCCATCCATCTGTTTCTACATCGTACTTTCAGTCGTGGGTACTGTAGGGAACATTCTAGCAATCTATATCTTCCTTGCTCGCATGAAGAGAAATCTACAAAATAATTTATTTGTTCTACTTAGCTCTGTCAACCTGCTAGCGTGCGGAGTGTGTCTTCCATTGGAAGTTCTAGACGTGAGAAACATGTACAAATACCCAAATATTTTGACTTGTAAAATTAGCCGTTTTCTCAATATGTATACGATGCTGGTATCCACGTTGACTCTTTGTACAACTGCAATCTTCAGGCTGGGAGCAGCACGATCTGGAAGTGTGGTCAGCATAAAGAGATCTACACATGTAGCTGGAATAGTCATCCCGCTGGTGCTGAGCGCCTGCATAGCTTGGATAGGTATATTATTTGGTAGTCAGTTTACGATCATATACTTAAATTATATCATATGCAATATTTTAACTCAAAAATTAGATCAGACGTAATATTTTAACTAAAATATTAGATCAGACGTAATATTTTAACTAAAAAATTAGATCAGACGTAATATTTTAACTCAAAAACACTTGTTATCACTTTTATTTCGTGTTTTATCTTCAGGGAGTGCAATGGTGTACCTGTGACTGTGTCATAAAGGTCGCCACGACATGTACATGGTGGGTCTATTAATTTACTCTATGATAGAAAACGCAGTCCTTACTGGGAGTCTAAAACTGGACATCTATTGTTTGAGACCATCGCTCTAACCTCTCAGCCGTGCATAATAATAATATATTAGTTTAACAACTTCAAGACAAAGGTTAACATTCTGTGGGAAACCTTGAATCCTTATCAGATGATGTTATCATATTGATTACAAAGTTAGCAAGAGTCATCGTAAATTGTACGATCGATATTCAACTCTTGCCTAGAAAGATTTGAGTAAGTACAAGCAAAGTGATTCAGGCAAAAATAAATTACTTATTTTAGTTAATTATTTCTGCTCTGTGATGGAGTAATGTAGTCGTGGAGTGATGGGATGGTGGAGTGATGCAGTGGTGGAATGTTGGAGTGGTGGGGTGATGGAATGATGGTGTGGTGGAGTTGTGGAGTGTAGGGGTTGTAGAGTGATGGAGTGGTGGTGTAATGCATTTTTCTAGTGAATGAGTGGTGGAGTGATGACGTTTGTGCGTTATGGATTGGTGAGGTGGTGGACTGAAGTGCTGGAGTGATGAATTTATCAAGTGAATGAGTGGTGGAGTGATGACGTTTTTGCGTTATGGAGTGGTGAAGTGATGGAGTTATGAAATAGTGTAGTGATGGAATGGTGGAGTTATGGAGTGGTGATGTGATGGTGTGGCGGAGTGATGGAATGATGAGTTGGTGAAGTGATTGAGTTATGGAGTTGTGGAGTGATGGGGTGGTGGAGTTGCATAGTCATGCAGTTGTGGAATGGTGGACTGATGTAGTGGTGAAATGATGGAGTAATGAGGTGGTGGAGTGATGGAGTGGTAGAGTTATTGAGTGTTAAAGATATGGAGTTGTGGAGTGATAGAATGATGAAGTGGTGGAATGGTGGAGTAATGAAGTTGTGGAGTTGTAGAGTGACGGAGTTGTGGAGTGATTGAGTTGTACAGAGCGCTTCTCGGAATGTGCAGATGCTATGTGCAATTAACATCAAGCATGTGCACATCTCAGAACCGTTCGGAAAACAATTGCAACCTGTTGTATGTAAATATTGCTTAGAAAATCACCACAGGCAAAAAATGTGCTAATCCCTACTACTGGATATAATATTTTACCGACAACATCTCAACAAACATTGCAAAACATGACATTTCTTTGTTATCGCCCTTTCATGCATATATATTTATTGCTGTTGACTATATATATAAGACATTTAATATATTTCGTTTCTGTATCTTCCAACAGCTCCAATAGTTTTTGGTCGAACATCTAATCCAACTTTTGTAGCAGAAGTCAAAGGTCATGATTGTTCAATTGCAGACGACATCAAAAATACAGCATGGCCGACAGTTTTCAATGTCGTACTTTGTATCGGATTTGCTGTTTTAATTATGATTACTATTATCGCGTATGTTTGTATATGGAGAATTGTGAAGAAAAGTCGAAGAGCGGTTACTTTTTATGCAGAAACAACAAACGGTATACCTTGCGAACACAATGAGAATATAGAATGTTCTGGAAGTATTAAGAATAGAACTGTTAATGCTGATATTGTCAATCGAAATACTAATTTGATCCTGGCCAGAGAGGATAAACAAGTGCAGCTAGTAATTCCTTCAAAGAAAGTGTTGGATAAAATAAATATTAGTGATAAGACATCGGTTGTAGCAGCTAGGCTAAAGAGCAGGAATATGTCTATTGCTACAGAGCCGGTTAAGGATAATGTACATGGCAGTTATGACATTGATTTAGTGACAAGTTCAAGTAATCGATCAACATCAGACTCGAGTATAGCCATTGCCTCAGCTTGTATTGCAACGAGTAGTCGATCAGACTGCATAAATAATGAAATGAACGATACTTGTATGAAAGGAAACTTGGGGAAAAGTTTAGACTATCTGTCATGTGAAGCGTATGATAACACTGACATTAATTCAGATAAAAACAGTTGGAGTGCCAGTGACAAGCACAAAGTTAAAGGCCAGCCCTTGCCAACAATAAAACAACAAGCAGGGAATAAAACAGACGATCAACGACGAGTATGTATATTAACAAACTCTACAATCGATAGTTCATTCAATGAACAAACAAAAACATCTGTCAATAACATTTCCAAACGTTGGCTAAAGAAGAAGGGGAATGTATCTCGTACATCTCTGGAGTCTGCCATTACCAGAACAGCGTTTCTTTTAACCTTGACCTATGTAGTGTCTTACGTGCCGTTCCTTCTAGTTAGCATACCCAGAACAAATGACGTTAACATTGATTATAGTCAAGACACCGTCAAACTCAATCTCATTAACGCGGCCCTTCGACTATACTTCATCATGCCAGCCATTAGCCCTTTCATTTTTTGGGCATCAAATCTGGACTTTCGTCGAAAATTCTGGATTAGAAGAAATTTTTAAATTTATTTGAAAAGCAATAATTTCATGAGCTGAACAGATCTACCTTTCAACTCACAGAAGGACTATAGTGTATTTTATATTTTAAATCCAAATAATAATAATAATAATAATAACGGTTTTTGTTTCCAATTAGGGCCTACCTTATATTTCGTTTAGAAGCGAAATGTGCACGAACTTAGATATCAAGCACAAGTTCATTGCAAGTGTGTAACGGTGTGCATAGTTTTCGCCCGGTCAATGACATGACGTCATTTGCATCATCATCATCATCATCATCAAGTGCCGTCTCCGCAACGAAGGTTGGCTGCAACGTATCTCCAACATCTCCTGTCTCTTGTCTTGGTGGTGCACTCTGCTAGACTGTAACCTGTCCATCGTGTAATGTTACTCTCCCACTTGTATCTCTGCCTACCTCTTGCTCGCTTCCCTTTGACTTTACCCTCAAGTAAGGTCTTCAATAGGGTGTCATGTCTTTTAATGTGTCCAAAGTATTTTATTTGCCTGATCTTTATTTCTCTTAGTAGTTCTTTCTTCATATTAAGTGTTTTTAGCACCTCTTTATTTGCAGGTCATGTTAAAATGGCTAATGTTAGAGGAGATTCAAATGTGCAACAATGACATGTCGCACCTGAGTAGGTAGGATTATCCTAGAATTTAGGGACGGAGGGGGGGGGAATACCCTAGAGTTTAGGATCGAGGGAGGGGGGTGGTAAGGTTAGAACTGATTCTAATCCTGGCATCTACCCCATCCCGAAACTAAAGTCTGAATGGGAGACAAATACAGATATTCTTCGTATTCTCTATGTTTGATTATTTCCCTTGGATAAGTTCACAAAATGACGCTCCCCTAATCTTTCCGTTATCGTAGTAGATCAATACCATAGAATGTCCCTGTGCGCATATCTTCACTATAGGAAGAACTCCTTGAAACTAAAATGTAAAGGTAGGTCCCATGGAATCTGCCGTCGGGGATGAAGGTAACTCTTCATGTACTAAGCCGCAGCAACTATTAGGAGGGGGTGGCCAGTTCCCTTCTTTGCTGTTTCTACCTTCCCTAACTCATGCGTCAGGTGCTCATTTACATGAGTCGACTGGAGGAGTGGTCGTATCAAGTGAGAAATCACAACCCAGATTTTTTTTTAATGTCCGGACGTTACTTGAAACTACAACAAGTGAATTGCATATTTTTCAGTTGTAGGCAAGTCTAATATTGATACGACAACCATTTCAATGAAATGTGCACAGCCAAAGCAATGTGACGTCACAAAGTACCAAAAAATTACATTCCTCTATGACGACATAAAAAACTTAAAAATTACAATCCGACAATTATTTAAAATCTTCGATCATTGTAAACACTGGCAGGTAGTAAATGGAAACAAGGTCCATAATAACTACTATAATAATAGCTAATAATATAACAATAATAATAATAGTAAGACCCATAACCCTATTGGGTCATCACAGTGGAGACATCAGTGCAAAAAGTTCTACAAACAACTCTTTCCTCAGTCATGTGGAGAAGTATAGAATAATCATGCTTAGACCATTCCTTGATGTTATTAATCCAGGATTTTCTTTGACTCCTTTCCTAACCACAAGATTCAACCACCACCCCTTCCCATATCTCTTGCATTGATGGCTATTAATATATCTTTTTTCTATTATACAACACTACAAAATATATTTCTTGTATTCTTTTTACTCCTTTAATGATCAGCAAGTTCTATGTGTGTGTGTGTGTGTTTGTGTGTGTGTGTCTGGTTTAGCAAGTTTTTGGTTCAGCAAGTTGTTGTGTGTTTGGTTCAGCAAGTTATGTGTGTGTGGTTCAGAAAATTATTTCGCGAGGACATGAAAGCTGTGCATACTATAATAAAGTTGGAACGAAACTGCGCATAATATTAAAAAGTTGGAATGTTGTCACTTCTCCCTGTAGTGACCATTGAATCGATTCGACTGTGCATATATATAATATATAGGCTATATAGCTGTTTCAAACCCAGGATTATTGAACAATGAAGCTCTTGCTTCCCTTGTGCCACTGCAGTGCAACACTGGGTGGTATTCTGAAAGAGAAGATCTGAATGAAATGACGAAATAATCCTTTCAGCTGTGAGTAGGTATCTCTTGAAGTCTTGATACATGATGATAATGGAATTGTCCCTTTCCTTGTGAGCAAGCAGCTCTTGACAGCCCCTACCTTTTCTAACAAAAACATAGGTTCCTCTCAGTAGTGTGACATGGACTTGTACAAGGTATCAAAGGCATAGATGTCTAAGGGATGTTTATGGATGCATGTTTAGCCCCATAAGTACAACATTTCAGTGGGCCAGTATTAAAGGAATACCACATCTTGCCAGAGGAACAGCACACATGTCTGGGTTAACGATAGGCCTATTATAATTCTTCAGACTTGTTGACCCATCTATGGTGTTGACACATCCAGCATTCCCTGTTAACTAGGAGTCAGTAAGAAAATGACAAAGGTGCGATGTGTACTAGCCTGCACTTCTAACAGGTTAATCCAGAAACAGGGTACAGAAACATACAACAGAAAATGACAGAAAGAACTATAGATGTTCACATGGTCATGTGTACTGTAGATTGACTGGAAGAGGTGAAATGGCTCCTGACACACGTGATACGAAACAAACAGAGACCTGCACTTCTTATTTCTTCATCATGCATTGGAATTATTTGATAGAGAACACATGTAAGAAACTAAGATATGATTTCTTCTTCTTCAGCGTTCATTCTCAAAACCCCGCTGGATTTCTCTTGTAACAGGACAATGGTCCTACAATCCTACAAGATTTCCAGTTGAATGTAGTCCAGAGTATGAAAATGCGTTGTGTTTCGAAACACATCCGTCGTCGGCGGTAGATATGATTTTATAGATATTTTTTTTTACAGGTGACAGGTTGTCACTCGACAAAATGCCTGTCACGTCCTACAACATGCCTGTCGCGTCCTACAACATGCCTGTCGCGTCCTACAACATGCCTGTCGCGTCCTACAACATACCTGTCGCGTCCTACAACATGTCTGTCACGTCCTACAACATGCCTGTCGCGTCCTACAACATGCCTGGTAAAGGGCGATGGCCCTATTCTGTGCATTCTGAGCTAGAAATCTAAGTATCAGTTGTCAACTACAACATATCACCGAAGACGGATGTGTCGGGCCATTTGTGCAAATAAAACGTCGACACAACGCATTTCCATTCTCTGGACTACATCCTGCTGGAAATCTAATAGCTAAGAGAGATTCACCGGAGTTTGAGAATGAATGCTAAAGAAAAGGAATTAGAAGTCCAGACCCTTATTGCCAAATAGGAGGTCTGAATGTGATAAAAGTAGAATGAAGAAAGAGATCAGAATAACAGGTATAAAATACATTAGCGAGCTAGACATGTTGTTCTAGAGAGAAGTAAGTATAGAAGTAACATCAATCAATCAATCAATCAATCAATCAATCGGTCAATCAAGTACCATGCAGAGAGGCATTAATCAATCAATCATACAAGTGCCATTACTTCTGTTCTGTTCTTACTCAGTTAGTAACATCAGCACAATTAAGCACAAGAAAGGTCTCGCTAAAATTATCTTTTATTTTTGTTAACATTTTTCTGCAAAATTACGTAACCAAATAACATGTCCTAGAAGTTATGATAGTTAAACAGTGATGTGAAGCTAAATATAATCACAGAGACCTCAGAATGTCCACAGAACTGATACCATCAGTCAAACAATAATGTTATCACTTTCTTAAATATCTGCGAAACATTTTACTAAGAATAGTTAACAGCTTACAATAGTTCTATTAATTTAACAAGTATGTCTACCCCTTACCAGATTTCACTTTACAAGCACCTAGCTGATTTTCCCTTTACAGCCATCCCAGCTTGTGATCACTTTACAAACACCCCTGCTTGTGGTCATGTTACAAGCACTCAACAAGTGTCCACGTCACGTTACAAGCACCCCTACCTTAATTCACTTTACAAGCACCCCTACCTTAATTCACGTTACAAGCATCCCAACATTAATTCACTTTACAAGCATCACAACCTTAATTCACTTTATAAGCATCCCAACCTTAATTCACTTTACAAGCATCCCAACCTTAATTCACTTTACAAGCATCCCTATCTTAATTCACTTTACAAGCAACCCTATCTTAATTCACTTTACAAACAACCCTACTTCTGTTCACTATATAATCATCCTTACCATAATTCAGTTAAGCACCCTGCAAGTGTTCCCTTTATAACAGTCCCTATCCATGTTTACTTAGATATTTATTGGTCACCCTCCCTACCCCCATTGACAACCATTATCATGATGGTGGTACCCTTGTAATGAAATTTATTTTCTTATCAATATTGACTGCCTTTTGTTTTGGATGCTCTTTAAAAGTATTAATCTATCTATCTTTACACTGTGGCCCTTGTTTGCCTTGCGGCGTCAGTAGTAGAAGAGTTCTCTGGAGATGACCTTCCTGTGTGCTGTTTGTAAGCTTGATTCTGTGGCTTTTTTATTTCTGTGATCCAATAAACATTAATAAATATAGTAAAATATAATTTTATTGTCTATCCCCAGGTTGATGATGGTCAGAATATCCAGACTTTCCGTTAAGCATAGGGGCGATGACTGGTAATTTTAACTGTCTACCCAAGGTTAGATATGTTGCCTTGGCTGTGTTTAATCCATATTTTTTATATACAATTTAATACTAAATAAATAACAAACATAATAAAATATAAAGTCATACAAGTCGACTGTTGTTGAGGATACATCTAATCAGTGTTTTGTATTCTTTTTCTTTCGTGTTCACGATTCTTCTTGTCTTCGTAGTTCTTCAGGCCAGTTGCCAGGATGAAGCTCTGTCTGCTCCAGGTCAGAGCAGCAGCCCAAATTTTTTGCCTCAGTTCAGTCCATTGTGGCCATATCTTGCCGTGCAGGGTTGTCTATATTTTATCAATAATCACTAACTATCCCCCTTGGTGTTTATTTAAAACGATTTATAATAGTTTTCATATTTTATCCATATGTTGCTGTGTGATGTCCAAAAATCAACCAAAAAATCAACACTTTTTGTCGAATTTAACTGATATAAAGGAGGGCCAACTATTTACAAAAACATAGCTGCTGATATAGTTTAATTTTTCTTTCATAGAAATCAATTTGCTTCTAGTCCACCCTGAGGGCCAACTAATTGTCACTTCTTTACTGGTCTTAGAACATGATGATGCTGGAGACTACAGTTGAGTGTGATGTTTTTATCATTTTCTCTCTGTCACATCTAGTTTCTGTAATCTTTGGTGAGGAAATAAATGTGTGCCATTTTCAGTGGTGATGATGAAACACAAGTATTATTTTTTTAATTATATAACGGAATCTGTATGATGGCGTGATCACAAAATATACAAGCTTGTACAGAGTATTTGTAATACTACAAATAATACTGATTTTCACAAAAAAATTAAAGCTAAAATTAAATAGCACAATGTGTTTGACACAAACTCAAAAGAACTGAATGCTGTTTCAGCACGGATGTGCCCACGAATCAGGAATCTTGGCAAAACTAACTAGAATTTTAACTTAAGATTTAGAAACAGAAATCGAGGCCATTCCACCGAGTCCTCGAATGTTTGATTCTTATCTAAGTGGAAGTCAGGTAATTCTAAACCAGTGACCAGCTTTTGTTATGCGTTTTATGACAAGATGGAAAGTTCTTGGAATAAGCAATACAATTAAACACTAGACATAATTTATTCCAGTAAAATGTTGTTTAATAACCTATTTTGGGTCAAAGAGTTTAGCCTATTGACCACTAAATCAGCAACCAACTTTGAGTGAACACTTTGCTGACCCTTTTGGACGATAGTCGAATTTCCGTTATAGATCATTGGTGACCAGTTTAGATAATCGCCAAAGCCGCTATGATAGACCAGAAATATGGCAATACCCATTGCAATAATGTTAATAAGAATTGAGTTTCTGGGAAGGTACGCAGTTTAAATATGGCGGCATTTGTGATATACAGATATAGACATCGTAGAGTTTTTAATCATGAAATATCTGTGATTTTAAAGGTAATAATAATGAAATATCTGTGATTTTAAAGGTAATAATAATGAAATATCTGTGATTTTAAAGGTAATATTGTATTATATATAGAAAGTAATATAAATCTAGGCCTAGCATTATAATAAGTAACATTTTGCACTTCAAATAACTCTGGGGCTTCATCAATTTTATAGATTTTAAAAAAGACCACTGTCAATGCATAAGATTGTGCATGCACCAGTGGTAATGGCGGATAAGTATGCTCTGGATTGTTGGTCAGTAAAGTGTTGAGCATTTAAAATTCTTAACAAAACTGACCAAAATATATACGTGAAGAATTTTTCAGTTTTTCAAATTATATATATATTTTTTTTCCCATGGACATAATGAAGTTTCTTTAGACTCGGGAAGATATTAATATAACAAATTAAAAATTACACTAGGGTGTATGAATACGTAACTACAGGAAATAAAATACAATTCCTCCAACGGCAGCTCCAACAACAGTACCTGCGTATCCAACACCTGCTGCACCAACAGACTGCAGAACAGCAACTGCACCTCCACCAACACCAGTCGCGTATGCCACGGACATAGCCTTCGCAGCAAGAGTACCAGCAGTTATGCCAGCTGTTAGTAGATAAAAAATATAAAACTATTAAATTAGTATAAATAATTCTTCTTCTGCAATAATTCTCAAAATCCTGCAGATTAGCAGGATGTAATCCAGAGAACGGAATGCATTGAGTTATGGTTTAGATCTTTGCTAAGATACCTGTGCCTTTCGGCCTGATACATCCAACTTCAGCATGGCTCACTTTTACTATATATGGGATGGAACAGCCAACTCCACAACCTCCCAGTCATCTTTTATGAGATACGTATAAAGTCAACAGTGTTGATGTTCTTTGTTCCCGATTTGGATCTCATAAATACACAGGCAATCAGGTGTCATCTTTGTCCCTCACCAGCTGACAATTAAGGATTTACTTCGAGATATAATAATCTCCAATTTTATTAATAAAAATGATCAATAATATTATAGTGCATTGTCGAGCCAGCATTTCTATGTTTGCCACGCTAAAGATGTATCTTTCTAAATTTGTTTGATTGAATGGTTATGAGTTTATAGTTTCAACACAGATACAATATAGAATACCACATCTTAGGACACAAAAACCACACATGTCAACATAAACATAAAACATGCACTATCATCATACCATCACTATGCTACCAATGTCAAACGTGGACACTTACAACAAAAGAGAAAAAAACTTGTTATAACAGAAATGACTTGTCTACGCAGAATTCTCGGAGTAACAGTAAGAGACAGAATCGGAAATGAAAACATCAGCAGATTAACAAACACAATGCCTGGATTACATAATACGACAACAGATTAAGTGGTTTTCCCATGCTTCTAGACTACCATCAGATAGTGACCTCAAAAACAAATTACTATACAAAAACGATGGATATTAAGCCAAGGGCAGACCATGCAAAAGATGGATCACAGAAATAAAAGAATCAACGAAAACAAACGTATATGAAGCACACATAAAAACCCATCTACAGAGAACTCCTCTACTCCTGACGCTGCAAGACATAAAGAGGTATAATGCGAACAGAAAGAAAAGAAGAATGGTTATGACAGCTTATGTTTGTTGTCAGCATAACTGTGGTTATAATAGTAATGTCCCTTTTCCCACCATTGGTGTAAGAGAAATAAGCTTTTGGTTTAATGTATATATTTTTCTGAGACCAATAGTGTGCTAGGGGTGATGTGGCCATATTGGTGACCATCTTTACTATCACCTACTTGTTCTAATACTAATTCCATGAGGTTAGGTCAATGACAATCTCATTTATTGTGTAACAATTTCTTCTCAACAGGGAATTGAGAGATAGAAGGCAAGTATATGAACCACTGATCTAGAAAATAAGTACATTAACCACTTAGCTAGAAAATAAGTACATTAACCAGTGAGCTAGAAAATAAGTACATTAACCAGTGAGCTAGAAAATAAGTACATTAACCACTGATCTAGAAAATAAGTACATTAACCACTTAGCTAGAAAATACGTACATTAACCAGTGAGCTAGAAGGCAAGTGCAATAACCACTGAGCTAGAAAATAAGTACATTAACCACTAATCTGGAAAGTAAGTACATTAACCACTTAGCTGGAAAGTAAGTACATTAACCACTGATCTGGAAAGTAAGTACATTAACCACTGATCTGGAAAGTAAGTACATTAACCACTAAGCTAGAAAGTAAGTACATTAACCACTGAGCTGAAAGTAAGTACATTAACCACTGAGCTGGAAAGTAAGTACATTAACCACTGATCTGGAAAGTAAGTACATTAACCACTGATCTGGAAAATGTAAGTACATTAACCACTGATCTGGAAAGTAAGTACATTAACCACTAAGCTGGAAAGTAAGTACATTAACCACTGAATTGAAAGTAAGTACATTAACCACTGAGCTGAAAGTAAGTACATTAAGCACTGAGCTGGAAAGTAAGTACATTAACTACTGTGCTGGAAAGTAAGTACATTAACCACTGAGCTGAAAGTAAGTACATTAACCACTGAGCTGGAAAGTAAGTACATTAACCACTGAGCTGGAAAGTAAGTACATTAACCACTGAGCTGGAATGTAAGTACATTAACCACTGAGCTGGAAAGTAAGTACATTAACCACTGAGCTGGAATGTAAGTACATTAACCACTGAGCTGAAAGTAAGTACATTAACCACTGAGCTGGAAAGTAAGTACATTAACCACTGAGCTGGAAAGTAAGTACATTAACCACTGAGCTGGAAAGTAAGTACATTAACCACTGAGCTGAAAGTACTGTTTCATGTGTATAACTGCTACCATTCCAACATATCAGCCTCCTCAACATATCCGTGACTTTCTAGCTGCTCTCTGCTGTTGAGCTGCTGCATTTCTCTTCTTTTCACAAGATGATGCGCTCTTTTTTATTTTAGAACGCCATGTAGATCTATTTTGTTCAAGTTCTTCCCATGTATCGTGGTCTATTTCAAAGGCTTTCAGTGAGTCCTTTAACGAGTCCTTGTAGCGCTTCCTTTGGCCACCTTGAGTCCGTATACCCTTCTCTAGCTCACCATAGAGAAGTATCTTTGGCAGACGATGGTCTGGCATACGCACCAAATGACCTGCCCAACGAATCTGTGTCTGCATCAGGATCGTGTCAATGCTTGGGATACCAGCTCTATCAAGGACAGTGGTATCTGGAATCTTGTCTTGTCATCTGATGTTCATAACTTTTCTGAGACAATTTGTATGAAAATGATTGAGATTTTTCACATGACGTCTATACACAGTCCATGTTTCACTAGCGTATAGCAGCACTGGAAGTACCACTGCTCTGTAAACTTTCAGCTTAGTCTGTAGTTTAATGCCATTTCTACGCCAAACATTTGCGTACAATTTGCCGAAAGTACTGCTTGCTTTGGCGATCCTTGTATACACTTCATCATCAACGTTGGCATTTTGTGATAACGTACTGCCTAGATATGTGAATATATTCACAACTTTCAGTGCTACACCATTTACCTTTATGCAGGGCTCGAGATAGCTTTTGCCAAGTGCTGGTTGTAACATGACTTCTGTTTTCTCTGTGTTAATGGTAAGCCCAAAGTTGGTACAGGCTTTGGAGAATCTGTCTATAATACATTGTAGATCAGCCTCAGAATTGGCATTTAGGGCACAGTCATCAGCAAATAGAAGACCCCTGATTGTCCCTATAGGAATGCTACGTCAACTTGAGAAGTCTTGCCAACTTTTTATGCATGTTATTGAGGTGCTAAGAGTACATCAAAGCAGCCACAATTAAATTTAAATAACAATAACTTTGCCTATGTGTTGGGCCATAGGCGAAAGTAAAATGGTGAAACGCCATTCTATTTTTTAAACTTCATTCTGTTGGAAATATAGTAGGACCATTCACCTGCTACAAGAGACATCCAGCGGGCGTTTGAGAATGAATGATGAAGAAGAAGAAATAGCAACAATGACATTGCACTCAACCATCCATTGCTACTTCTTGCAACATAAATGACTGGTCACAGTATTACTGTTCTCCGCTTTCTTCTAGGACTCTGGTAACACTGAAATGGCTATTATACGGATAACTGTTAGAGATTTACTAACAGGAAATAAAGTCTCATGATGATGATGGCAACGATGTAAGGAGAGAACAATGGAAATCATAATGACGTCAAAATCAAATTTCACCTGCACCAAATCCAAGACCCGCAAGGGCATACGGGAGACCCACTGTAGCAATAATTCCTCCTGCAACAGTTCCCGCTATTTCAAACAGAAATGCTCTCACAAGGAGTGGATGAGCAGTCATCAGAAGAAACATAAACACAAAACTGGTGCATTTTGCCATTGCTTCTCTGTGAACATAGATCAGTAATGACTTAGAACATAGATCAGTAATGACTTAGAACATAGATCAGTAATGACTTAGAACATAGATCAGTAATGACTTAGAACATAGATCAGTAGTGACTTAGAACATAGATCAGTAATGACTTAGAACATAGATCATTAGTGACTTAGAACATAGATCAGTAATGACTTAGAACATAGATCAGTAGTGACTTAGAACATAGATCAGTAATGACTTAGAACATAGATCAGTAGTGACTTAGAACATAGATCAGTAATGACTTAGAACATAGATCAGTAGTGACTTAGAACATAGATCAGTAATGACTTAGAACATAGATCAGTAATGACTTAGAACATAGATCAGTAATGACTTAGAACATAGATCAGTAATGACTTAGAACATAGATCAGTAGTGACTTAGAACATAGATCATTAGTGACTTAGAACATAGATCAGTAATGACTTAGAACATAGATCAGTAATGACTTAGAACATAGATCAGTAATGACTTAGAACATAGATCAGTAGTGACTTAGAACATAGATCAGTAGTGACTTAGAACATAGATCAGTAATGACTTAGAACATAGATCAGTAATGCAATGGCAATATTTTAGAATTCTATGTTGATTATGCCAATTCATTACTGATCTATATTAGGATACAAATATTATTTTATAATTAGGTCTAGGTCCTATATGACAATTCCTTTTCTTTTTCAGCATTCGTTCTCAAACTCCCGCTGGATCTCTCTGGTAGCAGGAACAATAGTCCTACTAGATTTCCAGCAGAATTTAGTCCAGTGAATGAAAATGCTTTGTGTCGCCATTTTATTTGTGACATAGGCCCGATACATCCGTCTTCTACAGTATATAACAAATGAATCAAATGGGTACCTTAATTTAATAATATTGATCGTGAACAATCAAATGTGAAAAAACTATAGGCGCCAATAGGATTGTCTAAAGAGTGTAAAAATGTATTACAAAAAAAATATTGCTCTACCCTTTACTTACATTACCAGATTGAGTGTCCACTCAAGAAAGTCTTGCTTCTGAGTTGTAGCGGGAGATGGAAGCTTGAAATTTAAAATCTAGTGGAGAGATCAATCAATTTATATTTATATATGTATATAAATGTACCAGGGAAGTATATGACACAATTGATAATAAGTAGAGTGCTGTAAAACTGTATAACAATAGTACTTTTGTAAAACATAAGGTCAATCAACTTTACAAATGAATAGTACAGACTATCAGACTACTGGGTACGGATATGAAAACATTACAGATAACAGTAGACCAGTATACAAGGAAGTTTCAACCTTCAGGTCTTATTCACGAAAATATAAGACAAACAGTAAAATTTGTACATTTCTGCCTTTCTAATGCTTTTGTGATGGTATTTTTATATTTATCGTTTTTACTGTTTGTTCACCGTCTTGTACTTTCACATGCTATCTGTATGCTAGATAAGGGTGGGGGTGGGGAGGCTGCGCGTTGGTAAACGTTGAAGCGGAGGGCAGTAAAAGCACTTCAAGCACATCACAAAATTTGAACAAGAAAGAACACTGCAGGCTATCTACCAGAGACAGACACGGAAGAAAAGATCTGAAAACATTTTTACTCGGGACCCTCTGCTTGCATGCATGCGCTGCAACAGATCAGTCATGGCATGAAGCAGATTCCTCGGGCATCTACGTACTGATTTACTCGGGACCCTCTGCTTGCATACATGCGCTGCAACAGATCAGTCATGGCATGAAGCAGATTCCTCGGGCATCTACGTACTGATAAACCTAAACCACTGTCGATAGCGACTGTCATCACTTGCAGGAATCCTCACTGTCTAGCGGGGTTGATAGCCACTGTCAACCCTTGAAAAAAATACACAAGTTCTATAGGAAAGTATACACAAGTTCTATAGGAAAGTATATGCAAGTCTCATATTCTCTTTAAACTAAAACATCATTACTATATTTTTCCTGTGTGGCAACTTTTTCTTCTTCAGCGTTCATTCTCAAACTCTCGCTGGCTCTCTCTTGTAGCAGAACCACGGTCCTATTAGATTTCTGGAGGGATGTAATCCAGAGAATAGAAATGTGTTGTGTCGCCGTTTTATTGGAGCCAATGGCCCGACACATCCGTCTTCGGCGGAGTGTGGCAACTGAAGCTTGGATTTATAGTTCTGGGTGCAAAGAATAGGGACACTATAATTTTTCCAGACATGTCATAACAGGCGACTAATTAAAGTTGGAGGATAGACTGGCAACCTGTCACGACAAAATAATTGTCACTGCACGTCTTGTCTCTATTTCTTACGTTTGTCTTTTTGTGAACTTATTTACCCATTTCCTTACCGGTTAGCACAGTAGTGCCTTAGACTAAGGGACTCGACCTCTGACTATCTAGAGTACAAATATATGAGCAGAAACAAAACAAGTCTTCATACGTGATGGTTTTGATTATTTCCGTGATTTTCATTGGTCACTATGTATTTACTTTGTGTCTCCTGCCAATACCGACCAACACAACGCACAGAAATCATCAAACACATGAACGCTTGTTTTGATTCTGTTTGTAGACTTTTATTTTTGATATCCACTGTCAACTTTTGCAAAAAATGTCCACTATCTAGTGGGGATAGCATGGGAGTGCCTCAAGACAAGGGAGTAAACCCCTACAGAAAATACACACAAGACAGTCGATAGTATCTTCTTGATCATTGTCATCTGCTGCAATTCTGTTTGTTTATGAGAGTACTGACATGGTCTTTCCATTGGAACTAATCAAGTCAAAGGGGGAAAGGGTGGGGGTGGAGTTTGTGCAAATGGATGAAGCAATTTCTCCATAAAACCCACCGGGGCAAGCAATTGTGTGAGAAATTTTGAGGGATATAGTCCATTTGAAGTTGAACACTGGCCTGCTTCCTACCATTTGTAGAGATATGTAAAAGTTGAACACTGGCCTGCTTCCTACCATTTGTAAAGATGTAAAAGTTGAACACTGGCCTGCATCCTACCATTTGTAAAGATGTAAAAGTTGAACACTGGCCTGCATCCTACCATTTGTAAAGATGTAAAAGTTGAACACTGGCCTGCTTCCTATCATTTGTAAAGATGTAAAAGTTGAACACTGGCCTGCTTCCTATCATTTGTAAAGATGTAAAAGTTGAACACTGGCCTGCTTCCTATCATTTGTAAAGATGTAAAAGTTGAACACTGGCCTGCTTCCTACCATTTGTAAAGATGTAAAAGTTGAACACTGGCCTGCTTCCTACCATTTGTAAAGATGTAAAAGGCTGTGATCGTAATTATCATCATCATGGACTTTGACAATTGCATATGCCTGGTGATTTTAACTAATTGTGTTACAGACTTTCTACAACATTGGGAGGTCGTGATGTCCAGTAGCGTCTGCTGTCTGTTGTCATGATGTCCAGTAGCTTCTGGTGTCTGCGGTCGTGGTGTCCAGTAGATTCTGCTGTTTGACGTCGTGATGTCCAGTAGATTCTGCTGTCTGAGGTCGTGATGTCCAGTAGCTTCTGTTGTCTGAGATAATGCTGCCCAGTAGCTTCTGGTGTCTGAGGTCGTGATGTCCTGTAGCTTCTGCTGTCATAATGTCCAGTAGCTTCTGGTGTCTGAGGTCATGATGTCCAGTAGCTTCTGTTGTTATGATGTCCAGTAGCTTCTGGTGTCTGAGGTCGTGATGTCCAGTAGCTTCTGTTGTCATGATGTCCAGTAGCTTCTGGTGTCTGAGGTCGTGGTGTCCAGTAGATTCTGCTGTTTGACGTCGTGATGTCCAGTAGATTCTGCTGTCTGAGGTCATGATGTCCAGTAGCTTCTGGTGTCTGAGGTCGTGATGTCCTGTAGCTTCTGCTGTCATAATGTCCAGTAGCTTCTGGTGTCTGAGGTCGTGGTGTCCAGTAGCTTCTGGTATCTGAGGTAGTGATGTCCAGTAGCTTCTGCTGTAATGATGTACAGTAGATTCTGGTTTCTGAGCTCGTGATGTCCAGTAGCGTCTGATGTCATGATGTCAAATAGCTTCTGGTGTATTGAATTTGCTGCTTTATTATTATAATGACAAGTGACACGTATGGTAAGGTACACTACTTTCAACCACAGACTTAAGCACACTTTGGTTATATCACATCGTTTTATCATACACAACTAGATGTGGATCCAGGAAATCCAATCCCTGCATTAGTGACATCCCTCAACATCCCTGATTTTACTCAACACCTTAATGACATCCCTAAGCATTATTCGAAAACACTCATCTGTGTACTTCACCGTATGCCGCTAATTTTATTTTGCTAACACCCTTCTTCTTCGTTTGTTTTCAAACTCCTATAGGTTAGCAGGATGTACTCCGGAGAGCGAAGTACGTTGTCACTCCTTACAGGTTAGCTGCGATATCTGCGTATTTTAGTCTGACACATGCGACAGCACAGCTTCTGGTTCACTTTGAGTTGACCATATGACCGTCAAATCCACATTCAAAAAATCTTCTTAGTCGCATATATATATATATATATATATATATATATATATATATATATATATATATATATATATATATATATATATATATATATATATATAGTCTACATTGGTGTTGCTATCTTCACTCGCCATTTTGGGTCCTGACAAAACCGGCGAGTAACACTAATAATGTATCTCATTTCCATTCATTATCATTCAGTGACAGAACACTATCTTCAGATTATCATTATTAAACAATTAGGGCCTAATAATATATTCAATATCACACCCAGCAACAGGCTTTGAACAACGAATTAATATTGATCCTATCACTTAAAAACTGCAGCCCTAACTAATACAGTTTATACCTACTTACCGGACCGACTTCAGAATTTCTGTTCTGAACTGATGTCTGGTAATGCAGCGCTCTTTTATAGACTCTAGCTTAAGTGTAGTGATATCTCGTATATTCCTACTGTGACGAATACGGTGCACATGATAAATAAGTGCCATCCAGTTACTCAAATATATAAACACGATATACTCGAAGTAAGTGAATGCAGATGACTAGATTCAGTTAGGACCTATTTTCCTAATGAAAAAGTGGTTATTATTCATTCTGGACGAACTGATAACATTCATAGTGAAGGAGTAGTTGAAAAGCAATAAATGCAAGAATTTTAATAGCACGTCTACAAACAAAACGGTAACCGGACAAAATATTCCCAGACACATTATACCGAAACAAAATTTACCAAGACAAAATATCCCCAGACAAATTATACCGAGACAAAATTTACCAAGACAAAATATCCACAGACAAATTATACCGAGACAAAATTTACCAAGACAAAATATCCACAGACAAATTATACCAAGACAAAATATCCCCAGACAAAATATACAAATCAAAATATCCCCAGACAAAATTTACCCAGGCAAAATATTCCAAGACAAAATATTCCAAGACAAAATATTCCCAGGATAAATATTCCCAGACGAAATATACCGGACAAAATATTTCAGACAAAATATCTCCAAGACTAAATACAAAGACAAAATATTAAATATTTCATACAAACTGTAATAAACACAAGACAAAAGAAGAAAAAAGTGACATCACAAATGACATGTCTATGAAGAATACTCGGAGTGACATTAACAGATAGAATTAGAAATGATAACATCAGACAGATAACCAAAACAATAACACTATTGGAACACATCAAAAGACAGCAGATCAAGTGGTTTTCACGCGCTTCCAGACTACAGACAGCATACCACAAATGAGCATGACATAGAAATAACGGCTATAAAGCCAGAGGCTTTCTTTCTTTTCGTTCGTTTCTTTTTGTTGTTGGTTGACCAGTGGCAATTTGACTTCTCAAAAGTGCAGATGTATGTTGTTATTGATGTAACCTCCGGGCAAGTCTTGTTGCTATTGGATGAGATACATTAACAATTGAATTAAATACACATGTGGTTGCGTCTGTGGGTCTCACCAAAAGCCCACTAGACAAACCATACATGCAACAGAAAACCTTAGTGGATGACATGCCTTTATATTGAGGTTATCTTCTTAGAGAAGCTTCATGGCACGTCATCTATACAATTATGCTTTAATTTTGTTGTTGAAATGTGTTTCATGTTTACCTGAATATATATGTATGAACCCTCTGTGGTTGAGAGGGAGCTAGAGATGTACTGTGCAGCACTGGGGAGGAGGAAACTGACAGCACTGTTTTTTTCCTATGGCTAAAACCAATTATAGAGGCGCAGGGACTCAGGACGTGACAATCCTTGTGCCTTGAACATTTGGCTGCATGCCTGGAGCAATAAGAGAAGTTCGGCATAACCAGTAGTCAATTGGTGGCGGGGCATGAGCACAGTGAACCCTATCTTGGCTACAGTGGCTAGGATCAGTGCATAGGTCGAAGCCTACCTTCCTGGAGGTGTGATAGTTATTCTCTGGCTCTGTCCCGGTGTGGGCCGAAAATCCACAGAATTCCCAGCAATATAATGCCATTTAATGGCATTAGGTCAAAGGGCATGAGCCCATGGACCGCTGGATCAGCAGCCAACCAACCAACCAACCAACCAACTATTGAAGTAAATGCAGTGTGCCAACCTTCAACAGTGTTGTTGATTTTTGACAGTTGATTCATGACACGTTTATGTTGCTTCCATAGGCTTACTGGATACCGAGGCTGCGAACGGCGACCACGACGAATCCTTCCAATTAAAAAATCTTCGTAGTAATCGATGAGGAAATCCAAATCTGAGAAACTATCAATATTTGGTGATTTGTTCGAAAACAGTAATGACATCGGTTTCTGGTAAGAATGCCAAAGGCATCAGTTATTTGACTTTGATTAAATTTAATCGGAGATGTATATCACTGTTTTACCATCAGATTGTAGTTTTCACTAAACTTTCTGTCCAAAGTGAAAATAACATCCTGATACTTGAGCTCGTGGAAATGCACATTCAAAAGTTATACTTGCAGCTAATTCAAAATCAGTAACTATTGAAGATGGAGCTGCATTTCCGTTACTTCCCAGTTCTATGATATGCTGAAGCAGGCGGTGATACATTGCTTCACTACGACCACACAAAAGTGCATAAACACATGGGATTATTTGAATAGTCAAGCAAAATGAATTAAACAGGTTACTAAAACACTTACCTTGCCTATTAATAAAAATATATAATAAAGTATATATAAAAAAACATACAATAAAACTAAACAGGACAATTCTCCACGTTTCGGCTCAAATTGAACCTTTTTCAAGAGACAACCAACAAGAAAACAACACAATAAAAACAAAATAGATGACTAGATTTCATCAAGCCCCGTCTCCATAACGCAGGGATGGCAACGCATCTAGTAAAAGAGAAAATGCGTGCATTCATTATAAACAAACCGAAAGTGGGAAATTAGAGGCACTATAGATGTAGTTGGGATGTTTATAATGAGTGCAAGAATAATAAAAGAAAAAGATAAGAAAAATACCACTTTTGTCACTTTATCAGACAGGCAGGTTTTAAGAACATAGTCACAACAGGCAAGACTGAAGGGAACAGAGACAGATGGGGACTTTTTTTTGCTTGACTATTTGTTCATTAGGTTACTGCGGCACCATCCACTTTGTCGGACACCCTCTGACCATTTGGTTATTTATATTTGGGATCATATGACCATTCTCAAATGCATGGATCGTTTACAGTTGATCGAATCCCTCTGGGGTGATTCGAAATGTTCCATCAGCCATCAATGTCTGATCTGACTGAAAAAGAAAGTGTTGTGCTACAAACAGAGCGAAATCTGGTTCATTCACACGCAGAAAGAGACTGCCGTCGACTGTGTTTCTATATTCGACAATGTGTTGGATCATTGATTCCATTTCGCTGACGATGTCTGCAAACATCTCTAGTTAAAGATGCTTGTTGAAGTAGAAGATGTACAAATCTTAATGATACTTGTCTTAAAGCATGTTGCACAATGTGCCTAGTACCCTCTTCTGTGTTATCAGCAAGTTGCCTCATGTTTTCTCGAGCAGATGTTACAGTAAATTTACCATGAACAGGTGCACGATCATGTTCACCTTGCTCCAAAACTACATTGTCATCAAGTGTGTGAACTCTAGCACATGTTCGCACATCACACTTCCATATCTCTTTCCCACCAGCTTCAGATCTGTGCTTCACAAACATAAACTCTCATAAAACAAATTTCCTACATCGTTGCAACGATTGTAATAAATGTTGTTATCGTCATAGAAAATCTACACAAAAGCGTAACGCTAAAATGTTAATCTAACACATGGCAGCTGGCCACTAGTTTCGATAGACAAAGTCAGTCAATAAACAATCCTAAATCTGAACGAATTTACAACTCACGATTGGCTTGGAAGTCCTTCGAATGACTCAACTATTTACTAATAGATTGGAAGTCCTTTGAATCACTCAACTAAAACGATCACATATGACTCTACTGGAAATATCTACACTGAAATACTACTCGAACAAAATTAATTCGTGATTACGAACCTCTGAACTGAGAATCTAAAGCCAAACATTATCTTCCTTACATCTCACCACTGGATCATTCATCACTTGAGTTGTGGTTTTTTTCCCCCTTCAAGATGATCAAGTCCCTTGTTTTGCATGTCCCGAGACCCTCCTCTTGACTATCTTATATGTACACACTGACCACACAAATGTTAAGGTATTATGTTTACACCAGGAGACTGACTTAGTCTACTGACACTTCTGAGTTTTGCTCTTCTTTGTTATTTTACATTTCTAGTTTTCGGAAACACAATAGTTTGAACAATAAAGGTGTTATTTTCACGGCCGTAGTCATTTCATATCTCTCCACGGTATGTTTGTATACAAGATGTCATACTATGTTTACATCTTATGTTTGCATAAAAAATGCTATATTGCCTAGGAGATTGTCATCAATTACTTTACCAATTTTTCCATCTTACTATTACTTTTCCCCCATAATCTTTGGATATGTAGGGATATTTTGTCTGGAATATAATGTCTGGAATATTTTGTCTGGGAAAATTTTGTCCGGAATATTTTGTCTGTGAATATTTTGTCTGGGAATATTTTGTCTGGGAATATTTTGTCTGGGGATATTTTGTCTGGAATATTTTGTCTGGGAATATTTTGTGTGGGAATATTTTGTTGATTACGTCTGCACGTCTAAATAAATAATAATAATACGCGGAAAAAGTAAGTAAGTAATAAAAAAAATTATTAAGAAACTGAAAACAAATTTTTAAAAATATTTTCTTAAATTTTAAACGATCAAATTAATTTGAATCGATACAATTTTATAACGATGAATCGATTAATTAATCGTTAATTTCCGCAGCCCTAGTTTTTCCATGTCATCAACTGTTTAAAAATCACTTGTTGTCGCGGAGTAATGTAAGGGTGTGCTTTGACCCACTTCATTCTTAAAGTGAACAGAGTATATATCAATTGTACAAGGAAAAGCGTTGAACAAATGTCGAAAATGATATATTGTTGAAATTTTTTGACCGAAGCAGCGTTAAAACTCAGACTCTGCGTGCAGCGCTCACGGGAGGCTCGTCTTTATATTTGAGGACGAAGCAAGCCTAATCTAACTCGACTGTCCCCTTTTCCCAACATGACTCCTACAGAGAAAGTTGAATTCAGTACCCAAGGGTGGATGATGTCTTTCTTACACACGATTTGTATGCCGAGTATGAAGCTCCTCGCCCGAGATAAACGCAATGGCGAATAGTAAAAAAACACAGACCGCACATGGTGATGTATTGGAAGGCCATCACAAATGAAAGAGGCGAGTGCATGAAAGATGAATAGGTCTATTCCCAGACTCCCGACGTGTTTGGCAAAGCAGCACCTCGTCTTGAAAGGTGTATCAACCCTGAGTCTAATTCGACTCTCGCCGTTGCCCAACACGGCTCATACAGAAGAAAGTAGGCTTGACACCTAGGGACATAGAGAGTGGTAATGGAATGATCTCCCTACATGAGGAATAGTGCACTGGCTGCGAAGTGTCTCGTCGGACGAAATATGCACCGTTGGTGATCTATGTAAAATGCCAACTCATCTCGTAACATAGACTCCCACCGAGTAGAAGGCTTCTTCAATAGGCATTGCAGTAGTAGAAGCCGAAAGCTGATGTTTCCTCGGTATGAACGAAAGCTTCGAGAAACCATCAGACTGCACATATATAGTATATATATATATATATAAATATGCCTACTTTGCTTTGTTAAAGTCTTTTGGCTTAGTTTTAAATTGTGACAGTCTGAAACTGGATTTTCCTTTCGCTATTTAAAAAAAATGGTAATTTAGGGAGCTAAATGACATAAGATGGAGATACACCCAAAGATATCAAAAGAATTGCATTGGCATCAAGTGCGATCCATCATCTAACACACATCTGGAAATAAAAAACAATCATTAAACTTACCAACTATGGCTGTTCAACTCCATTGTGAGATCTGTCTTGAAATATGGTTACGAAAATTGAAAAAATGACAAAGGTGATGGAGAAGAAATTGAATTCATTTGAAAATGAATGTCTTAGAAGACTCTTACATATTGATTGCTAAGAACTCAAGTCAAACATGCAAGCAAGTGCAGATACCATACAACAATATGTTTCTACAACAATAAGAAGAAAACTATGGACTTATATCGGACATGTTGTACTTAGAATTAATGAAAACAAACTGACACGACAAGCAGTAAAATGGGTACCAGATGGCAAAATAAGAGGAAGACCAAAAGAGACTCTTCACAGAACAACCATCAAAAAGTTAATGACTATTGGTCTCAAATGTATGCACGAATTACACACAGTAGCATCACATCTCTCGAACTGCAGAGCTCTGGTTTCTGTCCTATGCACCGTGTTCGGCGCTGAAGGAACATAAATAGATAGATATATTTTTTAATGGACAATTTGGAAAACCAACATCAGTGTTAGAGTAAAAATCAAATTTATAACGCACTAGTGCTTTCTGTTGTGCTGTATAGTTTTGAGAGTTGGACACTCGCTGCGGGCATGAAGAGACGATTACAGGCTTTCTTATACAAATGTTCCAGATGAATTCTACGAATCTCCCAAAAAAGAGTGCAAGACTATGCACGTAAGAAATAAAATAGATATATATATATATAGGTCCACAAGAATAATTCCTTTCAATAGTAAAACGTCGAAAACCTGCATGATTTGGACATGTATACCACCATAATTCCTTGTCAAAAACAATACTGCAGGATTCCGTCGAAGTTGGAAGTAATAGAGGAAATCATGGGAGGACATCAAGAACTGCCCCAAACTTTTCTTCACTCGCCCGCATCGATGAAGATATATTGCTGGAGGACTCTGTGTATGGAAACATTGATTGTGGTACCATTACAGCACTCTTATTTATAAATAGATCTTATCATCATCAAGTGCCGTCTACGCAACGAAGGTTGGCTGCAACAGATCTGCAACATCCCCTGTCTCTTGTTTTGGTGGTGCACTCTGCTAGTCTGTAACCTGTCTATCTGGTAATGTTACTCTCCCATTTGTATCTCTGCCTATCTATTGTTCGTCTCCCTTCAACTTTACCCTCAAGTAAGGTCTTCAACAACGTGTTATATCTTTTAATGTGTCCAACATATTTTATTTGCTTGATCTTTATTTCCTTTAATAATTCATTCTTTCTTCGTGTGAAGTGTATTAGGGTCTCTTTATTTGTTTTCTTCTTTTTCCATGATGTTCTCCCTATTCTTTTATAAGCATATATCCACATTTCAAAGCCATCAATTCTGTCTTCTAATTGGGTGTTTATTGTCCATGTTGTTGAACCATACATTAATATAGAATAAATGTAGCATTTTATAATCCTAATTTTTAACTTGTTTGTAATTTGTTTAAATGTTCATATTTTCCTCAGGTCATTGAAAGTACTTTTAGCCATTCCTATTTTTCTTTTAACTTGTTTCCCATCTGCCATCAGTTAGATATATCTATAATTCTGCATTATTGATCAATATTCCCCAGGAATTGCGAGCGATTATCTACCTATGAACAGTGGGGGTGTTTTGTTTTAGCTGTCTTTCATACCCAGGTGAATAGGCGTACCCAGTTTTCGGCTTATACAATGTTGAAGGAGACATCTACTCAGAGAGGGTCTCAAACTCCCGCTTATCTCTCTTGTAGCAGGACATTATCCTACTAGATTTCCAGCAGGATGTAGTCCAGAGAATGGAAATGCGTCGTATTGCCGTTTTATTTGTGCTAATGGCCTGACACATCCGTCTTCGGCGGAAATTGTACATATGACATGCTGGAAGTTTGTGCTACGTATTTTACTAGTTTATGCTAATTTTTAAATTGTGATAATCGGAAACTCACGTGTTTATCACAGAAGTCTAGCATTATCATTTATTTCGTTGACACAACGCATTCCGTTCTCCGGACTACATCCCGCTAATCGGCAGGAGTTTGATAACGAACGCAGAAGAAGAAGAAGATTTATTTCGAACTGAAATCGAAACTGAAAATACGTTGACCCGCTGCTGTGTCATACTATAACTGTCAGATGTAATGCCCTCGAACTATACGTTTGCGTTATACGTTGTATATACATCGTTTATATATATATATATATATATATATATATATATATATATATATATATATATATATATATATATATATATATATATATATATGGCCTATTTCGTTTGTGTTGTTGCTCTATAATCTGTGACCAGATTTTAAATTGTGACAGTTACTGAATTACTCATTTGTTCATAAATTAGTTTTCATGCCACGTAGTTTATATTTATTTTTACTTTGTGTATTCTGAAACTGGTTTTTCTAAATTCGTTCTTAGGAATACGTCATATCCACGTAGTCTAGCATTCTCTTTAGTTGTGTATAGATACTGAAACTCAGAATTCATCACTTCACTGTGTTGACGTTGGACTATTAAAAAGATCAGGCCAAATAATTTCATCTGTTTTTGCAAAAATTTCATTCATCCATTCATTCATATTCCTTTAGTATTAATGTTATCGCATATGTTGAGGTCAGATCTCTCTAATTCTGTCTATTCAAAGCTATTCTGTGCAGTTCTTGAATAGTATGAATTGTTTGTAAAAATTGACACACCTTTAATTTACGAGTATGTATTGCAAACATAATTTTTTTAATGTCTATATTCAGTGACCTGTTATTAAACGCAAATTGACTGGTTTTTGTGTGCAACATCTGTTGAGCCATAATTTTCTGATGTAATGTAAACTTCTATTGCCAATTTTGCTGGGATTTTTGTTGTTGCGCACATCGTAATGTTGTTGTCGATATTCAAATGCTGATGAAGTAATTCTACTCTTGTCAGGACAATCAGCATCATTAAGTGCCGTCTCCGCAACGAATGTTGACTGCAACATATCTCCAACCTCCCCTGCATCTTGTTTTGGTCAGCACAATACCTTTCTTAAAAAAGTTCATGTCCTGTGAAGTTGACATAGTCATTCATACAGTACGTTAATGCTGTTCTTATGAAATCAGCATTGTTATGCAGTAGATTCCTGACCACTCACACCTCGCAATGACAGGGCTTGGAATGAAAGGATCACAACAAGAACAGCCATATACACAAACGACTATGTACACAGTTAAAATGCACACAGTTTTACCAACATACACATGTTGTGCGAAACAGCCGATGTATGGTGAACTCCCGCACGGGAAACTATTGGCCGGTGGACATAAGAAACGCTTCAATGACTCTCTCAAAGTGTCCTAAAGACCTTCAACATGGACGTCGCATCCCAGGTGTATGTCGCTCAGAATCGCACAGTGAGCTGCAGCAACACCAGCAAATGTACTTGCACCGTCAAGAAACATCCAATTTCATAGTCACAGGGAAAACGTGCCCCAGAGTCACAGAGAAAATGTGCCGCACGCACAGAGAAAACGTGCTGCAGTCACAGAGAAAACATGCTGCAGTCACAGAAAACGTGCTGCAGAGTCACAGAGAAAATGTGCTGTCTGAAAAGAAGCAACAACAAACACGCAGCCGCTCAATTCTGACCATAATGTCCCAAATATGGCAGGGGATTCTATGACTGGATTGGGCTATTCAGTCATCACCACACATACTAGAGACATGCAAGAACATACGTCTGAAACTGTTGTCATCATGGCCTGTGATATACTGCTATTATTATACGCCACTGGTTCGGTCAATGTTAGAATGGAGCATATTGCTCTATGTTTGTGAATGTTTGTACTAGGAACACTTACCGCAGAGTTAACTAACATGACTACCTAAACCACGACCTCAATTATTTTTTTGATAACCACACTTTTTATATAATCAAAATTAACGTAATTTAACGAATTTAACGTCAGCAGTTTAAAGGGGCGTACCTAACAATTGGAGAATTTAAAAAAAAAAATTACCTACGTGATTGTGGTTGCCACCTAAACAACGACCTCCATTATTGTTGCTAGTCACAACTATATGACCAAACTGGATTCAAGTTCATAGTTGAAATTAGCGTACCAGAACATTAGGTACTTTTAAAATGTTAGTTATAATATAAATAATATTATTAATAATAATAATAATAATATAATAAATAATAGTAATAAATAATAATAAATAAATAACTAATAATAATGAATAATAATAATAATAAATTATAATAATTAATACATAATGATAATAAATAATAATAATACTAGTAATAAATAATAATAATACAACATAATGGGATGCCAAGAGTGTGTTCAAGCTCAAATAATGCCAAATGTATGATAAATAAAACATGTAAATATAAGGGTAAATGCAAATAAAGTGAAACGGTTACTAGAAAACTATCAATATAAAATAATAAAATATAGAAAATAACAATAAAAATAGAACAAGTACAATAGTCAACGTGTCGGACCAATTGGGACCTTTAAAGACAACAAAAACAGTTAAGAACAAAAAACCATAACGAATATAAATAAGTTCTTTTTTATTGTTATTTTCTATATTTTATTATTTTATATTGATAGTTTTCTAGTAAACGTTCACTTTATTTGCATTTACCTCTATTTGTATGGTTACTGCGGCCCTTTCTGTCGGTCATCCTCCGATATTTGGGTTATTTATATAAGTAGGACAATTACCGTTAGTCTCAAGAATTGATAAATAAAACATGTATAAATGACGTCATATACTTGATTGTGAACACCCTAATTTTGGAATATAAGATGTGTCGTAACAAGTAAACTTTTAATCTACATCGCAAATAAGCGAAAATTGAAACTAATGAATGTTATTTAATGAAAATAAAATTATTGATAGGGTCTACACCATTTTCAATTCACACACAAAATTTTAATTAAATTCGTGATATATTTGCTGAGATACATAATTTTAGAGTTGGACAAAGGGGGTAAAACCTGCTGTAGCACTTCTGCTATATTTATGTCTTCTGTGTAAATCTTTATTTCCTCAATGTTTACGATGCTTAAAATGTCTCCCTTTTGTTGTCGGGGTCAGCCAGGGTAGCAAATAATAGTACCACTATACCTCCATGCACGTATGTAAGTATCGATTAATGAGATTTCGAGGGGGGGGGGGATTGGCTGTCCCATCCCATAGAGGATCAAGTGACTCAGAGGTCCTACTGAAGTCTGATGTGTCAGGCCGAAAGGCAAAGATATCGCTCTCAAGATGTAAACCACGAAGCATGTCCTGACTACATCATACTAATCTGTAAGAGTCTGAGAATACAAGCAGAAGGAGGTTTTTAAAAATGTGTTACAGGACACACATTGCCTCTTATAAGTATGGAATAATTGTAGGTATATGCGGTATTTGATAGTACACCGACTCAGTAGGGAGATGAGATTGTTGGGACACACCTGAAGTTACCGCATAATGATTAGTAGGGCTCGGATTTTCATGAAATGTCATATTTTTTTCCTGAAGCATATTTTCAGTTTTAAGTTAATTTCTACATGTTTCAAGCATTTCTGAACAATTTTAAGCTGTTTTTATTTGTCATATAAATGCATATTTTGACCATAATTTTGATGAGGTCATTATTTTGCCTGAAATTAGAGATTTAGGTCATATTTTGGTCATATTTTGCATATTTTCTGGTGTACTCAACGTTCTGGTGTACTCCGTTTGCTTATCAATGTTAGCACATCTTAAACTATGTTTAGAGACAAATTGTGAGGATTGGCTATATTTCTGAATGTGTGTATTAGTGAATATGCATGTGTGTCTTTCATGCGACTGTAGGGAAGGGAAGACATCAGTCAACTCTTTGATGTCAGTCGGCATCTGAGGATCAAAAAGGGAGTGACATCCGCTCAATACTTCAAAAGAATTTTCTGGGTTTTGTTTCGAAAGTAAATTGTAGGAAACAATTTCAAATGTTTCAATGTCAAGAGCGAATATTCCTGGATTTGTTAAAACTTCCAGTTTCAATTTAAACCGTTTGGCGCCCATTTGTATGTTACAATTATTAATTTGCCATTTGCAACAGTGACTACATGATCTCGTGCTCTAGCTCATAGTTATATAATAGTCTTAATAATAGTGTTATATTTTATATTGTTTATGGTTGATTCACTGGAATAACTTTGTTTTACAATGCCTAAAGTGTCTAATTCTAATGGTGCAAAGTTGCGTAAATTTGTGCAGGAATTTGGTTCAAAAGTATTTAGTACCGATGGAGAAATATTGTACTGTACACTGTGTGAGGTCAAGGTTACAGCTGGAAAACGGTTTAATGTGCAACAACATTGCAATACTTCTAAACATATGAAATGTTTAAGTAGACTTTCTAAAATGGAAGGAAGACAAAGTTTATTACTTGAAAATGTTCTGCTACTTCCTCTTCTTCTTCGGGAAACACAGAGACCGGTTTTTATAAAGATTTGTGTCATATGATGGTTTCATCAAATATCCCTTTAAATAAATTGCAAAATCAATATTTCCGACAATTTCTGGAGAAATACACTAGCTATCCTATCCCAGATGAATCTACTTTAAGGAAAAATTATCTCTCCAAATGTTATGAGGACATGTTAAATAAAATTAGAAATTCTATTGCAGATAACAAGATATGGGTTTCCTTAGACGTAGATGTAGATGGCAGGTTTGTCGCAAATGTTATAGTTGGAACTTTAAAAGGAGATCAACCAGGAGAAAAATTTGTCCTTAACTGTGAAGTTCTTGAAAGAACAAATCATACCTCCATAGCTGTTCTATTTGATAATTCCATGAAGCTGTTGTGGCCAAATGGAATAGAAAGAAATAATATCCTTCTATTAATAACAGATGCTGCTCCCTATATGAAAAAGGCTGCTAAAGGACTTCAAATTCTCTACCCGAAATTGATCCACTATTATTGCCATGCTCATGCACTGCATCGAGTAGCTGAGGAAGTTCGAGGTAATTTTCCTGATGTGGACAAGCTTATTTCAAATGGGAAAAAAATATTCATCAAGGCTCCTCTTCGAGTACAAAAATTCAAAGAAGAAGCTCCTCAACTACCACTTCCTCCACAACCTATCCTTACACGTTGGGGTACATGGCTGGACGCTGTAAAGTATTACTGTGATAACTATTCAACACTAATTAAAATATTTAATGCCCTAGACAAAGACGACGCAACATCAATACAAGCAGTGCAAAGCTTATTTTCTACCAGACTATCACAAAATCTGACTTATATAAAGTCAAACGTTTCGGCAATTTCAAAAGCAATAAAACGTTTGGAAAGCGAAGGGACTGCACTTTATGATGCATTAGATATTGTGAAACAAATTCAAACAGAAATAAATGGATCACGTGGTGAAGTAAGCAACAGGATTAAAGTAAAATTAGAAAGTGTTCTTCATAGAAATTATGGTTATTTCTCATTGTGCAAAATTGCAGACATACTTAGTGGTAAACATGCAACATTTCAAGAGGATGAACCTGAACTTTCAGCAAATGATCTGACATTATTTAGATTTGCCCCTGTGACATCATGTGATGTAGAACGAAGTTTTTTCAAAATATAAAACAATTCTCAGTGACAATCGACGATCGTTCAAATTTGAAACTCTAAAAATGCATGTTGTTGTCGGTTGCAATTGTACAAACAATGAAAACTGAGGAATAAATGTGGTAAGTGTTTTTATACATGCTTTGTTAAGTATTACTACTATGTAGGTACTATGACTACTATGTAATGCGTAAAACATGCAAACAATAATAATTTGCGTTTTTTTGTTCATAAATGAGAAAAAACTTATGGTCATATTTCGGCATATTTAAGGTCATATTTTGCCCTTTTTATGTCATATTTGCATGTCATATTTCAGGATTTTTAGGTCATAAAAATCCGAGCCCTAATGATTAGGATATAAGATTGTGTCCTGGTTCACCGACTCCTGGACGTTTGACACAACGGTAGAGTTACATGTATGATGACGAACACCGACTCCTGCAGGTAATATATAATGAAAGGGATATGTATGATGTCAACCACTGACATCTGGATGTTTGGTAGAGCGGTCGGAATAATGTCAACCACTGACATCTGGATGTTTGGTATAGCGGTCGGAATGATGTCAACCACTGACATCTGGATTTTTGGTAGAGCGGTCGGAATGATGTCAACCACTGACATCTGGATGTTTGGTAGAGTGGTCGGAATGATGTCAACCACTGACATCTGGATTTTTGGTAGAGTGGTCGGAATGATGTCAACCACTGACATCTGGATGTTTGGTAGAGCGGTCGGAAAGATGTTAAACACTGACATCTGGATGTTTGGTAGAGCGGTCGGAATGATGTCAAACACTGACATCTGGATGTTTGGTAGAGCGGTCGGAATGATGTCAAACACTGACATCTGGATTTTTGGTAGAGCGGTCGGAATGATGTCAACCACTGACATCTGGATTTTTGGTAGAGCGGTCGGAATGATGTCAACCACTGACATCTGGATTTTTGGTAGAGCGGTCGGAATGATGTCAACCACTGACATCTGGATGTTTGGAAGAGCGGTCGGAATGATGTCAACCACTGACATCTGGATTTCTGGTAGAGCGGTCGGAATGATGTCAAACACTGACATCTGGATGTTTGGTAGAGCGGTCGGAATGATGTCAACCACTGACATCTGGATGTTTGGTAGAGCGGTCGGAAAGATGTTAAACACTGACATCTGGATGTTTGGTAGAGCGGTCGGAATGATGTCAACCACTGACATCTGGATGTTTGGTAGAGCGGTCGGAATGATGTCAACCACTGACATCTGGATGTTTGGTAGAGCGGTCGGAATGATGTCAACCACTGACATCTGGATGTTTTGTAGAGCGGTCGGAATGATGTCAAACACTGACATCTGGATTTTTGGTAGAGTGGTCGGAATGATGTCAACCACTGACATCTGGATGTTTGGTAGAGCGGTCGGAATGATGTCAAACACTGACATCTGGATGTTTGGTAGAGCGGTCGGATTGATGTCAACCACTGACATCTGGATGTTTAGTAGAGCGGTCGGAATGATGTCAACCACTGACATCTGGATGTTTAGTAGAGCGGTCGGAATGATGTCAACCACTGACATCTGGATGTGTGGTAGAGCGGTCGGAATGATGTCAAACACTGACATCTGGATGTTTGGTAGAGCGGTCGGAATGTATAAGTTCTTGTAGAATGTCTATTTCGTATGCTTGTTTATCATATACAACGTAAAGTTGTTAGTAAATGTTAAATTAGAGAAGCATTAACTTATGAAAATTGATAGCAGCAGAGACAGATGAAGAACAAAGAAAAGGTGGATTGAGGGCGCGACTGATACCTCATTATTACACAATATTAGGGTGTATGGTGTGTAATGGGGGGCAGTATTGCTGCCGTTGAGGCTGTCAGATTACTTGGTAGTAGTTCCTTACGTCTGTAATTCCCCCCTTGCACTCCGATCTTATATCTGCCTCCAAGTTGTCAGCGTGCGGCAGTGGTCACAACCCAGTAAATGCTTTGACGGATCGGCCAAACCATGTGAGGGTAACAGAGGGGCTCCAGTCCGGAGGTTTTTTTTTTTTTTTAACAAGGCACGCCTGCTCAATCATGTGAAATCTGGATATGGCGGACAGACGGATGAAACATTTGCTATTCAATGGTCTGAAGGCATTTGCATGTAGAGCGTTGTGGAACGAAAACGGGCTTTGTGAGACGAACACTCTGGTCATCCACTGCATCCTGGTACATCTCCATTCGTCTTGATTTATCTTGCCACTATTTTTTTTTAAACCGACACAGGACTCCTTAATCACAGCTGGACACACCTCGGGTATCATCATTACCCCAGTTGAGCTGAATGGGTTTAGTCGATCACAACGGACTAACAACACACACAATATCATTGTCCATCAAGCAATCCAACTTGCCATTTCGAGGAAGTCAATCATCATTTAAAGTTACGACCTTGTAAGGAGCAAGTAAGGTAAAAGTAAAGGTCGGCCTCATGGAAGCAACCTTCCGTCGGGGATGAAGTTAACTCTTCATGTTGGTCAGTTTCTCTTTTGTCAAGTTTGACACATAGGGAGAATGTCATAGTTCTCCATGCCTGTCGGTCAGTTGCCAAGGATTGCAGGTCTTGTGCATTTATGCCTGTTGATTTTAATTCATTCAAAAATGTTCTTCTGAGCGTTGTTTTTGGTCTCCCCTGTTTTCTTTCCCGTCTGATTTCCCACATGAAGACTTGTCGTGGATTTCTGTCTTCCTTCATTTTAAGTATGTGGCTGATGTATGTCCAGTGGCGTTTTTGATGATGTTCTTCACACATACTTGGTTTATCTCCTCTGTTAAAATTACCTCTGATCGCCCAATACTGGCTATCACTTTTCATCCTCATAATATGCCGGCACTACGTATCCTATTACGACATTTCTCTATCCTCCAGTTAGATCCCATCTCCAGTCCTGCATTTCCCTCTCTTCCACTAGTCGCTTTTCGGAGGGACAGAAACCTTAGGGATCTCTTAGTTCATTCTCGTCTGCGCACTTCTGCAGGTCAACTAGGAACTGTCCCTTGTCATCGAAATTGTTTGACTTGCCCTTTTGTTATTCTCACTCCTATTTTACAGTTTCCTAAATCACACTTTGATATTCAGGATTCTTTTTCATGTGTGTCCCGTAACTTAATATACTCTATCATATGTAAGCGTTGTGATATGAAGTATATTGGTGAGACTGGTAGACGTTTAGCTGATAGATTCGCCGAACATTTGAGAGATATCACGAATCATCGTGACTCCCCAGTGGCTAATCATTTTAACAGCCCGTCACATCATGGTAGCTCTGATGTCTCTGTAACCGGTTTGTTACGTTGTTATACCGGTGACCGGCAACGTCAGTCCTTGGAATATTGTCTCATTTGTCATATGGGAGTCTTGCAACCACACGGAATGAACATTAATAACCGTTTTGTTTGAGTTACCCACCTTTTCTTTATACCCTCTACTCCCGTATTGCACTGATTCTTGTAATTATTTGTCTTTGTACACTTTCGTGAATAATAATTATTTTTGTGTTTGCCGTTCTTCTATATAATTCCTTTATGTCTTCTTTCGTTTGTGTATGTCAATATGTGATTATTTTGTACTCTACTATTTTGTTAATGTTAAATCATTTACATATTTAGATTTTGATTTCCTCGTTTTTATTGCAGTTGTCTCTTCGATGGGTGCCCACACATGTATAGTTATTTGTATATGCATTTCGTTTTACATGGTTCTATGTATCCACACAATTACTTTGGGCCACACATTTGTATGTATACATATGCAGTTGTTATAGCATTATCTTTATGTGAACGAACGTTTATATTTACATTAATATATGTATATGTTTCTATGTGTACGAATGTTCATGTTATTATTTATGTGCGAAAGTGTTTATGTGCATGAATGTTCATATTTATGTATACATATATATATATGTATATTTATGTGAGCGCTTTTTTATGTTAATGCACGTATCTCCATTCTGTGTCAATGTGTATACCTATTCTGGTATGAGCCCTTTCCTGTGTGTGGATACATTTACATGCCTGTGCATTTTGTGTGGGTATCCTTCACACATCTGTGTCCATCTTGTTATGTGTTTATTTCTTGACTCTTGGTGTGTGTATACATTTCTGTGTATGTTTAGGTTTGGTTTTATATATATGTTTATGTCTATATTTGGTTTCACATTCATTCCATGCGTTTTCAAATGTTGATTCTTCTTGTATCCTTCCTTCCCCAAACCCACTCACCCCACCACCACACAACCTCATCATTACTCATCTATCATTGTCATATGCCATTCTTGTTGGCGTAGGTGACCATGGTTCTCTGTTCACAGTATTGTTATCAGGATCGTTGTTTCCAAGCCTTGCTAGGTTGTCACATGAATATTTTCTCACGTCCCCATCTGTCTCTGTTCCCTTCAGTCTTGCCTGTTGTGACTATGTTCTTAAAACCTGCCTGTCTGATAAAGTGACAAAAGGGGTATTTTTCTTATCTTTTTCTTTTATTATTCTTGCACTCATCTATAGTGTCTCTAATTTCCCACTTTCGGTTTGTTTATAATGAATGCACGCATTTTCACTTTTACTAGATGCGTTGCCATCCCTGCGCTATGGAGACGGGGCTTGATGAAATATAGACATCTATTTTGTTTTTTATTTTGTCGTTTTCTGTTGTGTGTATCTTGAAAAAGGTTCAATTTGAGCCGATACGTGGAGAATTGGCCTGTTTAGTTTTATTGGTTTTTTTTTTATATATACTTTTTAAAATATATTTTTATTAATAGGCTAGGTAAGTGTTTTAGTAACCTGTTTACCTCATTTTGCGTTACTATTTGTTCATTAGGTTACTGCGGCACCATCCACTTTGTCGGACACCCACTGACCATTTGGTTATTTATATTTATCTCCTCTCTTAGTATGTCGTTTGATTTGAAGTCTTTCCAATTAGTATTTGTGATCTTCTGAGGCATCTATTCTCGAAGGCAACTAACTTCTTATCCATTATTGCGGTAGATTTCCAACTTTCACATAATATATACATACTCCTCTTCATGTACTAAGATAATACTGGTTTGCTGTGTTTAAATCAGTGTTTCTCAACCTTTTTTGCCATGCCCCACCTAAGTATTTCTAAAATTCTTATACACCTCTATGTAGCATATACATATTTTTTAATATTCAAAAATTGAATTATTCGCGCCCCCCCTATTTGTCCCCCTGTAGGGCGTGGGCCCCACGTTGGGAAACACTGGTTTAAAGGAACGTAAATATGTAAACATGTTACCAATATTACTAAATAAAACATAATAACGCGAGATACAGCAACAGACTACGTTTTGACTAAAAAGCTTCAACTGGAAGAACTGATATTGGTAACAATTGTATCTATTTACGTTCAGTTTTACATTTGCCGTGTGCTACCCCAACATTCGTCCCCCCCCCCATTTTCAGTTTTTAATTGTTTCCCGACACTATAATTTAATTTCTTTGTTTTGTTTAAATTTGCCATAGGTTCTGCTAACTGAAAAGGTTGGTTGGTTGGCTGCTGATCCCGCGATCCATGAGCTCATACCCTTTGACCCAATGCCATTGTGTGAAATATGCATGTGTTTGTGAGCTGTTGTTTTGTTCCATATAATGTGTTCCATTTATCTGACCCTAGAGGGAGAAGCACTTTCCTGATGTCACCCAGCGCTGGGCATTCAAAAAGGTGGTGGTCAAGGAAGGGGATAGTGGCTTAAATTCTTCGTAGGTTGGGGTAACTGATAAGGGCATATTGAAAATAAATGACAGCCGAAAATATTTGTTAAGAATGTTCATCTTTGTGCATGTATTTGTTGTTGTTGACTTTATATAAGACATTTAATATACAAACGTTCTTTCGTTTCTGTATCTTCCAACACTTTTTGGTCGAAAATCTAATCCAACTTTTGTAGCAGAAGTCAAAGGTTATGATTGTTCAATTGCAGACGACATCAATAATGCAGTAGGCCTATGGCCGACAGTTTTCAATGTCGTACTTTGTATTGGATTTGCTGTTTTAATTACAATTACGATTATCGCGTAAAAACACATAATATGAAGAAGGAATTACTAAAAGAAATAAAGATCAGGCAAATAAAATATTTTGGACACATTAACAGACATGACACCATATTGAAGACCTTACTTGAGAGTAAAATCAAAGTAAGCGAACAAGAGGTAGGCAGAGTTCACAGAGATACAAGTGGGAGAGTAACATCACAAGATGGACAGGTTACAGTCTAATTTCACATAATTACAGTCAGAGTTCACCACCAAAACAAGACAGGAGATGTTGGAGTTAGCGTGGGTCAATGGCGCCTGGGGCGGAATAATACTTTTCCGCCCTTGTGATATTAAAAACAAATATAATATGTCAGTGATTGTAAAAGACTGGACGAAAATATTTATTTGAAAACACATTAGGTACATAAACAAAAATACATTATCATTGAAGCTTTCGAGCTTTTTGGGCGGCAAAATTGTTTATGACGTAGTCAAAATTAATTTCGTCCGTGATACTTTGTTCTATTGACAAAATGGCTAAATTGCTTAATCTTGTGCAGCTCATAGTAGACCTTAAGTAATTTTTTATTAACTTTAACTTTGAGAAGCTTCGTTCACATGATGCAATGCTGATAGCTATTGTTAAAAATATGCGAAGCATTATCACGATATTCGGCATGCTAATACCATAATTGCATTGTTGAATAAACTCCAGAAGCTCAAAGGATCCCTTCATAACTCTATCTTGGTATTTTGCATCAGCTACAGCGACAAAATTGCGTAATCTCTCTCTTTCGATTACAAACTCTTTCACGTCGATGTCACTGGGCTCTTCTTCGAATTCACACTTGTATTCTGGGTTTAGCAAGTTACTTGGTGTGAGGAAAGAGTATTTAACATCCAGCTCATGCAGTTGTTGAAACCTGGTCTTGATTTCTTGTATTATTCTGTCCACTGACTCGAACATTTCTTGTCTTAATTTAATATCATAATATAAACCAGCATCCGTAGCTTACTCACGGCCATCCTTTTTGTTTTTCTTATTCGACGAGGAGCTATATTGATGCCTAGATCTTCACAAACATGTTTAGCATAATCCAATGTGTCGTTGACCATAACATCACTGTTGTCGACTAGGAACAATTGTAATGCCTGAATTTTCATAGCACATTGGTGCACATTTAGACCATTCGTCTGGAGGTACAATTGTGTATCATTTATTTCACAAAGAATTCGATTCCATAATCCAAGTAAGGCCAAAACTGACAACGACTGGAGAGCAGGAAGAAGGAGCCCAGCGTCTGATCTAGTCACTGCATTTTCTTTTATGTTCTACGAAAGTGATTCCAGGACTTCAATAATTTCATTATAATGGATCTTCATGATCGCTATGGCTTCGTACCTTGCACTCAAGCGTGTTTCAATAAGGCGTTTGACACCTTGACCTGCAATGTCGGTAAGAACTTTCCAGCGGTGAGTGGAAGACGAAAAATAATTAAAAACTCTATCCATAGTACCAAAAAACGTAACTGAGTCCACTGCTACTGACGCTGCGTGTACTCCCACCAGATTAAAAGTATGGTTACTGCAAGCAACATACTGGGCATTTGGATTGATTGCCTTGATACGCGCTTGTACACCAGAATATATTCCGACATGACAGCTGCATTGTCGTATGCTTGTCCACGACAATTTTGAATGTCCAGTCCATCGCATTCAATTTTGTCCAGAATCATTTTCAATATATCCTCAGCCTTTTTGCCGTCGGTTTCAAGAAGGTCGATGAATCATTCAATCACTTGCAACTTGTTGTTGTCGAGTTGTACATAACGCAGTATTTGGCTCGTTTTGTCTTTGTGTAAGAAATCTGGCGTACTTTCGAATACAATAGTGAAGTACTTGGCTTCCTTCACTTCAGCGAGTATATTTTCTCGAACATGATTGCCTAGACAGTTTATAAATTCATTTTGAATATCGGGTGATAAGTAAGACACGCTAATTTTTTGTGTCAGCTTCACCTTTGTAAGATGTTCACAAAGATCTGGGTCGTACTTGGCAAGAAGATGAACAAGTGCTAGGAAGTTGCCTTTATTTCCAGTGGCACTATCATCCACAATCTCCCTGTTACCTCGCAATGCAAGATTTTGTTTGGCAAGAAATCTAATAATATCTAGTATCTCCTGGCCAATAACTGCCTCCACTTTTGTTCTTCTTTGGCAGTCACATTCTGTGCGTCTTTGTCGATCGTTGTTCCAGCCTGCAATCTTCTCTCCAGACATTTCCACTTATTGAAGTTTTCATTATGTGCCGTGTTTGATTCATGTTCTGAAACTTTGGGATTTAGCTTTCACCATTGGTTGAAACCATTAATAGTGTTGTTGAATCCAGTTTCGTTGATGGCGACTACTATCCCAAACAGTCGACAGCAGATACAGAACAATGATCCCTTAGAAGGGGAATAGGCATCCATGTCCTCAATACCCTTTCGCCATTTGTCAAAGTTCGGAAAAACCATTCGCGGCTTAATTTTCTTGTTATTCCTTTAGGTCCCTTTATAGATTCTTTTGACCCTGGCCGATTCACTTCAACAAACTTAAAATCAAGGTGCTGCACTGCTTTATAGCCTCGAGCTACAAGTAGAGTTCGAAGATTATCGGGTATCGGAATAGGCCAAGTTCCAATATTACTGATTGATTCATCCGCACACTCAGCCGTAGTTTGTGTGGACTCACCAGTATCTTCACCTTGATGACTATTGATCCCGTCGGAGCTTTCCACTTCAATTTCCCATGATTCCGATTGCTCACTAACTGCAGCTGTTTCATTAGGTAAAGCATCAAGTTTAACAATACTGCCACTAGTCGACGGGGCACCTTTTTCACTTGTAGTGACACTAGTTTCTATATCATGTTTAGGTACACCTCTTTGGTTAGTCGATACCAAAATATTTGAGTAAAGCTCCCTTAATTTTTTTAGATTCTTCCTCCCTAGCTTTTTTCTGTTTCCTGTAGAAATCACCGCTTTCTTTTTGTCTTTTCATGATCTGAAAGTAATGAAAACCACATAGAACGAAACTATTTGTATAGGGTTGAATAACTAGGCGCTTAACATCAGCATGTAATGTGTTGCACTAGTCTGTTGTACTTTACTCAAAACGCTGTAAATTTTGTGATTTTCAATAAGTGAAGTAGAGTGCAATAACTTGCCTTGGATGCAGACATATTTACACCTACTTTTATATTTCTTCTGTTTCCCGCTTCTTTCCTCGAATAACAATTAAGTTATCCACGTGACCACAGCAGTGCTCATGAAACTATTAAAGTCCTAAAATGTCATGTTTATAGTTTATATTTTAAACATAATCACTACACAAAATCAAATAATAGTATCCAAAAGGTTTTATATCACGGAGTACAGTAAAACTCCATGTCTGTGCCAGCCAGCTGAGACTAAAAACCATAGACAATCATAACAAATCATAAAGAATATCGAGGGTCATGACCAACAAGGAGAAGCATTTTTAAAAAAAGGTCCTCCAGGTGCCACCGTTTTGCAATTTGTCTAAGTCTTGGGTAACATTTTGTGTAATCTCTTCATTCCTCGCATGATCTCTTCTTGTTCAATTTCCAGCTTTTCTTGTACAGCTCAATCTACAAGTAGCAAGCTTTCTCTCTTTTAATTTCTTAGTGTCCATGAAAATACAATAAAATCAATAAAATGCGGAAAGGCTGCAGGCTCCGACAACATAACAGCAGAGTGGGGTGGATATTATCACAGACCACAGACTTTGCAATGACATATATAAAACAGGCCATATACCTAAAGACCTAACATCATCAATATTCATACCATTACATAAGAAGCCTAAAACTGTGGACTGTACTGAATATAGAACAATAAGTCTAATGAGTCATTTAACTAAAATACTTCTCAAGATAATACATGAAAGAATTAAAACAAGATAGACACGGAGGTCGGTCAAGAACAATTCGGTTTTAGAAAAAACAAAGGAACCCGAGAAGCTATACTGAGTATCCGACTAGTGATAGATAAATATATAGAAGTCCAAAAAGTTTATTTATTTGCTTCATAGACGACAGCAAGGCCTTTGACAGAGTCACACATGAACAATTATTAAAATGTCTTCAAGATGTAGACATAGATGGAAAAGACATCAGGCTGATTAGAAATATATACTGGGAACAGACTGCATCAATAACGTGTGAAAACAGATACTCGCCATACATAGAATTAAGAAGAGGGGTAAGACAAGGATGCATTTTATCACCAAGCATATTTAATACCTACACAGAGAATATCTTTAAAAATATAAAAGAAATGCCAGGACTCAAGATCAATGGGAAAATAATAAACAACATGAGATATGCAGATACCACTTCTTCTAGCAGAAAGTGAACATGAACTACAAAGACTAATAGATCAAGTAATGAATATGAACTTGATATAAATATCCAAAAAACTAAAACCATGATAATCAGAAAGGACACAAAAGAACAAGAGCTAAACATAAATGCACATGGAGAGAAACTACAAGTAAAACATTATCAATATCTTGGACACATAGTCACAAATGATGGCAGATGTGAAACAGAAGTTAAAAGGAGAATAGGAATGGCTAAAAGTACCTTCAATGGAAATAAGGAAAATATTAACATCTAAACAAATTACAAACAAGTTAAAAATGAGAATTATAAAATGCTACATATATTATATATTAATGTATGGCTCAGAAACATGGACACTAAATAAACAATTAGAAGGAAGAATTGATGCCTTTGAGATGTGGGTATATAGAAGAATAGGGAGAACATCATGAAAAGAGAAGAAAATAAATAAAGAGGTGCTAAAAACACTTAATCTGAAGAAAGAACTACTAAGAGAAATAAAGATCAGGCAAATAAAATATTTTGGACATTAACAGACATGACATCTTATTGAAGACCTTACTTGAGGGTAAAGTCAAAGGGAAGCGAGCAAGAGGTAGACAGAGATACAAGTAGGAGATTAAGGTTACAGTCTAGCAGAGTGCACCACCGAAACAAGAGGCAGGGGATGTTGGAAATCTGTTGCAGCCAACCTACATTGCGGAGACGGCACTTGATGATGATAAATAAAAGAATAATGGGACACAAGTAGACACACATATATAATATATAAATCGCATCTACTCACATAGTTGAGGTACGTGGACGCAAGTTTTGTTTGAATGAGATGTCTTTCTAGGTGGATCAGTGAACAGTAAATGAGTTTTTCCCACCTGAAACTTCCATAAAAGGGACTCTTCAGTTGGGAGAAAATAATTATTTCTTGTATGAGGGTGATTAATTTCTTGTTCTCACAGTTGATCTATAGGGGCGTTTCAGACCAGACATATTTATTACTCTGTGGCTGGTTTAAATTACCAATGTCCAGACTTTGGGAATTGGTATCAGCAACTCACAACAAAAACACCCAAATGAGCTTCTGGAAGAATAAATGCTGTGCAGATGATATCTTTACAATTAAATGGTCCTTGGCCGTCACAGCTGGCACGCCCCTTCTGGTTTATTGAGATGTTTTAGAAAACAAAATCCTCAGGCATTTTCAGGTGTGATCCGACATGGAACTTTATACGGAAACCTGTCGCTCCCACCAACAGTTGATCACAACAAACATTGTGAGCTTATTACCTGTAAAACCATCTGTTTACATCATACTTTGGCGGAGGCAAAGTTCATTCATCCGTTTGTTCTTTTAAAAACAATCTTTTTAGGATTTTTTCAGATGCAAAAAAGCACATCTGGTATTGTATTATCTAGGGTAGTAGGGGGATTTATAATTTTTCGCATGTTCTATTTGGAAACTTATATGTTTCAAGTTTTTTAAAATTTTCCGCCCTCCCGATGATGCCGCCCGGGGCGGTCCGCACCTCCGCCCCCCTCGCTATGCCACTGTGTTGGAGATCTGTTGCAGTCAACCTTCGTTGCGGAGATGGCACTTGGTGATGATGATATATAATATATAGACTATCTAGCTGTTTTAAACCCAGGATTATTAAACAATGAAGCTCTTGCTTCCCGTGTGCCACTGCAGTGCAACACTGGGTGGTTTTCTGAAAGAGAAGATCTGAATAAAATGAAAAAAATAATCCTTTCAGCTGTGAGTAGGTATCTCTTGAAGTCTTGACACATGATGATAATGGAATTGTCCCTTTCGTTGTTAAAAACAGCTCTTGACAGCCCCCTACCTTTTCTGATAAAAACATAGGCTCCTCTCAGTAGTGTGACATGGACTTGTACAAGGTATCAAAGGCATAGATGTCTAAGGGATGTTTATGGATGCATGTTTAGCCCCATAAAGACAGCATTCCAGTGGGTCAGTATTCAGGGATTACCACATCCTACCAGAAGTACAGCACACACGTCTGGGTTAACTATAGGCCTATTATATTTCTTCAGACTTGTTGACCCATCTATGGTGTTGACACATCCAGCATTCTCTATCAACTAGGAGTCAGTAAGAAAATGACAAAGGTGCGATGTGTACTAGCCTGCATTTCTAACAGGTAAATTCAGGAACAGGGTAATGAAGTTTTGCTAATCCTTTTAAGACATACAGAGTAACACATTTACATTTCGACCAAAAAGCCTTTATCAAGACAAAAATTAAACATACAACAGAAAATGACAGTAAGAACTATAGATGTTAACATGGTCATGTGTACTGTAGATTGACAGGAAGAGGTGAAATGGCACCTGACACGGAATATACAAAAATTACTACATACATGTGATACGAAACAAACAGAAGCCTACACTTTTTTCTTCTTCATCCATTGGAATTATTTGATTGAAGACAAAAGTAAAAAAACTAAGATACAATTTGATAATGATGTTTTTTTTTCACAGAAGACAGGTTGTCAACCTACAATATGTAAATAACCAAACGGTTGAAGGGTGTCTGGCAAAGCGGAGGTTGCCGCAGTAACCAAACAAACAAATGGTTAAGCAAAATAAATTAAACAGGTTACTAGAAAAACTTACTGTAAGTACGAGTAAAAATAGATAAAAAAGTATATAAAAAACATACGATAACACTGGTCCCAAATGTGACCTTTTTCAAAAAACTAATAATGTATAAACAAAACCACACAAAATTGATAACTGAATTGACAAGCTGTTTCCCTTACACAGAAACATATACCTTACCGGGTTATGTTTCTACGCAAGAGAAACATGTCTCGGTCCATTCAGTTATTAATTTTGTGTGGTTTTGTTTAGTTTATATGTTATTAGTTTCTTGAAAAAGTCCCATTTGGACCGATACGTGGAGAATTGTCCTGTTCAGTGTTATCGATTGTTTTTTATATACTTTTTTATTCATAGTTACGGTAAGTTTTTCTAGTAACCTGTTTAATTTAGTTTGTTCAACCTAGAACATGCTTGCTGCGTCCTACAACATGCCTGGAAAAGGATGGTGGCCCTATTCTGTGCTAGAAGTCCAGGTATCAGTTGTCAACTACAACATGTCTTGAAAGACACTGGCCCTATTCTTTGCACCCTGAACTACAAGTCCACACCCTTATTGCCCAATATGATTTCTGAATGTGATAAAAGTAGAATGAAGAAAGTGATCAGAATAACAGGTATAAAATACATTAGTGAACTAGAAATATTGTTCTAGACAGAAGGAAAAGTAGAAAGATGTAACATCAATCAATCAAGTGCCATTACTTCTGTTCTCTTTTTACTCAGTAACATAAGCACAATTAAACACAAAAATGATCTCGCTAAAATTGTCTTTTATTTTTGTCGACATTTTCTTGCAAAATTACTTCAACCAAATATGTTCTAGAAGTTATGATAGTAAAACAGTGTGCAGAATTGATGTGAAGCTAAACATAATCACGGAGACCTCAGAATGTCCACAGAACTGACACAACCAGTTTAAAAAAATGTATCACTTTCTTAAATATTTGCGAAACAATTTTATTAAAGTAAAAGGGAACTTACAATAGTTATTAATTTATTAACAAGTAGGTCTACCCCATATCAGTGTTCACTTTACAAGCATCTAGCTGATTTTCCCATTACACACACCCCTGCTTGTGGTCACTTTACAAGCACCGAGCAAGAGTTCACTTTACAAAAACCCCTACCTTAATTCACTTTATAAGCACACCAACCTGTTCACTATACAAGCACCACTACCATAATTCACTTTACTACAACACCCAGCGAATGTTCCCTTTACAACAGTCCCTATCTATGTTTACTTAGATGTTTATACTTCACCTTCCCTCCCTCCTTTGACAGCCATTATGATGGTGGTACCCTTGTAATGAAATTTATTTTCTTATCAATATTGACTGCCTTTTGTTTAGGATGCTCTTTAAAAGTATTAATCTATCTATCTATCTATCTATCTATCTATCTATCTATCTATCTATCTATCTATCTATCTATCTATCTATCTATCTATCTATCTATCTATCTATCTATCTATCTATCTATCTATCTATCTATCTATACACTGTGGCCCTTGTTTGCCTTGTTGCATCAGGGGTAGAAGAGTTCTCTGGAGATGTCCTTCCTGTGTGCTGTTTGTAAGATTGTTCCTGTGATTTCTTTGATTTCTGTGATCCAATAAACATTAATAAATATAGTAAAATATAATTGTATTGTCTATCCCCAGGTTGATGATGGTCAGAATATCCACACATTCCGTTAAGCATAGGGGTGATGACTGGTAATTTTAACTGTCTACCCAAGGCTAGATATGTTGCCTTCGCTATGTTTAATCCATATTTTTATATACAGTTTAATACTAAATAAATAACAAACATAATAAAATATAAAGTCATACAAGTCGACTGTTGTTGAGGATACATCTAATCAGTGTTTTGTATTCTTTTTCTTCCGTGTTCACGATTCTTCTTGTCTTCGTAGTTCTTCAGGCCAGTTGCCAGGAGCTCTGTCTGCTCCAGGTCAGAGCAGCAGCCCAAATTTTTTGCCTCAGTTCAGTCCATTGTGGCCATATCTTGCCGTGCAGGGTTGTCTATATTTTATCAATAATCACTAACTATCCCCCTTGGTGTTTATTTAAAACGATTTATAATAGTTTTCATATTTTATCCATATGTTGCTGTGTGATGTCCAAAAATCAACCAAAAATAAACACTTTTTGTCGAATTGAACTGATATAAAGGAGGGCCAACTATTTACAAAAACATAGCTGCTGATATAGTTTAATTTTTCTTTCATAGAAGTCAATTTGCTTCTAGTCCACCCTGAGGGCCAACTAATTGTCACTTCTTTACTGGTCTTAGAACATGATGATGCTGGAGACTACAGTTGAGCGTGATGTTTAAATCATTTGCTCCCTGTCATCTAGTTTCAGACATGTTTGGTGATGAAAAAAATGTGTCATTTTTGGTGGTGAGGATGAAACAAATGTGTCATTCTATAAAGGAATGTGTATGATGGTGTGATCCCAAAATATACAAGATTATACAGAGTATTTGTAATACTACACATAATACTTTGATTTTTTTAAACAAAATAAAGCTCAAATTAAATAACACAATATGTTTGACACATAAACTCAAAAGAACAGAATGCTGTTTCAACAGATTTCTAAAGGGGTGACCAGCTTTTGTTATATGTTTTATGTGAAAAGTGCTGGAAATATGCAATACATTGAATACTAGACATAATGTATTCCAGTAAAATGTTATTTAATAAACTATTTTCATTCAAAGGGCATGAGCCCCTTGACCGCTAGATCAGCAACCAACCAACCAATAACCTAGAATTAAGCGTTTAAGATTCTTAACAAGAACTGACAAAAAAATAAATATACATTTTTTTAGTTTTTCAAATTATAATTTTCTTTTCATGGGACAGTATGAAGTTTCTTTAGACTCGTGAAGAATTTAAATAACAAAGTACACAACAAACAATTCAAGATGAAATCAGTGATGATAGTGTGTACAAATACATACATGCAGAAAAAAAATAAGTACTACTTATAATTGTTTTAGGTCAGTCATTTTTTTTTCATGACAGGAATCTACTTCCTTCTGATTTTAAAAATTTTGTTTACATTTATCATCATCATCAGGGTTTAATCCTTTGCCAACAATGTGCCCAGTTCCAGCTCCAACGGTAGCTCCAACAACAGTACCTGCGATTCCAAAACCTACTGCACCAGCAGACTGCAGAGCAGCAACTGCACCCGCACCAACACCAGTCGTGTATGCCACGGACATAGCCTTCGCAGCAAGAGTACCAGCAGTTATGCCAGCTGTTAGTAGATAAAAAATATAAAACTATTAAATTAGTATAAATAATTCTTCTTCTGCAATAATTCTCAAAATCCTGCAGATTAGCAGGATGTAATCCGGAGAACGGAATGCATTGTGTTATGGTTTAGAGTTTTGCTGAGATACCTGTGCCTTTCGGCCTGATCATCCAACTTCAGCATGGCTCACTTTTACTATATATGGGATGGAACAGCCAACTCCACAACCTCCCAGTCATCTTTTATGAGATACGTGTAAAGTAAACAGTGTTGCTGTTCTTTGTTCCCGATTTGGATCTCAGAAATACACAGGCAATCAGGTGTGATCATTGTCCCTCACCAGCTGACAATTACAGATTTACTTCGAGATATGATAATCTCCAATTTTATTAATAAAAATGATCAATAATATTATAGTGCATTGTCGAGCCAGCATTTCTATGTTTGCCACGTTAAAGATGTATCCTTCTCTGCCAAAGATGGATGTGTTGGGCCATTTGTGCAAATAAAATGGCGACAACACATTTCCATTCTCTGGACTACATCCTGCTGGAAATCTAAAGACCATGGTCCTGCTACAAAAGAGTTCCAGCGGAAGTTTGAGAATGAATGCTGAAGAAGAAGTATCCTAAATTTGTTTGATTGAATGGTTATGAGTTCATAGCTCCAACACAGATACAACATAGCATACCAAATGTTAGGACAGATGTCTCCTATTTTCAAAAACAAACATGTCAACATGAGCATCAAGGCTGCACTATATAAAATGATCATCATACCATCACTATGCTACAAATGTCAAACGTGGACACTTACAACAAAAGACAAAAGAAAACTTGTTACAACAGAAATGACTTGTCTATGCAGAATTCTTGGAGTAAACAGTAAGAGACAGAATCGGAAATGAAAATATCAGCAGACTAACAAAGACAAAGCCTGGATTGCATCAGACGACAACAGATTGGGGCAGACCATGCAAAAGATGGATCACAGAAATAAAAGAATCAACGAAAACAAACGTATATGAAGCACACAAAAAACCAATCTACAGAGAACTCTACTCCTGACGCTGCAAGACATAAAGAGGTATAATGCAAACAGAAAGAAAAGAAGAATGGTTATGACAACTTATGTTTGTTGTCAGCATAACTGTGGTTATAATAGTAATGTCCCTTTTCCCACCATTGGTGTAAGAGAAATAAGCGTTTGGTTTAAGGTATATATTTTTCTAAGACAATAGGTGTGCTAGGGGTGATGTGGCCATATTAGTGACCATCTTTACTATCACCTACTTGTTCTAATACTAATTCCCTGAGGTTAGGTCAATGACAATCTCATTTATTGTGTAACAATTCCTTCTCAACAGGGAATTGAGAGATAGAAGGCAAGTATATGAACCACTGATCTAGAAAATAAGTACATTAACCAGTGAGCTAGAAAGTAAGTAAATTAACCACTGATCTAGAAAATAAGTACATTAACCAGTGATCTAGAAAGTAAGTACATTAACCAGTGAGCTAGAAAGTAAGTACATTAACCAGTGATCTAGAAAGTAAGTACATTAACCAGTGAGCTAGAAAGTAAGTACATTAACCAGTGAGCTAGAAAGTAAGTACATTAACCAGTGATCTAGAAAGTAAGTACATTAACCAGTGATCTAGAAAGTAAGTACATTAACCACTGATCTAGAAAGTAAGTACATTAACCAGTGATCTAGAAAGTAAGTACATTAACCACTGATCTAGAAAGTAAGTACATTAACCAGTGAGCTAGAAAGAAGTACATTAACCACTGATCTAGAAAGAAGTACATTAACCACTGATCTAGAAAATAAGTACATTAACCACTGATCTAGAAGGCAAGTGCACTAACTTCTGAGCTAGAAGGCAAGTGCACTAACCACTGAGTTAGAAGGCAAGTGTACTAACCACTGATCTAGAAGGCAAGTGCACTAACATCTGATCTAGAAGGCAAGTGAAGGAACCTCTGAGCTAGAAAATAAGTACACCAACCACTAAGCTAGAAAGTAATGTCCCTTGTGTAAAACTGTTACCATCCCAACAAAACACCTCCTCATTGACTGTCATTCCCTCTAAACTGCTAGAAAAATTTGTTTACACATGTAATAATTATTTAGTATATGGGAGGGGGGGGGGGGGTTGTCCATAATCTACAGCAATAACTTTTGTCAGTTTTATAATGCAGCTCCCCCTCTATTTATCAAGAAACTTTTAAGAATTCAGAAACTCCCCAGCTTATTATGCCAATAATTTTAACCCCCGCCCCACCCCATTAAAAAAATTTGTATACAGCAGAAGTACAACAAAAAGTACATACTTTTTAAATATTATTTGAAAACAATTTTTATTTATAAAATATTGTAAAATGTTCATACAATTTTTTGGGAATTTATATCAATTTTTTTTAACCCCTCCCCTCCCTAGCAACTGTCAATCATTTCAACCCCCCCCCCCCCTGTAGTTAATGAGATAATTTCTGGCCAACTTTTTATGCATGTTATTGAGGTGCTAAGAGTACATCAAAGTAGCCACAATAAAATTTAAATAACAATAACACTGCCTATGTGTTGGGCCATAGGCCTAAGTAAAATGGTGAAACGCCATTCTATTTTTTAAACTTCATTCTGTTGGAAATATAGTAGGACCATTCACCTGCTACAAGAGACATCCAATGGCCATTTTCTTCTTCCTCCTCATCGTTCCTTCTCAAACTCCCACTAGATCTCTCATGTAGCAGGACAATGGTACTGCTAGATTTCCAGCAGGATGTAATCCAGAAAATGGGAATGCATTGTCGCCATTTTATTTGCACCAGTGACCCAACACATCCATCTTCAGCGGACATTTGAGAATGAATGATGAAGAAGAAATAACAACAATGACATTGTACTCAACCCTCCCTAGCTACCTCTTGCAACATACATGTCTGGTCACAGTATTACTGTTCTCCGATTTCTTCTAGGGCTCTGGTAACACTGAAATGGCTATTATACGGATAACTGTTAGAGATTTACTAACAGGAAATAAAGTCTCATGATGATGATGGCAACGATGTAAGGAGAGAATTTTGGAAATCATAATGACGTCAAAATCAAATTTCACCTGCACCAAATCCAAGACCCGCAAGGGCAAACGGGGCACCCACTGTAACAATAATTCCTCCTGCAACAGCTCCCACTATTTCAGGTAGAAAGGCTCTCACAAGGAGTGGATGAGCAGTCATCAGAAGAAACATAAACACAAAACTGGTGCATTTTGCCATTGCTTCTCTGTGAACATAGATCAGTAATGACTTAGAACATAGATCAGTAATGACTTAGAACATAGATCAGTAATGACATGGCACATAGATCAGTAATGACTTGGCATATAGATCAGTAATGACTTGGTATACAGTCAACATATAATTCTAAAATATTGACAGAATTTTAGTTTCAAATACTGAGAGATAAAGAAATTATAAAATATTAACTATGTTAATCATAATTTTATGCAATCTTTAAGCATATTAAATGAACATTTTATTCCACTATAGTTATCACTTTGAATAAATATTTTACACAATATTTAGGACTACAACATTCAAACAACATTTCTACAATATTTACCACCTTCAATCAACATTTTATATACAATATTTCTCATCGTCAATCAACATTGTATACAATATTTACTACCTTCAATCAATATTTTGTATAATATGTATCAATACAATCAATATTTTATAGAATTTACCACCTACAATCAACATTTTATACAATATTTATCACCTTCAATCAGCATTTTGTACAACCTGCAACATGAGGCTTACATCACATATTAAGCTACACATATTATTTTTAAATTAGGTCTAGCCTTATATAGCATTTTTTTTTCTTCTTCAGCATTCATTCTCAAACTCCCGCTGGATCTCTTTGGTAGCAGGAACAATGGTCCTACTAAATTTCCAGCAGAATTTAGTCCAATGAATGAAAATGCTTTATGCGACACATCCGTCTTCTACAGTGTAACAAATGAATCAAAGGAGTACCTTAATTTAATAATATTGATCATGTGCAGAATCAAATATGAAAAAAATGATAGGCTCCCATAGGATTATCAAAAGGCACTAAAATGTATTACAAAATAATTATTGCCCTACCCTTTACTTACATAATCAGACTGTGTGTTCACTCAAGAAAGTCTTGCTTCTGAGTTGTAGCGGGAGATGGAAGCTTGAAATTTAAGATCTAGTGGAGAGATCAATCAGTTTATATTTATATATGTATATAAATATACCAGGGAAGTATATGACACAATTGATAATAAATATAGTGCTGTAAAACTGTATAACAATATTACTTTTGTAAAACATAAGGTCAATCAGCTTTACAAATGAATAGTACAGACAATCAGACTACTGGGTATGGATAAGAAAAAATTACAGATAACAGTATACAAAGCAGTTTCAACCTTCAGGTCTTTTTCAAGAAAATATAAGACAAACAGTGAAATGCTGTTACATGTCTGTCTTTCTAATGTTTTTGTGATAGTGTCTTTATTGTTATTGTTTTTACTGTTTTTTCAATGTCTTGTACTTTCCTATGCCATTCGTATGCTAGACAAGCACCATTCAAAGATATTGTTCTATGGGGGTGGAGTGGGGTGGGTGTGCTTTGTGCGAGATGGTAAATATTCAAGTGGAGGGCAGAAAAAGCACTTCAAGGATTACATAAAGAACTCCCTCAAATACTGTAGCATTGATCCCAGCCTCTGGAAGACTAGAGCTCTTGATCGTTCAGCTTGGCATACTCAGATCACCGTTGACATCACAAAATTTGAACAAGAAAGAACACTGCAGGCTATCTACCAGAGACAGAAACGGAAGGAAAGATATGAAAATTCTTTTCCTCAGGACGCTCTACAGGCATGCATGCACTGCAACAAATCATTCCTGGCATGAAGCTGACTCCTAAGGCATCTACGTACTCACAAACCTAAACAAAAATAGACAAACAATGTTTTTTTTAATGATTTTTCATCAGATATGTTTATTGTTTTTATGGCCATGCTCATTTTCGCTTGTGAAGAAGAAAATCATCATTTTCTTGAAAAATTCCTTAAGGTTTAGGCCTAAATGTTGAAACTGTCTTGTATACTGTGATCTGTAATTTTGCCATAATCGTAGCCAATAGTCTGATAGCTTGTGCATTCATGGTGAAGCTGATTGACAGTGTGTTGTACACAAGTTCTTAGGAAAGTATATGCAAGTCTCATATTCCCTTTAAACTAAAACATCATTATTATATTTTTCCTGCATGGCAACTTAAGCTTGGATTTATAGTTCAAGGTGCAAAGATTATGGCTACTATCATTTTTCCAGGCATGTCATAGCAGGTGTGTGGCACATTGCTGAAAGATTAGAGCACTGGTATCACACTAGAGGTCTAGAGTTCGATCACCAGTAAGGACTGGATTAACGGGAAACATGCAGTATTGAACAGTTTGACAGTCATAGCAGGCGACTACAGAAAGTTGGGGGATAGGCTGGCAGCCTGTCACATGTGACAAAATAATTGTCACTGCACTCGTCTCAATTCCTTACGTTTTGTCTTTTTATGAAGTTATTTACCCACTTTCTTACAGGTTAATGCGGGAGTGCCTTAGGCTAAGAGACTCGGCCTGTAACTGTAGCGAGTAAAGACGTATGAGCAAATACAAAATAAGTCTTCATACATAAAGATTTTGATTATTTTGGTGCTTTTCATTGGTCACTATGTATGTACTCTGTGTCTCCTGCCATCACCGACCAACACAATGCACAGAAATCATAAAACACATAAAAGATTGTTTTGACTCTTGTTTGTAGGCCTTTATTGTTGATAGCCACTGTCAACCCTTGCAGAAAATCCCCACTGTCTAGAGGGTTTAGCATGGGAGTGCCTCAAGACAAGGGAGTAAACCCCTAGAGAAAATACGCACAAGACAGTCGATAGTATCTTTTTGATCATTGTCATCTGCTGCAATTCTGTTTGTTTATGAGAGTACTGACATGGTCTTTCCATTGGAACTAATCAACAGTCAAAGGAGGAAAAGGGGGGGGGGGTGGAGTTTGTGTAAATAGGTAAAGCACTTTCTCCATAAAACCCACGGGGGCAAGCAATTGTGTGTGGAACATAGTCCATTTAAAGTTTAACACTGGCCTGCTTCCTACCATTTGTAAAGATCTAAAAGTTGAACACTGGCCTGCTTCCTACCATTTGTAAAGATGTAAAAGTTGAACACTGGCCTGCTTCCTACCATTTGTAGAGATATGTAAAAGTTGAACACTGGCCTGCTTCCTACCATTTGTAAAGATGTAAAAGGCTGTGATCGTAATTATCACCATCATCGCCTTTGACAATTGCATATGCCTGGTGATTTTAACTAATTGTGTTACAGACTTTCTACAACATTGGGAGGTCGTGATGTCCAGTAGCTTCTGCTGTACAGCTCACAATGTTCAGTAACTTCTGCTGTTTTGATGTCCAGTAGCTTCTGCTGTTTCAGGTCATGATGTCCAGTAGCTCTGCTGATTCAGGTCATGATGTCCAGTACCTTCTGCTGTCATGATGTCCAGTAGCTTCTGCAGTCCTGATGTCCAGAAGCTTCTGCTGTCTTGATGTCCAGTAGTTTCTGGTGTCTTAGGTCATGATGTCCAGTAGATTCTGCTGTCTCAGGTCATGATGTCCAGTAGCTTCTGCTGTCTCAGGTCATGATGTCCAGTAGCTTCTGCTGTCTCAGCTAATGATGTTCAGTAACGTATGCTGTCTTAATGTCCAGTAGTTTCTGGTGTCTTAGGTAATGATGTCCAGTAGCTTCTGCTGTTATGATGTCCAGTACTTTCTGCTGTTTGGGTTCATGATGTCCAGTAGCTTCTGCTGTCTGAGGTAATGATGTCCAGTAGCTTCTGCTATCTGAGGTCATGATGTCCAGTAGCTTCTGCTGTCTTGATGTCCAGTACTTTCTGCTGTTTGGGTTCATGATGTCCAGTAGCATCTGCTGTCTGAGGTCATGATGTCCAGTAGCTTTTGCTGTCATGATGTGCAGTAGCTTCTGTTGTCTTGAATTTGTTGCTATATTACTATAATAACAAGTGACTCTTATGGTGAGGTACACCAATTTCAACCACCGACTATCGCACAATTTGGTTGTATCGAAACTTTTAGCATACAAAATGGAGGTTGTGATTCTTGAAAAACTAATCACCACATTAGTGAAATAACTAAACACTATGAGTTTACCGAACTCAACACCTTAATGACATCCCTCAATGCTATGATTGTACTCAACACTTTAATGACATCCCTCAACACCAATTTTACTCCCTTAGATTAATAGGATGTAGTCCGGAAAGCGGAGTACATTGTCATTCCTTACAGGTTAGCTGCAATATCTGCGTATTTGGTATGACATACGACTTCCACGGGGCTTCTGTGTCACTTCTGAGTTGATGATATATGACAGCGGTGCCATGACAGCCAAATCCATCCCAAAAAATCTCCTTACTCACATCTTAGGATATAACCTTACTCACATCATAGGATATAACCTTACTCACATCTTAGGATATAACCTTACTCACATCTTAGGATATAACCTTACTCACATCTTAGGATATAACCTTACTCACATCTTAGGATATAACCTTACTCACATCTTAGGATATAACCTTACTCACATCTTAGGATATAACCTTACTCACATCTTAGGATATAACCTACATGGAAAGTAATTAGTGTTTGCTATGTTTACTCGGGTCATGACACGACCTGCGACCTAATGAATGTATCTCATTTTCATTCATTATCGCATGACAGAACAGAACACTGTCTTCAATATTCCATTTTTTTTACACTTAAATATATTCATTCAATATCACACTCAACAACATGCTTTAAAAAAAAATAATCTGTAACAAACTAATATTGATCCTATCACTTAAAAACTGCAGCCCTAAGTGTAACAAGATGTATGCCTACTTACCGCACCAACTTCAGAATTTGTGTTCTGAGCTGATGACGGGTAATAAAGCGTCCTTTTATAGACTATAGCGTGAGTAAACAGCGTTGCCAAGATATATTATCAAAAAAGCACTAGAAAATCTCTTTAAAGCACAAGAAAACACTAAATACAATATTGAAGTACTAAACATAGCACCAAATATTGTCCTTAAAATAGTACATGGCTTGTGATTCTAGCCAGCTAAGTGCCTACGTTACGGCGAATACTTCCATTGTGAGACTGCTTGTTGTTGCGGTAAAGACACCACTGGTTTCGTGTACTGTTCTTCCTTTTTACCTGGCAATAAAGGTCCATCTAATGTCTTCTAATGGACACTAAATTAAAACAATTAGAAGACAAAATTCATGCCTTTGAGATGTGGGTATATAGAAGAATAGGGAGAACATCATGGAAAGAGAAGAAAACAAATAAAGAGGTGCTAAAGACACTTAATATGAAGAAACAACTACTAAGAGAAATAAAGATCAGGCAAATAAAATACTTTGGACACATTAAAAGACATGACACCCTATTGAAGACCTTACTTGAGGGTAAAGTCAAAGGGAAGCGAGCAAGAGGTAGGCAGAGATACAAGTGGGAGAGTAACATTACACGATGGACATGTTACAGTCTAGCAGAGTGCACAACTAAGACAAGAGACAGGAGATGTTGGAGATACGTTGCAGCCAACCTTCGTTGCGGAGACGGCACTTGATTATGATGATGATGAAAGGTCCATGCGCATCGGTGGTGACGGATGTGCTGTATGGTTGTGAGAGTTGAACACTCGCTGCGGACATGAAGAGAAGATTACAGGCTTCCGAAATAAAAATTGTATAGACGGTTTCTACGAACGAATCTCCTATAGTAAGACATGTAAGTAAAAAAAAAAAGAAAGAATAAACTAGAGATGTATACAGGTCCACAAGAACCATTGCTTTCAATAGTAAAATGGCGAAAATGTGCATGATTTGGACATGTATGCCCACATCATTCCTTGTCAAAAACATTTCTGCAGGAATCCGTCGATAGTGGAAGAAACAGGAAATCATGGACAGACATCAAGGACCGGGCAAGACATTTCCTCACTCACTCGCAGGGCCGGTCTTAGGCCAATGCAACCTATGCGGCCGCAGTGGGCCCCGCGTTTTCATAGGCACATACATTCATATTATAATTTATTTTATTATCCTCTTCCCTACCCAGACTGGGCCCCGCGCAATCCGTATGGCAATTGTTAGGGGCGGACCTGCTCGCTCGCATCGATGAAGATAGAAATTGCTGGAGGAATGTGTGGTGAGGGCTGTGTGGTGAGGGCTGTGTGATGAGGACTGTGTGATGAGGACTGTGTGATGAGGACTGTGTGATGAGGACTGTGTGATGAGGACTGTGTGATGAGGACTGTGTGGTGAGGACTGTGTGATGAGGCATCTATTGTGGTACCCTTACGTTTATAGATATATCTCATCACCATCAAAAGCCATCTCCGGCAATGAAGGTTGACTGTAGACCACCATCCCCTGTCTCTTGCTTTTTTTGGTGCACTCTGCTAGACTGTAATCTGTCCATGTCGTAATGTCACTCCCCCACTTATATCTCTGCCTACCTCTTGTTCGCCACCCTTCAACTTTACCCTCACGTAAGTTCTTCAACAAGATGTCATGTCTTTTAATTTGTCCAAAATATTTTATTTGCTTGATTTTAATTTCTTTAATAATTCTTTCTTCATATTAAGTGTTGTTAGACAGTATTTGTTTGTTGTCTTCTCTTTCCTTGATGTTATCCCTATTCTTCTAGTTGTTTGTTGTCTTCTCTTTCCATGATGTTATCCCTATTCTTCTAGTTGTTTGTTGTCTTCTCTTTCCATGATGTTGTCCCTATTCTTCTAGTTGTTTGTTGTCTTCTCTTTCCTTGATGTTATCCCTATTCTTCTAGTTGTTTGTTGTCTTCTCTTTCCATGATGTTATCCCTATTCTTCTAGTTGTTTGTTGTCTTCTCTTTCCTTGATGTTATCCCTATTCTTCTAGTTGTTTGTTGTCTTCTCTTTCCTTGATGTTATCCCTATTCTTCTAGTTGTTTGTTGTCTTCTCTTTCCTTGATGTTGTCCCTATTCTTCTAGTTGTTTGTTGTCTTCTCTTTCCATGATGTTATCCCTATTCTTCTAGTTGTTTGTTGTCTTCTCTTTCCTGGATGTTATCCCTATTCTTCTAGTTGTTTGTTGTCTTCTCTTTCCTTGATGTTGTCCCTATTCTTCTATTTGTTTGTTGTCTTCTCTTTCCATGATGTTGTCCCTATTCTTCTAGTTGTTTGTTGTCTTCTCTTTCCATGATGTTATCCCTATTCTTCTAGTTGTTTGTTGTCTTCTCTTTCCTTGATGTTATCCCTATTCTTCTAGTTGTTTGTTGTCTTCTCTTTCCATGATGTTGTCCCTATTCTTCTATATATCCACATCGCAAAGGCATCAAGTCTTCTAGTTGTTTGTTTATTGTCCATGTTTCTGAGCCATACATTAATATAGAATAGATGTAGCATTTTATAATTCTAATTTTTAGTTTTGTCATTTGTTTAGAAGTTAATATTTTCCTCTTGTCATTGAAAGTACATTTAGCCATTCATATTCTCCTTTTAACTTCTGTTTTACATTTGCCATCAATTAGATCTATCTTATATCCTACAGTATTGATTGATTGACTGGAATTAATCAATAATCCCTTGGAATTGCGAGCGATTAGCTCTTACTACCTATTTGCAGTGGGGTGATGTTTTCTGCGCTTTCTTTCATACACAGAAGACTTCAGTTTTCGGCTTAGTTCAATGCATATTGAAGGAGCCTTCTACTCTGAGGAGGTCAATAATGGTATAGATGACATGCTACAAAATCCCACTCAGAGGGGTCGATAATAGATGTCATGCTACAAACGATTTTGCCACGTAGATTTTGCTTATTTTTAAATTGTGACATTCCGAAACTGGATTTCTCATTCGTTCTTAGAATGTCCACGAAGTCTTGCATTATTCTTTATTTAGGTTACAATTTCAAATAAAGAGTTAGTTTGTTTCGATTTGAAACCGAAACTGAAAATTCGTAGACTCGCGCACTCAGTGTTACCACCGCTTGGTTTTTTCCTAAGTTCTTGGCTTTTTTCGATTGGATCTTGGGTTATTATCTTAAAAACCTGACTTTTTTTGGGGCCAATTTCTTAAAGAAAAATCTTTACTAAATTATCTCTAATTGTTCCGGAATAAGTTCTGTTGACTGTTTTCGTGTTTTGCGTTTTAGTTTTGAGCTACTTTCCCACGTTTTTTTTCAATTTACTTCGTCACCATTCTGGATTTAAATAGTTGGTGTCATTCTGAAAGCTAGATAATAGTGCTATATGTAAAATAATAGCAATTATCACTCATCATTGAAATGTGTGCATGAATCGTGCTTTAAAAGTAATAAAATTGTATGACTGTGTTCTTTATTTACTGAATGTATAGCCTATATCTCGTATAATTATTAAGGATATAATCTATGGAAGGAAATAAAAGGGTGGTTCAAGTATTGCGTCATCATCATGATTGAGTCCGTGTAAGAGACGTAAAACAACAAAGACACGGTATAAGCAACCATTTTGTAGTGAATGGCTCGAAGACGAAGAGCTAAAGGAATGGATACAATTTGATCCTTTCAAACTTTATGTGTGAGTTAATGACTCTTCCATATTCATCAGCAAGAGTAGGAAGAATAATTTCACAAGTAAATATGGTAAAAACAACACTAACTAATAGAGTGCAAGCGGTTACAGTAACAAACCGATTATTGGCTGAGCAAGTCATTGCAAGAATTAATTATGAGTGTTACTCGTGGGCACCACCAAAAACTCTAATTACTGATGTTACGTTGTCATCAACGTTATGTAGAAAGAGTGAAGAATAGACAGAGACAGTGAACTTCAGTAACGCTACTAAAAGATGACGATGTGGAGGACTATGATTCAATTGTTGATGTTTAAACTGTTGTAACTTTTGTTCTGAAGTTACTTCTTAGTCTACAAGCTAGCTTAATACAAGTACAGTGTTTATTTTAGCATAGAGTTGTTCATATATATATATATATATATATATATATATATAAGAACTTGGCTTATCTTGGCTTTTTTAGTCCTCCGAACTTGGGACTTTTCAAAATGTTGGAAGGTGATCTACGCGCACTGCTTTGCCACAATGTAGCCTTGATTTTTTATTAGGAACAAGCGTCACAGCACAGGGGACATAGTGTCTAAAAGTGTATAAGCTCAGTGTTTCAGTCAGTTGCTGATTACGCGTTCTTCTGATCTTTCCAGAGAGAGAGAGAGAGAGAGAGAGAGAACTTTCTCCCTTCGCCTCTGGTCTCTCCCATTTCGGTTAACTTGGCTTTAGGATTTCCCACTGCGCTATAAATAGCACACTGTTGATATTTTTAAACTAACTGACGTTATGGATTTTCCTGGAACCACCAATCATATGATAGATGCCGTGATATCATATCTCTCGACGCAGACACGAATTTGTAAATTACTGCGCATTTTCTATTTTTTTTCTTTTGCATTTGCCGTAATTCTATATACTAAATAGAAATGTTCACAAACAGTTGTAGCAGAACTATTCAAAAAGAGTGAAGAACTAAAAGTGTTATAGAATTATCGAACAAAGGAAACTATAAGTGTACTGCATATTTTCGACGTCTTTTTGGGGGAGACAGTAAATGGATCTTCATGGTACACTGATGTTAGCTCACAACCAATAACTAATATGTTCTCAATGCGTCGGGTGAACTATTTTATCTTTTGGCATTAAAGGCAGGAGTTCATGGACAACTAGATCTTCTTCTTCAGCGTACATTTTCAAACTCCCTCTGGATCTCCCTTACAGCGGATTTCTATTACATTCTCTCGACTACATCTTGCCGGAAATCTAGCAGGACCGAAAGGGAAGAAGCAAATAAAGAGCGAATGCAAAGGAAGAAGATTCAAAACAATTAATTTTAGGAGCATGACTGAAATTATATTAGATGTACTTACCGTAGAAGACGGATTTTTTGGGACCATTTATGCAATTACAACTGCGGCACGACACATTTCCATTCTTTATACTATATTCTGCTGGAAATGTAGTAGGAACATGGTCTTGCTACAAGGGAGACCCAGCAGGAGTTTGAGAATGAACGCTGAAGAAGAAGTAGATATTCACGTAGACTAACCTCGCCATGAATACATTATTGTATATCCATTACATGGGTGCCGCAATCATCATTCAACCCCAGAACATTGCCCATGATTTACTTAGCTTGTTTACATTAATTAGTAGTAATAGTAGAGATAGTAGTACTAGAAGTAGTGATTGTGAAGGTGGTAATAATAGATGTAGTAGTACTAGAAGTAGTGATTGTGAAGTTGGTAATAGTAGATGTAGTAGTACTAGAAGTAGTGATTGTGAAGGTGGTAATAGTAGCGTGAGTAATATGCATATTTTTCAGTCATTACAGACGATAGTGTTTATTGCTACAAGAAATATAGTCTATGATCCATTATGATGATAGATGTGATTCAAAAGACCAATCTAATGCAAAAAAATGTCTTCCACGGTATATACAAGAAATAACAGGCCCACTTGTATTATCGTGTACTGTTGTGTGTCTTCTTAGACGTGCAGCCCTTGAACACTTTCTCCTTTGTCTTTATACACCTTCTACCCTCTTCATGCATCATGATACATGACATAATGTTCCCCTGATTCCGCAACATGATACATGACATAATGTTCCCCTGATTCCACAACACGATATATGACATAATGTTCCCCTGATTCCGCATCATGATACATGACATAATGTTCCCCTGATTCCACATCATGATACATGACATAATGTTCCCCTGATTCTACAACACGATATATGACATAATGTTCCCCTGATTCCGCAACATGATATATGACATAATGTTCCCCTGATTCCACAACACGATATATGACATAATGTTCCCCTGATTTCGCAACATGATACATGACATAATGTTCCCCTGATTCAGCAACACGATACATGACATAATGTTCCCCTGATTTCGCAACACGATATATGACATAATGTTCCCCTGATTTCGCAACACGATATATGACATAATGTTCCCCTGATTCCGCAACACGATACATGACATAATGTTCCCCTGATTCCGTATCACTAAATAAACAATTAGAAGACATGCCTTTGAGATGTGGGTATATAGGAGAATAGGGAAAACATCATGGAAAGAGAAGAAAACAAAAAATGAGGTACTAAAAACACTTAATATGAAGAAAGAACTACTAAGAAAAATAAAGATTAGGCAAATAAAATATTTTGGACACATTAAAAGACATGACACCTTATTGAAGACCTTACTTGAGGGTAAAGTCAAAGGGAAGCGAACAACAGGTAGACAGAGATACAAGTGGGAGAGTAACATTACACGATCGACAGGTTACAGTCTAGCAGAGTGCATCACCTAAACAATAGTCAGGGGATGTTGGAGATCTGTTTCAGCCAACCTTCGTTGCAGAGACGGCATTTGATGATGATTCCGTATCAATGCCTACATCATGTATATCCCGTGTGCATAAATCTTTGTACCGAAGTAGAAGTTGACCCTCAGATATGTTTCCAGACTAATTCTCAATAAAGTAGATGCTCGGTATTTTTCCATCTTCCATCCCCTTATATGTCCTAGCTATCTGAATCACATAGGGGCTGTCAATAATATGCGTCAATAATTTGCGGTTTAAAACAGTTTGACAGTTGTTGACGTCAGCAATACTTTTTTTATAGAACATTTAACTTGTCTGAATGTGAAACATCTTTCTAAGAATGTGAAACATCTTTCTAAGAATGTGAAACAAAACATACCTTTATGTACTTTATATAAGGTAATACTGCAGTGAAACCGGAAGAACAATAGTACTTACGTAGAACACAGTTTTTGATGTTTCACTTGAACACAACAGACGCACTATTAATGGGTTATGGGTGTAAACACGAAAACATATACATTACAATACACAAGAACATTTAACGTTTCGGTCTTTCTCAAGAATATACAAAACAAACAGTGTAAACCAATGGAGACAGTAAAAACAATGTTACCACCACAAGGGCAATAAATACGCTATTAACATTTAAACAATACAAAGTTCAAGGTGACAATGATGTATGTGGAAACATGTAGTAATAGAAGCGGGTTTTGTTGAAATGTGTACGGGATATGACAACCGACAACACAACAAACGTTGTGACAAGAAATATATAAACGAAACGGGCTTACCACTTCTGTAGGCATCTTCATGTCATAAAATACAGAGAACCTACCCCTGTCGCCATCCCTTTCAATGGTGTTGGTCATCATGGTGCCCTCGATATCCAGGTCACTGCCCTCAGATCCTGCACTAGGATGACATATCTAAGTACGCTCTTGATAATTGATTTTTTTTTAGTTTAGTGCCCTCAAGCCTTTTATACTTAACTCCGAACATTCGTTCGTTTAAGTTTATGATGGTGTGGTCCATATTGTAATGTTATCTATGTTGTATTTGGCAATAGTTTCTTATGTCTGTTGTTATATCCCGTCCAATTTTCAAAAAGAAACCCTCTTTCATGATTACATGTTTCCACATACATCATTCTCAGCTTGAACGTTGTGTTGTTTACATGGTAATAGCGTATCTAGTGCCTCTGAGGTGGTAACCTTATTTTTACTTTTTCATTTTTTTACACTGTTTGTTTTGTATATTCTTGAGAAAGACCTAACGGTTCGAAACGTTGAAAATGTCTTGCGTATTGTAACTTGTATGTTTTCGAGTTTACACCTCATAATCCCTTAGTATTAGTAATAGTCCCTCTAGTGTGTTCAAGTGAAACATCAAAAACTGTGTTCTACGTAAGTACTATGATTAACTACTTAAAGCACTGATTCACTCGCAAACTTCCATCAATATTGATACTTCCACCAATATTCATACTTCTATCAATATGCATACCCCCGCGTGTTTTCAGTCACTTTTCTGATCCAATTCACCTTCCATATCTTGTCTCTTCTTAGTTATAAACAACAACAACAACAATGATACTATCTGCTCTTTTTTCCCACTTATTCAGATTCATACATAATTTATGTTGGCTTTTTTTTCTCTTGTTTATCAGTTCGCGAGGAACATGGTCTCCTAGCACTCGGAATAAAACTGCCAAGGTTAACTCAACTATAGCTCTAAAAACATGTATATCTAAACTATTGACTTTTTTGAATCTGACTAATTTTCATGGAATATATCAGTGGAATATATCACTTCTATTTCACCAAAGACGGATGTGTCGGGCCATTGGCGCAAATAAAACGAAGACACAACGCATTGCCATTCTCTGGACTACATCCTGCTCGAAATCTAGTGGGACCATGGTCCTGCTACAAGGGAGATCCAGCGGGAGTTTGAGAATGAACGCTGAAGAAGAAGACTGTCACTTCTATTTCTAATAGGAATTATCACGACACTAGAATGTACACACTATACATAGGCTAAACAACACGACCAGGTGGCCTAAAATATCTTAGTTAACATATCGACATCACAGAATAAAATCGTCTTCTTCTTCTTCTGCGTTCAACATCTGTGGTCATGCTATATTGTCAGGCCTGTCGTCAAGACGAAGTCCACTGTCTTCTCCAGGACAGAGCGGCTGCCCCATAGCTTTTGCATCACGTCTGTATCCTCTGTCCAGGTCTGCTGTCTCTGCTCTTTGTATGTTGGGTAGTCCTGAAGTATGTATTCCGGAGTCTGGGTTCCGGATCCACATGGACATCTGCAGTGTTCTGTTCTAAGGCGAAATATTTTGGTCTGTTGATATCTTTGAAGGGAGATGTATTGTATTATGTTCGTATTCCACTTCCATTTGTTTCTTCCATTTTGCTGTGTATGTGTTGTGGATTATTGTTTTTACTTCTCCGTAAGACAGTGGATGTCTGTGTTGCTCAATTTCGCTTCATGCCTTTGACAGAGCATCTGCTTTCTCATTTCCCATGATTCCACAGTGTGATGGTATCCACTAAAGGGCAATAGCTGATGATTTTTGGATCTGTCTTAGCTTATGTCTGATGTTGTGCAGAAGGTTTTAGTTTCTGTTGCTCTGGATTGATTGCAGTAAGGATCTGCAATCTGTGAATATGGCTATCTTCTTTGGTCTTCCCAGTCTTGATTCGGTGAAGGCTTTCAGTGCTTGATGGAGTGCACTAAAGTTAGAGGAGTATTTGCCGGTTGGAAAAGCTTTTGAAAATTCTTTAAAGTTGAGAGCATCCGGCCTGATGATGTTCAAATCTAAAAGTGTCCATATGCTCTATCTACTTGTTTCTTGATTAGGAACATGTGTCACAGCACTGGGGGCATTCCCATATATGCTCTGCTTGCCGTGCCGTCAGCCATCTAAAGTGTATAAGCTCAGTGTCCCAGTCAGTTGCTGATCACGCGTTCTTCTGCTCTTTCCGGAGAGGGAGCACTTTCTCCCATCACCTCTAGTCACTCCCATTTCTAACATTCTCTGAATATGTACATTGTCACGTTCGACTTCCTCCTCGTCTTCTCGTAGGTTATCCATGACTGCTCTAATCAATTCAATCCTGTCTCTTCAAATCTCGGTGCCGTTCACCAAAGCCCTACCAGCCAACACATCGGCTCTTTCGTTGCGCATTGTCGAGAAAATTGACCTATTCAGTTCTGATCATAGACTTTTATATATTGCGCAGCATACTCTGAGAGTCTGATAGAATCACTGAGTCTATTGGTGGTTGGTTAAGGAAGGGGTGGTGGTTAGGGGTAGTGTTAGAACTAATTCTAACCCTACCCCACACCTTTCTAAACCCTATAAACCTGTGCCTCTATTGTATCTATATCATTTGTGTTCTACATTGATACGGTAACCATTTCGCGAATAGAAAATGAACCGGCAGAGTGACGTCCCTTGTTACCAAACAATTACATTCGGCGACGACATCACAAACTACTAAAAAAATTACGATAGAACAAAAACAAAAGAAAACGACAGTCTTCGTTTTATGGGCTAAGATCTGTGAAAAAAAGGGGGGGGGGTTGGAGAACATAGTCACTACAGGCAAGGTTGAAGGCAACAGAGACAGAGGGCGACAACATGGGAAAATATTGGAAAGTTGAATAACCTGGCATGGCAGGGAAACAACAACAATCCTGATACATGATACTGGAGATAGAGATCTGTGGAGAGCCCTGATCGCCTACGTCAACCAGCATGACACCTGATAATGATGATGATACCAACTTACTAGGTGTCATTATCATCATTCTACTCCAGTTGTTGTTGCCGATGATCTATTTGGCATGTTTAGAATAGTAAGCATTTTATCCGTCTTTCCAGATGATAGTATTATTTTTGCGCTGATGGAGTGTCCAATGAAATGATTAGAAACCTGGGAATTGCAGCAAGAGCAAAGCTACTGCAGATCTTTAACACAAGCTGGTCCACGACTAATGTACCACAGGCCTGGAGAGAAGCAATAATGATACCACTCCTCAAACCAGGAGAAGATGGCGAAACAATTTCCAACTACAGGCCAATCAGCCTCACAAGCTGTCTATGCAAAACAATGGAACGCATTATCAATCTTAGGATGCAGTGGTACCTTGAAAGTGAAAACCTTCTGGTATCACAGCAAGCAGGTTTCAGACAGTGCTACTCTACTGAAGATCAGGCAACCTACCTCTCCCAAGAGATTGAGGATGCCTTCCAAGACAAGAAACTGGTACTAGCAGCATGGATAGACCTCAGAAAAGCATTTGATAAGGTCTGGAAAGAAGGGCCCCTAAAGAAATTGCGAAATTGCAGGGTTAGCTCAAAAATGTACAAATGGGTAAAAGCATACCTGCATAATAGAAGAGCCAGGGTACAATTAGATGGTCGCAGGAGCAAGAAAGTTCTACTGCGTGATGGAGTCCCCCAGGGTGAGTCCTGTCACCCACACTTTTCTTGGTTTACATCAATGACCTAGTTGCTGAACTACCACATGGGATCAAAGTGGCAATGTATGCTGACGACCTGGTGATCTGGTGCACGGAAGAACATGTGACAGTGGCCACTAAACAAATACAAAGAGCTATCGATGCCCTAACATTATGGGCTAATAGATGGTGCGTCAGCATTAACACAGATAAGTGCAGCACTACACTCTTTACCCTCTCACCAAAACAAAAAGCTGGTCATATCAAGATAGATGGAGAGCTCTTGAAAGAAGACAAACAACCCACATACCTCGGAGTTACTTTTGATGATAAACTGACATGGAAGCAGCAAATAAACAAAGCAACAACAAAAGCCAGGAGGAAGTTAGCTATCCTGAGAAAACTAAGTGGAACCACATGGGGAGCCAGTGGGAATATACTCAGTAAAGTTTACCAGCAAGGCATAAGACCACACCTGGAATATGGTTCAGCTGCATGGTGTCCTGCATAAAACACCACATTACAAGATCTAGATAAAGTGCAAAACCAGGCACTTAGAATAATGTTGGGAGCAATGAAATCAACACCCATAGCAGAGATGCAGAAAATGGGAAGAATGCAAACACTTGGCGAACGCAGAGACACAAAAGTACTAATTCAGGCAGAAAAGTTTCAGTGCATGCCAAGTCATCCAATGAAGGAAAGATTCCAAAATCTAGCAATGGGACGACTGAAAAGAAGCAGCTTTATCCATCAAGCTAAACGACTCCACAGACAACTTACAGACCTACCTGAAGTTGACAGCCCCTTAAGGTCTGTACCAGAACAAACCCCGTGGAGTGAAAGCCATGGAATGTCGTACATTCAGACCCATGTGAAAGGAATACTAAGCGAGGACGAACAGAACAGTGTGCAGCGAAGGACAGTCACCCTCAGTTTCCTGGATGAGGAATATCCACAAGATATATGGGTCAGAGTATACACAGATGGGTCAGCACAGAATGCCGTGAGGAATGGAGGTGCAGGTGTATATATAGAATATCCACACAAGCCTAGAGATACAATCAGAACACTGACAGGAAAATTCTGCAATAATTATGATGCAGAAATCCAGGCAATTAGTGTGGCAGCTAAAAAACTGCTGAACTCCAACTCTGACCTACAGCCTGTGGTATTCCTGACAGATGCAAGGTCAGTGCTTCAAGCTCTCCAGTCTGGAAAACTAACAGACTTGAAAAAACTACTTAGCGAATTGTCTTACCAGTATAGGGTAACCATGCAGTGGATACCCTCTCACTGTGGAATACCAGGAAATGAAAAAGCAGACCAACTGGCTAAGGAAGGTGCTGCCGAAGACCAACCAGATATACCAATCACCTACCATCAGAAAAAACAGATGATCAAGTCAATAAGAAAGCCACAAACACCAACACAAGATGACTATCATATTATGAACAGACCAGAACAAGTTATAATTCTACGTCTCAGAATAGGGCACAACCGACTCCGCAGTCACATGTATACAAAGTTCAAGATTGGCAACACGGCCATGTGTATATTCTGACAGGCAGCACAGAGTGCCAAACATATACTTCAAGAGTGTTCTGAGCATGAAATGCTGAGGAAGACATATTGGCCAGAGGAAACAACACTGGAATGAAAGCTCTATGGGACACTGTATGAACTACAAAAGACAGTGAGTTTTATTAAGGAGACAGAATTACAGATATAGACATGTTTCAAGTGAACGAAAGAAGAAGAAGAAATCAAGTATTTCTAGAGAGCAAGAGTCTATTATATCAGATGAACAGTCAAGTCAGGTCGACTGAGAGATAGATGACTCCTGTGCAAAAGTGTTGGTACAGACGTTGCATCTTGAAGGACAGACAGGTTCGTTGTTTCACAGAGTTCTTCTATATATCTTCCTGTCTTATTGTGGTTCTGGTAACCCCAAAAGGGTGAGTGACCATTAAAGTCACCAGCAAGTATTGTTTTGAGAAATTGTGTTGTATGGATTTCCAGTAAATTGTATGTTGTCTGAGGTGGGCTGTATATGTTGTAGATTGTGTATTTTCCTCCAGTGTGCCAGATGGTCACTTTCTGCATGTCTGTGGGATTGGCTGTTAGTTGGGTGACTTATCCCTGAATGTCATTCCTGATATAAGTAATTATGCCACGGCAGTTTGTACACTTACAGGCATAGCTGTTATATCCTGACACATATGGGTCAGTGTCTTTGTGCATAGTCTCCTGTAAGAAGGCCACATGTATCTTATGAGCATGTAACAAATTAACGAGCTCTAATTTTTTGTTTCTTATTCCACGGATGTTTTTAGTTGTAGAATATGAATCAAAGATTTTGTTTTATGAAAATCTTGGCTCTGCCGGTTCTGTAGTGTGACATCAGACATGTCTGTATCTCCATCACAACTTCCATATATCAAAGCAAACACTATATGGAAACCATCACATTGTACTAGAAAAAGAGGCAGACCAAAATTGTGTTACAAAGTTGCATGCAAGTTATTAAATGATTGTTATGTCATCTTTCTCACAGCTGGGAAAAGCTGGCAGAAGATCATGTTACATAGAGATAAATCCGTCATAGTGGTGCTAAGACAATCCCTGCGTATGAGCTGCTGTGTGAGTTGCAGTTTGGAAGCAGCATAGTGGTGCTAAGACAATCCCTGCGTATGAGCTGCTTTGTGAGTTGCAGTTTGGAAGCAGTATAGTGGTGCTAAGACAACTGAAAAGTAAATATTGAGCAAAGTAGAAGATCATCAGACGCAAGCATCAACACTTCAATGATTACATTTTCCAACCAGGAAAATTACTCAAAGATCTGCAGATCTCTTCCTTCTATCCAGAGCTTTCAGTTATAATTCGTTGGCAGTCTATGAGAATCTGTGTTTTCCATAGTTGGGATGGTTATCATGAAATAATCCATTTAACTGTGAGCAGGTAGATCTTGACAGCCCATAGTTTTTCTTGACAAAAGCAGTTGTCACTTCTGAGTTATGTAATTGAGGTAACATATGGACTCATGTAAGGTCTCAAAGGCATGTTTAGTCCCTGAAGGGAGGTATTCCAGTGCCAGTATCCCAGGATTACCAAGTCCTGCCAGGAGCACAGCACACAATTCTCGGCCAACTATCTCATGATTGTTCTGTCAGATTTGTTGACCCATCGACATTGATAGCATACCTAGCACTTCCTGTCATCTAGGGAGTCTGCCACCAGGAATTTTTTCACAGGTGACAGGTTGTCAGTCTATCTCACAATTTTCCTTAGTCGCCTCCTACGATATGCATGGAAAGAAGACAGTCGTCCTATTCTGTGCTTCCTAAACTAGAAGTCCAAGCCCTGGTTGTCACATGACCATCATAATTGGAATGAACTTTAATATTAACTAATTTAAATAGAAGAGCTGCACGAGTAACGGGAGATATGACTATCAGCACTATAAGCTGTCATGCATGTCATTAGAGGCTTCTAAGAAATTATTGGGGGTTGATGAGTAAATGTTCATCTCATAGTAGGCCAAAGTAATCCACATTTCATGCTAAAGTCAGATGTCTCCGACTACATTGCAGAGTTATTGAAATATTGCTGTCAGGCACAAAGCGTTTCATTTTCCAAATTACATGGTTCTAATCTGCAGAAGATTGAGAACAAAATCAGAAGAAGAAGGTTCTCAGAAGAATGCTTAAAATCTTTGGGAAAGGAAAAATTGGTTGATCTGTAGTTGAGAAAAGTGGGTCTCGACTGTATTTGAAAATTGTGGATTTGGGCTGTTGTTGAGAAACGTTGATTTGGGCTGTTGTTGAGAAAAGTTGGTTTGGGCTGTTGTTGAGAAAAGTTGAATTGGGTTGTAAATTGATAAAAGTTTGTTTGGATTGTAGTTGAGAAAAGTGGGTTTGGATTGTAAATGAGAAGAGAGGGTTTGCGTCGTAGTTGAGAAAGGTGAGTTTGGGTTGTAGTTGAGAAAAGTCTATGACTTATTACAATTTTTACTGAATATTCTTATTTTTGTTCCAGTATATTGTTTAGTCAACCACTGGTCAGCATTCCAGATGTCTTTTATCACAAATTTCGCTTGTGGTCTACAGAAGTCTCTTGGTAACCTCTGGAAGAATGATGATGTCAGTGATTTCACAGTTATGGTTGATGATACCTCCTTCCAGTGTCACCGCTTCATTCTCAGTGCTTGCTCTGACTTTTTCCAGGGTCTTTTTAGATCACAAATGAAAGAATGTCAAGAGAACTGTGCTACAATTGGTGGAATGGACGCCAGGATGTTTGAGATGATTCTTAATTCAATTTACAAAGGTATCGATGGACTAACTAGAGATAATTTTCTAAATGTCTGGTCAGCTACGGAGCATTTGCAGATCAGATACTTGACTGAAGAATGTGAGAAGTTTGCAATGAAGAATACATGTGTAGACAATGTAAGTTCTATTCTAAATCATGCCATAATGTATTCAGCGGAGAAAGTTGTGACACACGCTTTACATTTTATATCTGAACATTTTTCAGAGTTTAGAAACACAGAAAGCTTTCTTCTATTGAAGTATGATTATTGTTACATAATTATTAGTAACAACAATCTCAATATAAAATCTGAAGATGAAGTAGTGGAGTCAGTCATGAAATGGGTGGCATATACAGATAATCTGCAGCAACAACAAACTGATGCCAGCAGTGACAATGTTGATAATACCAATACAAACAATGTAGAAATTGATGATTCAGCAATATTTTCAGACATAACTGCAAGTAAAGCATCAGATAACAGTAGTACAGAATTGTGTAGACCATTCATTATCCAAGAAAATGGAAAGAATAGCATGGATGGAAATAATGTAGCCAGTTCTTGCCAAGATGTTCTTCCAGCAGTCGATGTGTGTGGGAGCCAAACAGAGATTATTGATGTACAGTCAATAAGATTGACTGGAACAGAGAACAACCAAACTAGCAATTTAAAATGTATACAAGATTCACATACAAATAAATTTGCAGAAACTATGCCAGGAAAGTGTAGAAGAGAAGAACACAATATTATCCTGAAGTACATTCATGATGTAAGTGAAGACAGAAGGCAATATTTATTTAAATTGATTTCTGCTTGTAGATTTTATCTATTAAGTTCAACGTGTCTTGACACAATCTTACATAACAGGTTACTAGTCTCATGTGAGGAAGCCTACAATATGATACTTGAAGCAGTCATGTATAACATGTGTGTAGAACGACGACATGACACCTGGCCTGAACCTGCAGTTCATAGAAAATCTAGCAATATGAAACATGTCATGGTTTATAAATCTGGTGGAAAGTTGATGGCTTATAATCTAAACCGTGGAACTATTCATGAAGTTACAGCACTTCCTGGTAAAGTCATATATCCATCTATTGTTGTCTCTGACAATTCTCTATTTCTAGAATATAATGACGGTACTGTACTGAGAATGCTTGCCAAAAATAAGAAGTGGAGGTCTGACAGTGTCAATGGTGGTGCTAGTAATCCAATGTTGGCACATAAATGTCATTTATATTGTTGTGTGAGTCGAGCGCCTCCGAATTATAGGTACACATTGAACTGTTGTAATAGCAGTAATGATGATGATGATATTAGACAGTGGTTACCATGTTGTCTCTTTAATACTAAGATAAATTTACTTGTCAGATTTCACAATTACGTTCTTGCTTTTTATAACGAAAATGATTATATCAATGCTGTGTGCTATAACACAATAAACAAGAAGACATAAAACAGTTCAGAAATCATGGATGGAACATCTGAAGGCATGATCAGTTTTAGCCATCAAGGTGATGTCTTTGTTTTAAAGAAAAATGGTTCCTTGTGGAAGATTTCAAGTACAGATCTTGATAATAATGATGCTGCTAATGCCGAAATTCCAATGGATTTTGAGTTAGTTACCAAACTCTGGGACTCTGTTTGTGAGCTCAAAGGTTGTGTGGTCTACAAGAAGCAACTGTATGTTTTATATCGAGGGGATCAAAACTTCGAACCTGTAGCATGTCTGACAGCGATAGTTGATATATTTAATTCAACTGAATTTGTTAACGTACAAAGTGACACATCATGTTTACCAATTATTGTACCGGAACAATGGCTGACTTGAGACAAGACAAAGCAACAACACCGTTGAGACTGCTTTAATAAATAAATGTCGCCCCATTATTCCAATTTATACAGCAGCATAATGAACAATGTTCTTTCTTTCCAATCACCTTCAACCTCAGGGAATTTATATACCTGTTTAAAACCTGTATCGTTATGTTTGTATAACGATACAATCTGCCCATCTTTCATAGTGGTAGAAGATGTACATTGATATGATTTGGTAGAAGTTGTATGCTGTTGGGGAAATGTCATTGAGAGTTTGATAATCTTACAGAGTTTTAAAGCGAAGATAAGTTGTGATTTCAATGGTTGGGTTCGAGTCTTGTTTGTCACATGGTATTAGATAATATCAGATCTTGTTCTGCATTTACATCTTTAAATAAAAATAAAGAATGAAATCATATAATAACACCCTTCCCTCATACAACATATTGAGGTTACCCTTCTCCCGACTGTTATACAGTGACAACCAGCAATGCCTTCATATGTAATGTTTTGATACCTGTCTCACATGATTTGTTATGAGTTACAGGCAGTTAGAACACAGCTCTTTAATATAACACTCTGAAATATTATGTCATGCAGAAGATTTACTCTCCTGACTTTATCATCATCATCAAGTGCCGCAACCGATCTCCATCTCCTGTCTCTTGTTTTGGTTGTGCACTCTGGTAGACTGTAACCTGTCTTGTGATGTTACTCTCCCACTTGTATCTCTGTCTACCTCTTGCTGGCTTCTCTTTGATTTTACCCTCAAGTAAGGTCTTCAATAAAGTGTCATGCCTTTTAATGTGTCAAAAATATTTTATTTGCCTGATGTGTATTTTTCTTAGTAATTCTTTCTTCATATTGAGTGGTTTTAAGAGCTCTTTATTTGTTTTCTTCTCTTTCCATAAAGGTCTCCCTATTCTCCTATATACCCACATCTCAAAGGCATTACTTCTGAGTTCATTATAATTCTGGGAATTATTTTCTTGAATAACAAATTTTAAGTACTCCAGAAACATGACTTTTTTGTAGTCATGTTTGTTCTGTGAACTTCTACCACCTCTAACCCATTCAATTTTGACCACAGTAGCCCTATATATACAGATATATAAACAATTATGAGAATAAATGAAGCTATACGATTTAGTTAAGTGATACCTAAAATGAAATGTAAAACTTGGTAGCACCATTAAAGGAGAAAAAGGAACTAACAGAGATTTCAGGATACGAATAAAGAAAGCAAGAATAAACTTTATTGCATCAGGAAATACAGTCAAATTCCATTATAACGTGGTGCAGAATATGTATGTAATAACAGAAATGTACCTAATACAGAAGAAACAATAAAGAATAAATATAATTGATTTTAAAAAGTGTTGTTAAATAGGGAAATGTGTCATAAAAGGGTGCACTATACAGGGATTCAACTCAATATGCAAAGCAAAAGAAATAACAAATTAAAAAAATAAGAATATTTAACTGAAATATTAAATCTATGATATTGTATGCCTCAGAAACATGAATCTATATCTGATAACCAATAGAAGGTGGTACTGCTAGTAGAACATAATTGAAAATAATACTCACGTAGAAGACAGTTAATGGAGTTCTACTTGATGACGACTAACGCACTATCACTAGCGGATGTTAACATCCACTAGTGATAGTGTGTTAGTCGTCATCAAGTAGAACTCCATTACCTGTCTTCCACGTGAATCTATATCTGCATTGTTGTTTCTATTTTCTTGAATAATCAGTGGCATATGCAATTTTGTACTGCTGACGTTTGATGTATTTCTTGTAGTTACTTATGAAATGTGGAAAGCAACATCAAACTTAGAGCAAAGACTAAACGCCTTTGAAAACAAACGTCTTAGATGACTACTAAACATCCATTGGTTGGACTTTAATTTAAACACAGTCATCAGACAAGAAACAAAACAAGAATATGTATCCACCTATAATAGAAGACATGGCTGGAATTATGTTGGATATGCGCTGTGAATGGATACCGAAAGACTGCCCTGTCAAGTTTTGATGTGGTCACCAAGGGGCAAGAGAAAAGAAAGAAGACCAAAAGAGACCTTACGTAGAACTATTACAAAGAGCGCTTCATCATCGATATTAAAAAAAAGACTTAAAATAAATTGCAATGAAACGTGAGACATGGAAATCTATGATATCCGCCCTATGTACCATCTGTAGCCTATAAGGAATAACTAACTTGCGAACATGAATTGAGTACTGCTGACATTTGATGTATTACTTGTAGTTACTTGTGAAAATTGTGCTGAGTCATCCTTGTCTACATTGTTGATATTGACATTATGTCACTGCAGACATCAGGTTGGCTCTGCTGCTATAGACTTCATATATAACAATCGACCGATGAGCGTATGTTCGTAATAATAATCTGCCAAAACAAAGAATACTCCAGTAAGAATCTTCTCAATTACTCAGTCCAAACACTAATGAGACATTTAGATGCAAGAACGAGGCAATGATATACAAATCTCTCAACTGTAAAACACAACTAGTGAGACAAAATCACAAAGAGAGGCTTGTTCAACCTCAACCACTGGTTGACATCAAATTGTCACATCACAAAAAAAAAATTATATGTATCACTTTTACAGTGATTGCATCAATCACTTTCATAATGATTGTATCAATCTATCACTTTCACAAGGATTGTATCAATCACTTTCATAATGATTGAATCAATCTATAACTTTCACAAGGATTGTATCAATCACTTTCATAATGATTGAATCAATATATCACTTTCACAAGGATGTATCAATCCCTCATATTGATTGTATCAATCACTTGTATGATTGTATCAATCACTTTCATAATGATTATATCAATCTATCACTTCCACAATGATTGTATCAATCTATCACTTCATACGGAGAAGATCTGTATGAAGTGATACATTGTCTCAACGCATCATATTCACAATGATTGTCACTATGAGGTGATTTATTAATGTCTGGTTACTGCAGCACTTTCCATTTTGTCGAACATCCTTCTGATATTTTGGTTATTCACAATGATTGTATTTATTACAGAGTAACACATACTCATATTATTTGTCACAGAGTTAATTAATTATATTATTTGTCACAGAGTTAATTAATCATATTATTTGTCACAGAGTTAATTAATTATATTATTTGTCACAGAGTTAATTAATTATATTATTTGTCACAGAGTTAATTAATTATATTATTTGTCACAGAGTTAATTAATTATATTATTTGTCACAGAGTTAATTAATTATATTATTTGTCACAGAGTTAATTAATTATATTATTTGTCACAGAGTTAATTAATTATATTATTTGTCACAGAGTTAATTAATTATATTATTTGTCACAGAGTTAATTAATTATATTATTTGTCACAGAGTTAATTAATCATATTATTTGTCACAGAGTTAATTAATCATATTATTTGTCACAGAGTTAATTAATCATATTATTTGTCACAGAGTTAATTAATCATATTATTTGTCACAGAGTTAATTAATCATATTATTTATTACTGATTTACTTACTTGTTATGTGTTACTGAGTTAATTAATCATATTATTTTTTACTGATTTACTTTCTCGTTATTTGTTACTGAATTACTTTTCTCTTTTGATAGTGAGCTAATCATGTTATTTGTACCTGAGTTACATATGCATATTATTTGTTACTGAGTTAATTACTCGCATTATTTGTTGCTGAGTTACCCATGCTCTCTGTTACTGAGTCATTCATGATATTTGTTACCAAGTCTCTCATTTATTATTGAGCCAGTAATGCTATTACAAAGTCATTAATGTGATTTGTTGGCATAGCTTGGAACAGGATAATACAGTTTTGCGAATCACTAGAAACACACATAATAAACCACACAAATTGAAGTTTGGAGCAAAAGACCTTTATCAAGACTACATAACAAAATACAATGAACACAAGTGACACTATGGACGTTCACATGGCAGAATTAAGAAGGAGAATGAACAGAGGGAGCAAACACAAATACTAGACACATATCAATAATAATAATAACAAAACATGAGGTCACATGATTTGTTACTAAGCCACTCATGTTAATTGTTACTGAGATACTTACTATTATTTGATACTGATGTGCTCAATGTCAAAATGATTAGTTCTGTATCTTCTACCAGTTCTCCCATTTATACTGTATTTGTATTATATTGAAATAAAGATTATATTTCTGTATATTATTATTTGTTGTGTTAACATTTCTGTGACTGCAGCATTATCACAGTTGTAATAATTTAAGTGGTCAATCAGCAGCGTCATAACTGCATTTGGTCAGTCAGTTACATCATAACTGCAGTTGGTCAGTCAGTTACATCATAACTGCATTTGGTCAGTCAGTTACATCATAACTGCAGCTGGTCAGGCAGTTACATCATAACTGCAGTTGGTCAGTCAGTTACATCATAACTATAGTTGGTCAGTCAGTTACATCATAACTGCAGCTGGTCAGGCAGTTACATCATAACTGCAGTTGGTCAGTCAGTTACATCATAACTGCAGTTGGTCAGTCAGTTACATCATAACTGCAGTTGGTCAGTCAGTTACATCATAACTGCAGTTGGTTAGTCAGAAATGTAATAGTCAGCTAATGATATCTGAAATGTGATGAGCAAAGACAGTGTCAGAGACATCAATCACTGTAAAAGTACAAATGTGATGTCAGAGACATAAATCACTGTACAAATGTGATGTCAGAGACATCAATCACTGTACAAATGTGATGTCAGAGACATCAATCACTGTACAAATGTGATGTCAGAGACATCAATCACTGTACAATGTGATGTCAGAGACATCAATCACTGTACAAATGTGATGTCAGAGACATCAATCACTGTACAAATGTGATGTCAGAGACATCAATCACTGTACAATGTGATAGTCAGAGACATCAATCACTGTACAAATGTGATGTCAGAGACATCAATCACTGTACAAATGTGATGGTCAGAGACATCAATCACTGTACAAATGTGATATTAGAGACATCAATCACTGTACAATGTGATGGTCAGAGACATCAATCACTGTACAAATGTGATGTCAGAGACATCAATCACTGTACAAATGTGATGGTCAGAGACATCAATCACTGTACAAATGTGATGTCAGAGATATCAATCACTGTACAATGTGATGGTCAGAGACATCAATCACTGTACAATGTGATGGTCAGAGACATCAATCACTGTACAAATGTGATGTCGGAGACATCAATCACTGTACAAATGTGATGTTAGAGACATCAATCACTGTACAAATGTGATGTCAGAGACATCAATCACTGTACAATGTGATGATCAGAGACATCAATCACTGTACAAATGTGATGGTCAGAGACATCAATCACTGTACAATGTGATGGTCAGAGACATCATTCACTGTACAAATGTGATGTCAGAGACATCAATCACTGTACAATGTGATGTCAGAGACATCAATCACTGTACAAATGTGATGTCAGAGACATCAATCACTGTACAATGTGATAGTCAGAGACATCAATTGCTGTACAAATGTGATGGTCAGAGACATCAATCACTGTACAAATGTGATATTAGAGACATCAATCACTGTACAATGTGATGGTCAGAGACATCAATCACTGTACAAATGTGATGTCAGAGACATCAATCACTGTACAAATGTGATGGTCAGAGACATCAATCACTGTACAAATGTGATGTCAGAGATATCAATCACTGTACAATGTGATGGTCAGAGACATCAATCACTGTACAATGTGATGGTCAGAGACATCAATCACTGTACAAATGTGATGTCGGAGACATCAATCACTGTACAAATGTGATGTTAGAGACATCAATCACTGTACAAATGTGATGTCAGAGACATCAATCACTGTACAATGTGATGATCAGAGACATCAATCGCTGTACAAATGTGATGGTCAGAGACATCAATCACTGTACAATGTGATGGTCAGAGACATCATTCACTGTACAAATGTGATGTCAGAGACATCAATCACTGTACAATGTGATGATCAGAGACATCAATCACTGTACAATGTGATGGTCAGAGACATCATTCACTGTACAAATGTGATGTCAGAGACATCAATCACTGTACAATGTGATGATCAGAGACATCAATCGCTGTACAAATGTGATGGTCAGAGACATCAATCACTGTACAATGTGATGGTCAGAGACATCAATCGCTGTACAAATGTGATGGTCAGAGACATCAATCACTGTACAAATGTGATGGTCAGAGACATCAATCACTGTACAAATGTGATGTCAGAGACATCAATCACTGTACAATGTGATGTCAGAGACATCAATCACTGTAAAAGTACAAATGTGATGTCAGAGACATCAATCACTGTACAAATGTGATGGTCTGAAACATCAATCACTGTACAATGTGATGGTCAGAGACATCAATCACTGTACAAATGTGATGTCAGAGACATCAATCACTGTACAAATGTGATGTCAGAGACATCAATCACTGTACAAATGTGATGTCAGAGACATCAATCACTGTACAATGTGATAGTCAGAGACATCAATTGCTGTACAAATGTGATGGTCAGAGACATCAATCACTGTACAAATGTGATATTAGAGACATCAATCACTGTACAATGTGATGGTCAGAGACATCAATCACTGTACAAATGTGATGTCAGAGACATCAATCACTGTACAAATGTGATGGTCAGAGACATCAATCACTGTACAAATGTGATGTCAGAGATATCAATCACTGTACAATGTGATGGTCAGAGACATCAATCACTGTACAATGTGATGGTCAGAGACATCAATCACTGTACAAATGTGATGTCGGAGACATCAATCACTGTACAAATGTGATGTTAGAGACATCAATCACTGTACAAATGTGATGTCAGAGACATCAATCACTGTACAATGTGATGATCAGAGACATCAATCACTGTACAAATGTGATGGTCAGAGACATCAATCACTGTACAATGTGATGGTCAGAGACATCATTCACTGTACAAATGTGATGTCAGAGACATCAATCACTGTACAATGTGATGTCAGAGACATCAATCACTGTACAAATGTGATGTCAGAGACATCAATCACTGTACAATGTGATAGTCAGAGACATCAATTGCTGTACAAATGTGATGGTCAGAGACATCAATCACTGTACAAATGTGATATTAGAGACATCAATCACTGTACAATGTGATGGTCAGAGACATCAATCACTGTACAAATGTGATGTCAGAGACATCAATCACTGTACAAATGTGATGGTCAGAGACATCAATCACTGTACAAATGTGATGTCAGAGATATCAATCACTGTACAATGTGATGGTCAGAGACATCAATCACTGTACAATGTGATGGTCAGAGACATCAATCACTGTACAAATGTGATGTCGGAGACATCAATCACTGTACAAATGTGATGTTAGAGACATCAATCACTGTACAAATGTGATGTCAGAGACATCAATCACTGTACAATGTGATGATCAGAGACATCAATCGCTGTACAAATGTGATGGTCAGAGACATCAATCACTGTACAATGTGATGGTCAGAGACATCATTCACTGTACAAATGTGATGTCAGAGACATCAATCACTGTACAATGTGATGATCAGAGACATCAATCACTGTACAATGTGATGGTCAGAGACATCATTCACTGTACAAATGTGATGTCAGAGACATCAATCACTGTACAATGTGATGATCAGAGACATCAATCGCTGTACAAATGTGATGGTCAGAGACATCAATCACTGTACAATGTGATGGTCAGAGACATCAATCGCTGTACAAATGTGATGGTCAGAGACATCAATCACTGTACAAATGTGATGGTCAGAGACATCAATCACTGTACAAATGTGATGGTCAGAGACATCAATCACTGTACAATGTGATGATCAGAGACATCAATCGCTGTACAAATGTGATGGTCAGAGACATCAATCACTGTACAATGTGATGGTCAGAGATATCAATCACTGTAAAAATGTGATGTCAGAGACATCAATCACTGTACAAATGTGATGGTCAGAGACATCAATCAGTGTACAAATGTGATGTCAGAGACATCAATCACTGTACAAATGTGATGGTCAGAGACATCAATCACTGTACAAATGTGATGTCAGAGACATCAATCACTGTACAATGTGATGGTCAGAGACATCAATCAGTGTACAAATGTGATGTCAGAGACATCAATCACTGTACAAATGTGATGTCAGAGACATCAATCACTGTACAATGTGATGGTCAGATACATCAATCACTGTACAAATGTGATGTCAGAGACATCAATCACTGTACAAATGTGATGTCAGAGACATCAATCACTGTACAAATGTGATGTCAGAGACATCAATCACTGTACTAATGTGATGGTCACAGATATCAATCACTGTACAAATGTGATGGTCAGACATCAATCGCTGTACAAATGTGATGGTCAGACATCAATCACTGTACAAATGTGATGGTCAGACATCAATCACTGTACAAATGTGTTGGTCAGACATCAATCACTGTACAAATGTCATGGTCAGAGACATCAATCACTGTACACATGATCTATTACTGATTTTTAGTAGTTGAGTAGTGGGTGTGGAGTGAAGTTGAGAAACGTGAGTGTGGAATGAAGTTGAGAAACGTGGGTGTGGAATGAAGTTGAGAAACGTGGGTGTGGAATGAAGTTCAGAAACGTGGGTGTGGAATGAAGTTGAGAAACGTGGGTGTGGAGTGAAGTTGAGAAACGTGGGTGTGGAATGAAGTTGAGAAACGTGGGTGTGGAATGAAGTTCAGAAACGTGGGTGTGGAGTGAAGTTGAGAAACGTGGGTGTGGAGTGAATTTGAGAAACGTAGGTTTGGTATGTTATTGAAACATAAATTGGATGTACAAGTGGTACACCGATCATGTCTAATCGATACCGTTAGGAAATCCCAACTTCAAATTTCTTTTTAAAGTCAGCCGTGCGTTGCAGCTCTTCATTCAGATATTTACATAGGCCTATTTTACATTCAGATAGTGGCGACATTTGTCAGCCATGTTTGGTTAATTGAATACTGCAGTATAAAGAGATTTTCATTTCGCATTTTTAATTTTGATTATCTATCTAATATATTCACGTAAAAATTTTAAAAATTGTCTTCTCCTTCTTCTGCGATCAATAGTTAAACATGAGGTCCAATATTGGTCTTGTATAAAGCTGTTTTAGTTGATATTTGGTTCCGCACAACTTGTCTTGCAGAGAATCTCATGTGTTTTAGATTGTCGTTCTGCAGACACCGAACTGGGACACGTCAGTTATGGTTATTTGATCCATGTTATGTCAGCGCTCTTGAACGACATTTTGACCTGCTTTCCGTATGGTGCATGGATTTTAAATTGTGTAGTGTAAACACGCTCTTTCACGTTTTGTGCCTCATGACCCCTGTTTTCCAACTTCGACGTTGGGATAGTATTCTATAATACCTACATGAAAGCTGATTTTCAGAGAACTTTCTGCAGATTAGCTTTTGTATAAAATATGAAGAACGTATCGTGATAGCCAAAACTTTCTAGTAAATTTATGTCGTTCGTAATATTAATACAATTTATTCTGTGGGTGAGTAAATTACTTGTTGAAAAAAATTAAAAAATCTGACACGTGCACATGACGTGAGGACAGCAAGGGAATGCAGCATTTATCGCACACACCACATTACATGCAATAAACATGCCCGGGAAACATACAACACAAAAATAATATTATTTTTATCGTTTTCCTTACCAATATAAACAGATACCCTCATCATGAACAATAACACAGAGGCAGTGTTAAATAAAATAAAATTGCACAAGTGCATCACCACAACACTGGCGCACAAAATTAAAATTAAAATCCAAATATTAAATGAAACCAGGCAACTGGTCATCAAAGGCATTGATACCAGAATAAGTGACCAGGAAATACTAAAAAGAATTAAACTAGAGAATCCGAAAGCGGACATAATAAAAGCCAAAAGACTTTATACTTCTAATGACTAAATATCAGTCTGAGAGATTAATCTATGCTCTACAGGAAACAAACCTAAATATTAACCAAAAACTAAACTTTCCAGGACAAAAATAGTAAGAAATGATCGCAACTCCAAAGTTGGAGGGGAGGGGGTGGAGGGGTTGCCTTCATTATTAACGAATCATATAAAATAGTAGACTGGGAAAGATTTAACTCAACTAACATAGAAGGAATACGTGTAACCATAGACAGCAAACCAGTAGGAACTAAAATAATTAACATATATAACCCTAAAGGAATACTAACCAGCAACGATATAGAAGTGCTAACATCAAAACTAACTAGAAGAGCCCTTATTGTCGGTGATTTCAATGACCACCACACAATGTGGGGCAGTCATAAGTCAGACATGACAGGCGAACGTATAGCAGATTTTTGTTATAATAATAACCTAGTCATTTTAAATGATGGTTCTATAACCAGAATTAATCCAATAGTAAATGGCAATGACTCAGCCTTAGACTTGATCATTGTAACAACTAACCTATACACAACCAAGTGGGAGACACTAAATGCTAGTGGATCTGACCATCTACCAATTGAAATTAATATTAGAGCTAACACTAACTGTAATCTCAGTGACGTAAACAAACAAACAACATTTAACTATAGAAAAGCCAACTGGGAGGATCTAACAACAGAACTAATGACAGTAGGAATAAATAATATTAATACCAACAATGTAGAAGAATTTGCTGAGGATCTCACAAATGAACTACTCAAAGTAGCAGTAAAATATATACCACATGAAAACATGCCTAATCATATTAAACCAGTAAATATAACAAGAACCAATAGACATAAACCTAAAAACCCAGTACCATAGTGGAACCCTAAACTGGATGAGCAGATTAAAATTAGAGATAAAGCACTAAAACTAGCTAGATATAAGAGAACAGAAGAGAATATACTAAACTATAAAGAAATAAGAAATCAAACAAATAAACTAATCTTTAAAGCTAAACAACTCCACTGGAGAACTTTCTGTGAAACCATAAGCTTCAGAACGCCATCATCAGAAGTATGAATAAACTGAAAGCTATCAGTGGAGGCAAATCCAAACGTAGCATAATGCCAGCATTAAATAAAGCACAAACTGATAAAGAGAAGGCTAATGCACTGGCCGAATACTTTTACTCAGTTAGTGCTAATAACAACCTAAACCTAAATGAGATAAATAGACGGCAGACAATTCTGCAGGAACTAAACACTAAACCAATAAATAATGCAGAATCATCATATATAAATGCAGATATAACAATAGGGGAAGTAATTACAGCAATAGGTGAGAAATCAAACACAGCTTCAGGTCCTGACATCCTAAGCTATGTCATACTTAAAAAAGTACCAACAAATATATTAATGATAATAACTCACATATTCGATAACATATGGCAATCTGGCACCATACCAAAGGCATGGAAGTTTGCCACCATAATACCAATACTAAAGCCAGATAATGAAGCTAAAGAAGTAAGCTCATATAGACCAATATCACTAACCTCTCACCTAGGTAAAATATTAGAGACAATAATAAATAAAAGAGTAGTATTTCACCTAAATAAACATAATATATATAGTCCAACTCAAGCGGGCTTCCGGAGTCGCCGGAGCACGGTTGACCAACTACTAAAACTAGAGCATGAAGTAAAACAGAGTTTCCTAATAGGTGAAAAAACAACGACTGTCTTCCTCGACTTAGCAAGAGCATACGACTAGTGCTGGAGTGAAGGAGCCCTATTTAAAATTAAGAACTTAGGTATAGATGGTAGGGCATACAACTACATTAAAAACTTCATGCAAGATTGACAATTTAAAGTTCTAATTAATAATGACTTATCAGAATGGCATCCCGCAGGGGTCTGTAATATCTCCAACAATATTCACAATAATGGTTAATGATCTAGGAGAAGAATTCTCAGATGTCAAGAACAGCCTATCACAATTTGCAGACGATGCTGCAATTTGGCGCTCAGGCAATAACATCAGTTATCTAAAAGTAGGAATACATAGACAAATAAATGAAGTAACAAGCTGGATGGCAAAATGGGGTTTTAAAATTAATGCTAGCAAAACAGTAGGAATGCTATTCAGCAGAAATGGGACTCAAACAAATAAAATTAAGGATATTTTTATAAATAACGAACCAATTACATTCTCACCAACCACCAAATTCTTGGGAATGGTATTAGATCAAAGCCTCAGATGGCATAAACATATAAACTATATAGTAGACAGAAGCAGAGAAGCCCTAAACATGCTTAGGTACATGAGTGGTAGCGGTTGGGGAGCATCGACTAAGACAATGATGACATTCTATAAAGCCTTTATACGAGGTAAACTAGAATATGCCAGCATTGTGTATGAGTCGACAGCACCAGCCAATATCTCTAAAATAGATATAATTCAAAATAAGGCTCTCTCAACAATAGCTAGAGCGACCAGGGGAGCATCTGCTGAAGCAGTTCAAGTAGCTCTATGAATAATGCCATTATCCCTAAGAAGGAAAGAACTGAGACTTAGCTACTGGTCTAAAATAGGAAATGATTCCTCACGTCCAGCATATAAATCATTCAATAGCTCTGATAACACAGGCACGTTCTCAATTGAAAGCTACCGAACACCAGCAGGGTGGCAATCAAATGCAGAGCTTGACCAAATACCAGAGCTTAGAGAGCTAATATGTAATCAAAACCAATATAAAGCAGTAATATCCCCTTGGGAGTTAATATCACCAGAAACTGACATTACCCTATCTTATATAGGGAAAAAAGACCAAAATAGAGATTCTACTAAAAATAGAGCATTAAGCCACATAAATGATAGAACAATAAATAGTCTAAAAGTATTCACAGATGGGTCCAAAGGAGAGGAAATGCCCTACTGGTGCAGGAATAATAATACCTAACAGGAACATCAATAAGAGCTTTAAATTATCAGAATATACGTCAATATTCACGGCTGAACTAGTTGCAATACTAAAAGTTCTAGAAATAATAAATGATAACCCACCTAAAAATGTAACAATCCTGACTGACTCATTATCATCAGTCCAGGCTATACAAAATAAACATGACAGCCAAATGCCAGATATAGTAGAAGATATACTACGCATAACAACAAACCTAGTTCACGTTGGTACGAGGGTTAATGTAATGTGGATTCCAGCCCATGTTGGAATACCAAGAAATGAAGCAGCGGACAAGGAAGCAAAGAAATGAAGAACACAAGGAACAGAAATCCAGGTAGGACTTGGCAGATCGGAAACCAGAAGCATAATAAAGGACACAATACTTAAGGAATGGACAGAAAAATGGGTCAATAGTTCAAAAGGAAGACATGCACATGCAATGCTAAAAGGACCCACTAGGACCACTCAAATAAAGGAAGAGCTGAAAATCTCTGCCAATAGGAAACTACTACGACTTAGACTGGGAAAATCATTACATTATATACTCGAACCAATATGTGAAGACTGTGAAGAGGAAAATACAATAGATCATTTCCTACTCCACTGTCATAAATACAACCATCATAGGCAAGACCTAAAAGATTACTACCTAAACAATAAAATACCATATAAATTAGAAAAGGTTCTGGGCCATGATGTACCACCAGATTGGCTAAAACTAATTAAACAATTTATAACCAGGACTAAAGCCTTAATTTAAAAATCTAACCATGTAAAAAGAAAATAAGTCATTGTTTGTCGTGTCTTTCTACAGGTCTCTTTTCACAGCTTTCAACAAATACAACCGAGGAACGCTCACCACAGGATACAACTGGCAATATGGACAATTTTTGGCATAATCGCACGCACGGTTTTTCAAACTCCCCCAGGCATTAGTGTCACTCTTAAATAAAAAAGCAATACCACCGGAAATAAACAGCTTAATACAACTAGTAACATAACATTCCTGTGCAATAATAGCTCGCACAGTTCTCAATTCGCCCAGACCAAAGGTCACACTTAGATAAAAGGCATCTAGGCCACAAATAAACATCACCTCCACATAGCAATATTCATAGCAACAAATCATAGCAATAGCACGCACGGCTTTCCAAATACCCAGACCATTAGGTCACATATAGATAAAAGCTAATACGGCCTGATATAATCAAAATAGACTTCTGTCAGGTGGAAATGGTCGTGCCTCAGCTGAGAGGCTTTAATCCCCCATTTAACAAACAAACAAACAAACTCTAAAATCAATAGCAACATGTGTTTATCCTACAAGTTTCAAGGCAGATTGTGAAGCAATCAAAGAAGCATTTTGTTCCCCCCTGGAGGAAGAAAACTTAGTGGTACAGTCAGATGGCAAATCTCCAAAACACATTTCGCATAAATGACTTCAAACCATTACTATTTTAATTTAACAGCCATTTTTTTTAAAAGTGGTTCTCCAATGGTTTCCATGTCACTCACAAATATCTGGGAAAATGTGATGGAAGAACAGCTATAAAAAAAATTGCAAGTACCTGCCAACAACAGATAGAGAACCAGCTAGCAAAAACGGCAAGTACCTGCCAACAACAGATAGAGAACCAGCTAGCAAAAACTGCAAGTACCTGCCAACAACAGATAGAGAACCAGCTAGCAAAAACTGCAAGTACCTGCCAACAACAGATAGAGAACCAGCTAGCAAAAACTGCAAGTACCTGCCAACAACAGATAGAGGACCAGCTAGCAAAAACTGCAAGTACCTGCCAACAACAGATAGAGGACCAGCTAGCGAAAACTGCAAGTACCTGTCAACAACAGATAGAGAACCAGCTAGCAAAAACTGCAAGTACCTGCCAACAACAGATAGAGAACCAGCTAGCAAAAACTGCAAGTACCTGCCAACAACAGATAGAGGACCAGCTAGCAAAAACTGCAAGTACCTGTCAACAACAGATAGAGGACCAGCTAGCAAAAACTGCAAGTACCTGCCAACAACAGATAGAGGACCAGCTAGCAAAAACTGCAAGTACCTGCCAACAACAGATAGAGGACCAGCTAGCAAAAACTGCAAGTACCTGTCAACAACAGATAGAGGACCAGCTAGCAAAAACTGCAAGTACCTGTCAACAACAGATAGAGGACCAGCTAGCAAAAACTGCAAGTACCTGTCAACAACAGATAGAGGACCAGCTAGCAAAAACTGCAAGTACCTGCCAACAACAGATAGAGGACCAGCTAGCAAAAACTGCAAGTACCTGTCAACAACAGATAGAGGACCAGCTAGCAAAAACTGCAAGTACCTGTCAACAACAGATAGAGGACCAGCTAGCAAAAACTGCAAGTACCTGTCAACAACAGATAGAGGACCAGCTAGCAAAAACTGCAAGTACCTGTCAACAACAGATAGAGGAGTCAGTATCATTTCCAGAAATGACGTCCATCATGAAAGGCATTCATAAACATGGAATGGAACCTGACTCACCCATGCAGCCATAAACATGGAACAAAAACTTAACTCACCCATGCAGCCATAAACATGGAACAGAACCTGACTCACCCATGCAGCCACAAAGACGATGCTATCTACATGTTTGGAAGAAAGGAACAAACAATCATTTTTAGATTGAGAAAATAAAGCACTCAGAACACATATATGGGTAGTTTGCAGTTAGTGACCGTCAATATGAGCCTCTGTGTGGACTTCAGAAAACACATAATTGTCCACTGTTTGTCACTACAAAATAAAACTATGGCCAGGTCAAACAGCTCAGGCGGATACGCTCTATAGCTATGTCATGGGGCTGGTGACAACAATCAATTAATCAAATAATATGCCGAGTGACGTAGGCGATCATGCTTCTTCGCAACTCTCTGTCTCTTATGTTGTTAATAAGTTTAGTTTGTGACTTACACAGGACAACCCATCTAGAAATTTCTCTCTTTGTCTTGTCCACTTGATTTTTCCGGTTGTTACTAAATGTTCAAGTTTTACTTTTCTCATCGCATGCCCCAACAATCTTAATTTCCTGATTCTAATTTTGGCTATAATTTGTCGTTTTACTCCAACATCTCTGAGAACATCTACATTAGTTTTCTTGGCAATCCATGTTCATCATTCTTCCTATTAAACTACATCTCCGTTGCCTCCAGCTTTTCTTGGGCACTTTTGTTTACAATCCATGCTTCGTATTCATAAAGGGGGATTGGTTCAATATAACATCTAGCATTCAAACTTCCTTATGCATTTTTATTACTCCATTGCATAGAATGTTTCTCATTTTTTGAAATGTTGATTTGGCTTGTGCTATCGTGTTCTTGATCTCGTTGGGGTACCTGCCATCTGATGTTAAAATGGTGAACACAATACAGTTACTTGATGAATTCTATATCAGCGCCTGCTTCGACTGAATAACTAAGAAGAATCACAAAGAGGTGTAGAGCAATAAGATCTTTCAGTTTGCCGCTGATAAACAGTACAGCTATAGAAAGATTAAACCAATCAAGGGGTGAGGAAAGATTGCAGTTACATGCACAATTAAGTACAGAAAAGAAAGCAATATAATTCAATTCTAACGATACATTATGGGGAGATGTGCTCACATTTTTAACGAAACAAACCATATATTATTTACCCAAACTAAATTTCGCGAAAATATATTCGTTGTAATAAAAGGAAAAATATATTTTCAATTTGTATTTTTACAAATAACGTTATATAACTTTAAAAAGTGTTCATTTATGTTGTCACATTGTCCTTGAACTTTATTTATGTTGTCACATTGTCCTTAAACTTTATTTATGTTGTCACATTTCCTTGAACTTTATTTATGTTGTCACATTTTCCTTGATTTTCGTTACTTTACGTATTTCTGTTCATATTACATTTCTGTCAAATTTTAATAAGTCATCGTCACGTCTTTTTAAAAAAGTCACACTTTTTCCTTTAATTTCGGATCATTCCCTCTTCTGAATTCATTCTCACGCTCCGGCAGATTTGAAGGATATCGTCCGAAATACGTGTCGTGATTTACAGATTAGCTGCAATATCTGCACCTTCCAGAATAGCACATTATCATGATGATTATTACCCAGGAAACGTCTTCTTCTTCTTCAACGTTCATTCTTAAACGTCCACTGGGTCTCCCTTGTAGCAGGACAATGGTCCTACTAGATTTCCAGCAGGATGTAGTACAAATAATGGAAATGTGTTGTCGCCGTTTAATTTGCGCCAATGGCCCGACACATCTGTCTTCGTTGGAACCCAGTAAACAAACACCCCGATAATCATCAAAAGAGAAACAAATGCTAAGTATACACATATATTGAGATATGCTGCAAGAAGTAGACCATTACCTGTGTCTTGGACACATAATCACATAGTATGGTAGGTGTGAAACAGGAATATATAAACGGCTAGAAGTATTTTAAATGTCAAAGGGAGACTATTAGCATATGTCTATAAACAAAACACAAAATAAAAACGAGAATTATAAAATATAAATGTTGGGTCTATATCTAGCCTACATTAACTTATGGCCCAGAAAAAAGGCAAAGAACACACAGCTAGAACAAATAACTGATGCCTTTGACAAAAAGAAGAACTTCACGGAAAGAACAGAATAGCAACAAAGAAGTTTTGACAACACCGTCTATGAAAAAAGAAATATTTTGGGGCGTAAATAAATAAAAATCAAACAAATAACTATTGTGATAGACATGACACATTGTTTAAGATCTTAGTTGAAAGTATAGTTGAGACGCAGCAAGCAAGAGGTATAGGCCTACAGATACAGATGGAAGGTAAATATGATACAGTCTATCAGAGTGCACGACCAAAGTAAAAGGGGATGTTGAAGGTCTGCTGCAGCCAGCTTTCGCTTTCTAGACGGCACATGATGATGATGATGTTGATAAAGTTTACATTTTTCGCAATTCGCAGAAGTACATAGTTGCCATAAGCCTATTTGTAATTTTATAGTTTGCTACAAATTGTGTGTCAGGTTCTGTGGATATTAGCTAATTTATAAGCACCGTTTTTTTCTAATCATGTGTACATGTAGAATGAGAAGTACATATTACTAACAGAAATTTAATAATACTTTTTCTCTGGGTGTTTGGAAGCTTTCTTACTATAGTGAATCTGATACAGCAAACAGTATGAACACACATTTTCGTGGCTAGAAAAAGGCACTAGATAACAGTTTAGACAATAATTTAACTGAACATTTAGTTAGTACATAGTGAAAAGTAAACGCATAATTTTGCTATGCACAAAACTGTCAAGTACCCTCATTGCTTTCTTTATTACAGAGAAAGCCCATACTGTCAAAATAATATTAAAAGAACTAAAATTAAGTTACCGGTAACATATTTATCATTGTGAAATAAATTAATGTTAATAATTGGAAAGAAGAATGACAGGTTTATAGAAAGTAAAATTATTGAAAATACAGCATGTTTTTTTGTTTAGTAGCTTGTGCACTATTTTGAAATTTTGCCTTTTTTTTAACCAACAATTTAGTCAACAACATTCAAACTATCTGCCAACCACGCTAATTTATAATAGATATAAATTTCTCGGAAATACTCAAAACAGAAACAGTGTATATCAGTGTTGCCATGCTACTTTTTAAAATAAAGAATTCAAAAATTTGGGTTTTTTTTAAAGTGTATGTCAGAGTAGACCTATGGATTTTCTTGATTTAACTAGTTTGTGAGTTTTAAAATTGTTTGTAAAAAATCTAATCACAACCAACTATTTTTTATAAAGATAAAAGATATTCCTGTAAATACAACGCATATTTTATTAGAAGTAGTAATTAAGGAGACATTTGATAATCCACATACAGGTAATCAATGCGGCAAATAATAGCAGTAAATTGCAGTCTTAGTCAGCTGAACTAATTTCGAACTAGAGGACGTAACAAATTTCCAGTATTTGGAAACAAACATAAATAGCTCAGGAAAATGCGCTGTCGAAATCAAGAGAATAATTGCAATGGTGACAATTGAAACTTGCGTAAATGAAAATTAGTTGGCAAGTTACCGACAGCAAAGCCAAACTATGTATAATCGGATCATGCATATTTCCAGTGGCAATATACGATTGCGAGGCATGGACATTAAATAAAACAATATCAAAGAGAATAGCTGCTTTCGAAATGAGACGCTACAGAAGAATTTTACGTATACCAAGGACAGCTAAAAAGACAAATCAAGAAGTGTTAAGATCAATAAACGTCGAAGAGGGCTGGTTCCTTAACAACATCCTAACAAGAGAGCTGTTTTGGGGGGGGGGGTGTAGTATAAAGATATATATCAACATAGAAAGATGGATAGCTAAAGGCAGAGTTAGGGTGATAAAGTCAAACCATAGGGGTTTGAGTTATCGCCTGGGGTGATGGTGTTCCTCTGGGAAAAATTGCCTTAATCTGGGTATTTCTCATGAAACCGTAGTAATTTCGCTAAGAATGAGTAAATCCTCCAGATTTTCAAAATGAAAGATCACCAAAAGTATCATGAAGACGTAGGAACTGAATACAAATATCTATCTATCTGTCTATCTATGTTCCTTCAGCGTCGAACACGGTGCATAGGACAGACACCAGAACTCTCCAGTTTGAGCAATGTGATGCTACTGTGTGTAATTCTTGTAGGGTCTATGTTATTTAGACCCATAGTCATACCCTCATTAATAGTTATTCTGTGAAAAGTCTCTCTTAGTCTTCCTCTTTCTCTTTTGCCATCTGGTACCCATTTTAATGCTTGTAGTGAAATTCTGTTTTCATTCATTATAAGTACATGTCCGGACAAAAATATGGGTAAATGTATATTGTTTGAGGTATATTAACTACTAATCGTGCCTTATTTCTATTGATTTATATAGTCTTGGGTTATCTGCTGTTATTTTATAAGATCTTCATATTCCTTATTTTATAGATCTTCCTTATTTTATAGGATGATCTGGTGTTATTTTAAAAAGATTAGTGGTAACACTGATTGTATGTGGGTGAGTAACATTGTTAGATGGAAGTATTATTTGTGAGCTGTATATATATATGTAAATGTACATTAACCGTGAATGTGTTGAGCTTAGGCCTTTGTGATTATCATATAGCTAATGCAACAACTTAATATTTGAACGCAGAAACAGGTAATCAATGTAGTCTACTATAGGCACTAGCTGAGCTATTTGTGAATGAAAAAAAAAAATCAAAAACATAGACGATAGAGACCTACTTAGTAAAACTAGGCTTAACATGGTAGCGTAAGTAGGCACACCATTTAACACTATTAGTGTCATTGACAATTTATACTTATATTTACACAAGTCTATCATGTTATCAGTTTATATCTAGGCATAGGTCTACATGGTGTGTTAGTTTAGACTATATATATATAATATAGGCCTACATCTACAGCGTTCATTCTCAAACTCCCACTGATTCTCTCTTCTAGCAGGACAATAATTCTACTGAATTTCCAGCAGGATGTAGTCCAGAGAATGGAAATGCATTGTGTCGTCGTATTATATGCGGCAGTGATACCACACATCCGTCTCGGGGATTGTTACGTTATTGCTTCGTTGAAGGACTGAGTTAATAGGGTAAACCGAGTCCAATGACGTAAATCCTATACACCTTTTGAGTTACATAATCTTGACTTTAAATTTTGCAATCACATAGCTCTATTAGAGGTTGAGGGCGAGGAAAGGGTTCCGCCCGAGCGCCGCGCATAGGGTTATCACATTCATTCAGCCACATCCAAGTCAATAACTCTAGACTTTAAAAAAAGGGGGGGGGGGTGGGTGGGAAGTCAGAACATGACTAAGGAACTACAAAAAGACAGATGGCAGGCCATTGGTGCAAATAAAATGGAAACATAACATATTTCTATTCACTGGACTACATCTTGCTGGAAATATAGAATGGTTCATGGTCCTGCTACAAGAGAAATCCAGCAGGAATTTGATAATATATGTAGTTGAGAAGAGAGGGTTTGCTTCGTAGTTGAGAAAGGTGAGTTTGGACTATAGTTGAGAAAGGTGGGTTTGGGTTCTAGTTGAGAAAGGTTGGTTTGTGCTGTAGTTGAGAAATGTGGGTTTGGAACTGTAGTTGAAAAAAGTATATGACTTATTAAAATTTGTACTTACTTTTTTTTCAGTATATTGTTTAGTCAGTCGCTGATCAGCATTCCAGATGTCTCTTAACACAAATTTAGCTTGTGGTCTACAGAAGTCTCTTGGTAACCTCTGGAAGAATGATGATTTCAGTGATTTCACAGTTGTGGTTGATGATACCTCCTTCCAGTGTCACCGCTTCATTCTCAGTGCTTGCTCTGGATTTTTCCAGGGTCTTTTTAGATCACAAATGAAAGAATGTCAAGAGAACTGTGCTACAGTTGGTGGAATGGACACCAACACGTTTGATGTGATTCTGAATTCATTGTACAAAGGTATAGATGGGCTGACTAAAGATAATTTTCTAAATGTCTGGTCAGCTACGGAGCAGTTACAGATCAGATACTTGACTGAAGAATGCGAGAAGTTTGCAATGAATAATATCTGTGTAGACAATGGAATTGCTATTCTAAATCAAGCCACAATGTATTCAGCGGAGAAACTTGTGACACACGCTTTACATTTTATATCTGAAAATTTTTCAGAATTTAGAAACACAGAAAGCTTTCTTCTATTGAAGTATGATTATTGTTACAGAATTATTAATGATGACAATCTCAATATAAAATCTGAAGATGAAGCAGTGGAGACAGTCATGAAATGGGTGGCATATGCAGATAATCTGCAGCAACAACAAGCTAATGCCAGCAGTGACAATGTTGATAATACCAATACAAACAATGTAGAAATTGATGATTCAGCAATATTTTCAGACATAACTGCAAGTAAAGCATCAGATAACAGTAGTACAGAGTTGTGTAGACCATTCATTATCCAAGAAAATGGAAAGAACAGCATAGATGGAAATAATGTAACTAGATCTTGCCATGATGTTCTTCCATCACTCACTGTGTGTGAGAGCCACGCAGAGATTAGTAATGTACAGTCAATGATAATGGCTGAAACAGAGAACAACCAAACTGGCAATTTGAAAAATATAGCAGAGACACATACAAATAAATTTGCAGCAAATATGCCAGGAAAGTGTAGAAAAGAAGGACAAAATAATATCCTGAAGTACATTCATGATGTAAGTGAAGACAGAAGGCAATATTTATTTAAATTGATTTCTGCTTGTAGATTTTATCTATTAAGTTCAACGTGTCTTGACAAAATCTTATATAACAGGCTACTAGTCTCATGTGAGGAGGCCTACAACCTGATAATCAAAGCAGTCATGCATAAAATGTGTGTAGAACGACGACATGACACCTGGCCTGAAGCTGCAGTTCATAGAAAATCTAGCAATATGAAACATGTCATGGTTTATATATCTGGTAGAAAGTTGATGGCTTATAATCTAAACTGTGGCACTATTCATGAAGTTACAGCACTTCCTGGTAATGTCTCTTCTCCATCTATTGTTGTCTCTGACAATTCTCTATTTCTAGAACATAATGACTGTACTGTACTTAGTATGCTTACCAAAAATAAGAAGTGGAGGTCTGACAGTGTCAATGGTGGTGCTAGTAAATCAGAGTACAGACCAATGTTGGCACATACATGTCATTTATATTGTGTGAGTCGAGGGCCTCCGAATTATAGTTACACATTGAACTGTTGTAATAGCAGTAATGATGATATTAGACAGTGGTCATCATGTTGTACTTTTAATACTCGTGTAAATTTACTTGTCAGATTTCACAATTATGTTCTTGCTTTTTATAACGAAAATGATGATGATGATGATGATGAACATTGTTATGTCCTTGCTGTGTGCTATAACACAATAAACAAAAAAACATACAACAGTTCAGAAATCATGGATGGAACATCTGAAGACATGATCAGTTTCAGCCATCAAGGTGATGTCTTTATTTTACAGAAAAATGGTTCCTTGTGGAAGATTTCAAGTACTGATAATGGTAATGATGATGATGCTGATAATACCAAAATGCCAATGAATTTTGAGTTAGTTACCAAACTTTGGGACTCTGTTTGTGAGCTCAAAGGTTGTTTGGTCTACAAGAAGCAACTGTATGTTTTCTATCAAGGGGATCAAAACTTCAAACCTGTAGCATGTCTGACAGCGATAGTTGATATATTTAATTCAACTGAATTTGTTAACGTACAAAGTGACACTGCATGTTTACCAATGATTGTACCGGAACAATGGCTGACTTGAGACAAGACAAAGCAACAACACTGTTGAGAATGCTTTAATAAATAAATGTCGCCCCATTATTCCAATTTATACAGCAACATAATGAACAATGTTCATTCTTTCCAATCACCTTCAACCTCAGAGAATTTATATACCTGTTTAAAACCTGTATCATTATGTTTGTATTACAGCGCTGCCCATCTTTCATAGTGGTGGAAGATGTACTTTGATATGATTTGGTAGAAGTTGTATGCTCTTGGGGAAATGTCATTGAGAGTTTGATAATCTTACAGAGTTTTAAAGCGAAGATAAGTTGTGATTTCAATGGTTGGGTTCGAGTCTTGTTTATCACATGGTATTAGATAATATCAGATCTTGTTCTGCATTTACAACTTTTAAATAAAAATAAAGAATGAAATCATATAATAACACCCTACCCTCATACAACATATTGAGGTTACCCTTCTCCCGACTGTTATACAGTGACAACCAGCAATACCTTCATATGTAATGTTTTGATACCTGTCTCACATGATTTGTTATGAGTTACAGGCAGTTAGAACACAGCTCTTTAATATAACATTCTGAAATATTATGTCATTCAGAAGATTTACTCTCCTGACTTCATCATCATCATCAAGTGCCGCAACCGATCTCCATCTCCTGTCTCTTGTTTTGGTGGTGCACTCTGGTAGACTGTAACCTGTCTTGTGATGTTACTCTCCCACTTGTATCTCTGTCTACCTCTTGCTCGCTTCTCTTTGACTTTACCCTCAAGTAAGGTCTTCAATAAAGTGTCATGCCTTTTAATGTGTCAAAAATATTTTATTTGCCTGATGTGTATTTTTCTTAGTAATTCTTTCTTCATATTAAGTGGTTTTAAGATCTGTTTATTTGTTTTCTTCGCTTTCCATAAAGGTCTCCCTATTCTCCTATATACCCACATCTCAAAGGCATTACTTCTGATTTCATTATAATTCTGGGAATTGTTTTCTTGAATAACAAATTTTAAGTACTCCAGAAACATGACTTTAATATTTGTGTAGTCATGTTTGTTCTGTGAACTTCTACCACCTCTAACCCATTCAATTTTGACCACAGTAGCCCTATATATACAGAGATATAAACAATTATGAGAATAAATGAAGCTATACGATTTAGTTAAGTGATACCTAAAATGAAATGTAAAACTTGGTAGCACCATTAAAGGAGAAAAAGGAACTAACAGAGATTTCAGGATACGAATAAAGAAAGCAAGAATAAACTTTATTGCATCAGGAAATACAGTCAAATTCCATTATAACGTGGTGCAGAATATGTATGTAATAACAGAAATGTACCTAATACAGAAGAAACAATAAAGAATAAATATAATTGATTTTAAAAAGTGTTGTTAAATAGGGAAATGTGTCATAAAAGGATGCACCATATATGGATTCAACTCAAGATGCAAAGCAAAAGAAATAACAAATTAAAAAAATAAGAATATTTAACTGAAATATTAAATCTATGTTATTGTATGCCTCAGAAACATGAATCTATATCTGATAACCAATAGAAGGTGGTACTGCTAGTAGAACATTATTGAAAATAATACCTACGTGGCGGACAGGTAATGGAGTTCTACTTGATGACGACTAACGCACTATCACTAGAGGATGTTAACATCCGCTAGTGATAGTGTGTTAGTCGTCATCAAGTAGGACTTCATTACCTGTCTTCCACGTGAATCTATATCTGTATTGTTGTTTCTATTTTCTTGAATAATGAGTGGCATATACAATTTTGTACTGCTGACGTTTGATGTATTTCTTGTAGTTACTTATGAAATGTGGAAAGCAACATCAAACTTATAGCAAAGACTAAACGCCTTTGAAAAGAAACGTCTTAGATGACTACTAAACATCCATTGGTTGGACTTTAAATTAAACACAGTCATCAGACAAGAAACAAAACAAGAATATGAATCCACCTATATTAGAAAGCATTGCTGGAATTATGTTGGATATGCGCTGTGAATAGATACCGAAAGACTCTCCTGTCAAGTTTTGATGTGGTCACCAAGGGGCAAGAGAAAAGAAAGAAGATAAAAAGAGACCTTACGTAGAACTATTACAAGAGATCGCTTTATCATCGGTATTAAAAAAAAAGACTTAAAATAAATTGCAATGAAACGTGAGACATGGAAATCTACGATATTCGCCCTATGTGCAATCTGTAGCCTAAAAGGAATAACTAACTTGCGAACATGAATTGAGTACTGCTGACATTTGATGTATTACTTGTAGTTACTTGTGAAAATTGTGCTGAGTCATCCTTGTATACATTGTTGATATTGACATTATGTCACTGCAGACATCAGGTTGGCTCTGCTGCTATAGACTTCATATATAACAATCGACCGATGAGCGTATGTTCGTAAGAATAATCTGCCAAAACTGAGAATACTCCAGTAAGAATCTTCTCAATTACTCAGTCCAAACACTAATGAGACATTTAGATGCAAGAACGAGGCACCGATATACAAATCTCTCAACTGTAAAACACAACTAGTGAGACAAAATCACAAAGAGAGGCTTGTTAAACCTCAACCACTGGTTGACATCAAATTGTCACATCACAAAAATGTCACAAAATTTTTTATATACGTATCACTTTTACAGTGATTGCATCAATCACTTTCATAATGATTGAATAAATGTATCACTTTCACAAGGATTGTATCAATCACTTTCATAATTATTGAATCAATATATCACTTTCACAAGGATTGTATCAATCACTTTCATAATGATTAAATCAATATATCACTTTCACAAGGATGTATCAATCCCTCATATTGATTGTATCAATCACTTTATGATTGCATCAATCACTTTCATAATGATTATATCAATCTATCACTTTCACAAGGATTGTATCAATTACCTTCATAATGATTGTATCAATCTATCACTTCCACAATGATTGTATCAATCTATCACTTCATACGGAGAAGATCTGTATGAAGTGATACATTTTCTCAACGCATCATACTCACAAGGATTGTCACTATGAGGTTAATGATTTATTAATGTCTGGTTACTGCAGCACTTTCCATTTTGTCAAACATCCTTCTGATATTTTGGTTATTCACAATGATTGTATTTATTACAGAGTAACACATACTCATATTATTTGTCACAGAGTTAATTAATCATATTATTTGTCACAGAGTTAATTAATCATATTATTTGTCACAGAGTTAATTAATCATATTATTTGTCACAGAGTTAATTAATCATATTATTTGTCACAGAGTTAATTAATCATATTATTTGTCACAGAGTTAATTAATCATATTATTTGTCACAGAGTTAATTAATCATATTATTTGTCACAGAGTTAATTAATCATATTATTTGTCACAGAGTTAATTAATCATATTATTTGTCACAGAGATAATTAATCATATTATTTGTCACAGAGTTAATTAATCATATTAATTGTAACAGAGTTAATTAATCATATTATTTGTCACAGAGTTAATTAATCATATTATTTGTCACAGAGTTAATTAATCATATTATTTGTCACAGAGTTAATTAATCATATTATTTGTCACAGAGTTAATTAATCATATTATTTTTTACTGATTTACTTTCTCGTTATTTGTTACTGAATTACTTTTCTCTTTTGATAGTGAGCTAATCATGTTATTTGTACCTGAGTTACATATGCATATTATTTGTTACTGAGTTAATTACTCACATTATTTGTTGCTGAGTTACCCATGCTCTCTGTTACTGAGTCATTCATGATATTTGTTACCAAGTCTCTCATTTATTATTGAGCCATTAATGCTATTACAAAGTCATTAATGTGATTTGTTGGCATAGCTTGGAACAGGATAATAAAGTTCTGCGAATCACTAGAAACACACATAATAAACCACACAAATTGAAGTTTGGAGCAAAAGGCCTTTATCAAGACTACATAACAAAATACAATGAACACAAGTGACACTATGGACGTTCACATGGCAGAATTAAGAAGGAGAATGAACAGAGGAAGCAAACACACATACTAGACACCGATCAATAATAATAATAACAAAACATGAGGTCACATGATTTGTTACTAAGTCACTCATGTTAATTGTTACTGAGATACTTACTATTATTTGATACTGATGTGCTTAATGTCAAAATTATTAGGTCTGTATCTTGTAACAGTTCTCCAGTTTATACTGTATTTGTATTAAATTGAAATAAAGATTATATATCTTTATATGTTTATTTGTTGTGTTAACATTTCTGTGACTGCAGCATTATCACAGTTGTAATAATTTAAGTGGTCAATCAGCAGCGTCATAACTGCAGTTGGTCAGTCAGTTACATCATAACTGCAGTTGGTCAGTCAGTTACATCATAATTGTAGTTGGTCAGTCAGTTACATCATAACTGTAGTTGGTCAGTCAGTTACATCATAACTGTAGTTGGTCAGTCAGTTACATCATAACTGTAGTTGGTCAGTCAGTTACATCATAACTGTAGTTGGTCAGTCAGTTACATCATAACTGCAGTTGGTCAGTTGGTCACGGAGGACAAGAGCCTCATTTAAGATTACGAGTTGTGGTTGTTTAGTGCTAGCCGCTGCCATCACTCTCAGCGCTGAAAGTCCTTTGTGGGTCTTTTCGATAACATGATCAACGTGTTCCCGGAATCGCAGACTACGATAACATGATCAACGTGTTCCCGGAAACGCAGACTACGATAACATTGCATGCCCAAGTGCTGTAAAGATGATTAGATTATACCCTCTCATCTCCACCGTCAGTGTCGCAGACTTTACGATGTGATTGTTAAGAGAGAACCATATCACCGCAGCCTTATCTTGGTTGATCAGTGCGCTTGAATCATCACACCAGAAGGCGATACGGTCTAGCTCATTCTGCAGTGATCCGACAGTTTCTGTTTTATCCTTTCCATGTATGTTTATCAGGATATCATCCGCAAAAGACAGTGTTCTACTTCTTTCGTCGAGCTGCTGCTGGTGTGATTGCCACGGCGTATACATTGAATAATACGGGTAAGAGGGACGATCCCTGTGGAAGGTCTGTGCGTATTGTTATGGGATTAGATGCCCATCAACCGCACATGAGAGCTAGCTTCCTCTCGAGAAACATCACTGATACCCATCTGACGACGAAAGGGTCAACATTAAAGAGTAAAAACGTGTTAATGAGGAACTCGAACGGCACTCTGTTATACGCGTCCTCCAAGTCAATCACGACAACACACGTTTCCAGACCTGAATGAAAGCCCCCGAATACGTCGTAGGCGTATGTTTCTTTCTGACGTCTGTAGTCTCTGAGCGTGCCCGGAAAAATGCGGCTCTCTTCCAGGTTTCGAGCGAGGTGCAGTGCTACAATCTTCTCAATACGTTTGTCTGTGGTGTTTTGCATTGATATGATTCTGTAGACGTTGATCTGGGCGTGGTTTTTATTAGGCTATTTTAGTGGCAATAGGTAGCTGTGCAGCCATTCTTCATTGATAGTACCGTTTTGATGCTTCCGTTAAACTCACCAACCAGGTCATTTATGTCACTCTCCTTAAGGATGGCGAAGTCCTAGTCTCGCAGTGTTGAGCGAGCATTTCAGAGTGGACTGGAGATCTCTGCAGTGATGTGTATGCTCTCATTCCACTTAGCCTCCGTACATAGACCAGTCAGCGTGTTGATAATCCTCCGCTTGACGTCTAGATTGATTTGGTCCGTCTGTTGAACGTAATGCTCAAGGAATGCCTTTACTGTATCTTCGTCTGATTTCTGCTATGTCAGATCACTCGATTGAAATTTAGGTATACCAACTCTTTAAACATTTCCGTTCATGCATCGCTGAAAACGCCAGGATGTCTTAAGAGATTTATCTGAACTGATCTTCTTGCAGAATTCATTCCACCTTTCTTCTGTGGCTTGTTGAGCGCATGTCTTGAAGAGTAACATGGTGTCATCTACGGTCTGCTTCAATGCAGTTATGTTATTGGATGGAACGTAGGCAGAATTGCGTGCTTCCTGCCACGCCTTCTCCATGCTTTTTCTATGTCTTTATTCCACCATGGTGGTTGGTTCAACTCGCTGCGCCGTGGGCGTTTGACCAGCGACTTGCTGCACCAAATTTTGCTTATCGTGTCAAGGCCCACGTTGTCGTACTTGAAGGTCTGCGGAACGTTGATACGATTCCCATGGTTGTGCTTCTTGGATGGTGCATGGGTAGTGATCGCTGCCGTGATGCCCTAACACATTCCACCTGCATAGAGGGGCCAAGGTGGTGGAAACCAATGCCAGGTTTATGCTACTGTCAGTGTCTCCAGATCGGTTGGCAGTCCTAGTTACCGTGCCATCATTGAGGCACACGACATCGGCGGTTATCAACAAGTCCTTAAGGTCTTCCACTTACTTGTTGGTAAAGCCGTTTCCCCACTGTCTTCTGGCATTGAATTCTCCGCAAAAGCAATGTTCTTTTTCTCTTGCTCGAGTAAGCTATCCCACGTCGTTTTCTCTATCTTGCAATTCCGAGCATACACTTTAAAGATGACCATAGGTACCGGCGTTTGTATGTATCCTGACAGCGTTAACTTGCATCTCAGGCAGTTCCACCGAGACATGTCCATCACGGATGTCATTATACTGCTACGTACTAGGATTGCCTGACCGAGGTGAGTCCGATTGTAGAAAGCTGTGAATCCCGTGGCTGAAATCGTGCCTGCCCCAAGGTTAGTCTCTAGCAAAGCGATTATGTTGACGCTGTATATGAGCTTATCAATAGTGGTTCTTCATTGGTTGACCCTCGAGCAATTCCAGTAAAGGATATGAATGTGACTGCAGCCCAGCCTGTCACACTTAAGTTGTTGCCTTCTCGCACCCGCTCTATTTTTCTTCCTCTTCCCTTGTCTATGTCGGCGTAAAGTTCGGTGGTCGTCGTTGCTTTCTACATCAACCATCATATCAACTGAAGTATCATGAGAGAGAATTACCTGTACGGATCTCGGCCTGTGCACGAAGCTCCGTTGCACGGGTAAGAATCAATGTGCCATGTTAAATTTACATTACAATACAATATACAAATACAACACAATACAGTATGCTAATGCACTAGAGCATAGAAGAGCACCACAATACGTATAATAATAAAAATCTGCAGCCTGTGTATATGGGTTATATACGTCTTTTAAAATCCAGGACATATAAACTAAGATACATTTGTCGTTGTGGCATCACTCGACCATCTACAAGAGAGTTGTTATTTTTTCAAAGACTGTGCTGCATCTTACAAATTGTCCTCGAATACACAGTGTTATGTTTCCTGACTTGATTGAATTTAATAGAAATTGAATGTAAGTTTTTAAAATGCTATTTTCATATATGTATTATAGTTTTGTTAATATGTATTATGAATCTTTCATTACAACTGCAATTGCTGCTGTATCTATTATTACTACTACTGCTACTGCTGCCACTACTGTTACTACGCTACTATTACTATTGCTACTACTACTACTACTACTAATACTACTACTACTGCTGCTGCTACTACTACTACTACTACTACTACTACTACTACTACTACTAAACATGCATTCATAAACCTCCTAATACAACCATGTCATTCAGACAACGAACGTTTTGCGAAATCTCGTGTCATCTCGATAACTCAACTGAAGAGAAACCTGTTCTTTTGTCAAAAGACTATTTGCTATGAAGAGTTATATACTCAATTACTTCGTCATCTACTGATATTACTACTATCTAGAACAAGAACAACAACTACTACTATTACCACTACTACAACTACCACCACATGCACACATCATAAATAACATAGAAGCGAAACACACAGGCATTTTCCATAACATAACGAAACCACTAAAATGCCGGTAAACGAGCCTTATGGGTAAAACTATTTATGAAATTATTGTGCTATTTTCTACAATCTTTGATGATTATTGTTGTCTTAGGAAAGCAAGATGCATAAATCAATTAATACATGAGTTATAGGTCTGATTATGTTCAACATATTTCTGATAACATTTCGATGAGTTTGTTTATGAGACATGCAGTCGGAAAGTTAACTAAAAACATATTTGGAATGTTTGTTTTTGCATTCGTACTGCGTTTTTTCCAAATTCCTAGTACTGAAAGGTATTTTTGGACTTGCGTTTATAAATTATCTAATCTGCGAACTGCCACAAAGTGTCGCCCTTTATGCTGGTGTGGTGTGCAAGAAGGTGTGTATCTAAACATCACCAACAAGAAAATACAAAAGGCAGCACACAACATAATAGCATGGACAGAGAAAAGACATGTATGGTAAAGATCAATGCTGAAAAGTCTTCAACAACACTATTCACGCTCTGAGATAAGGACAAAGCGGCAGAGATCAAACTTAGAAATGAACATATCCAAATAGATGAGGAGGCGGTGTATCACAGTAGATACGGGACTAACATGGGGGTCTCATATTGAGGAAATAGAAGCAAAGGCAAGAAAAACACTTGGCATCCTGAGGAAATTAGCAAGAACAAACTGCGGGTCCATTGATGCAACCTTAAAGAAAGTATATACAAATGCAATTAGAGGAGTACTAGGACATGGATCAACAGCACCGACTTCAGCAGCTAATTCCCATCTACAAGTCCCGGACAAGGTACAAAATCAAGCACTTCACCTTATCACTGGTGCCTGGTGCCATGAAGACCTCTCCCATAAATGAAATGGAAAAATTACATGCATCACATCCTTGCCATACAGATGGGACACTAAGACCATGATCCAAGCAGAATATAATACAAGAGCATGCCAGTACACATGGGACTCAGCAGACTAAACTGCCACATAATTCAACTAAGACTGGTTCTATCAGCTGTGTCCATATAGGCAGGCAGCACAGACCGCGGAAAATATATTGCAAGACTGCACCACACTAAACCAGTGAGAAACACTGACTCACGGAGACGGAAGTCGATAGAAAGTTGTATCGGAGCACCGAGGAGCTTTAAAATACAGTAGCATTTATTAATAAAATCCGACTTGCTGTGTAGAAATGTCAAACTTCGAACCAGAAGAAGAAATTTGTATTGCAATTCTTCTCTTGATTTCTGCAGAATTCACTGAACTGTTGATGTCTGCACTAAAATGTTCACAATTAATGACATTTTCTAGTTGTCTTCGTTGTCAATTATGACTTTTGGCCAGTTTGTTTGTTTGTTTTGCGTTCGCTCCATTGTAACCATCACGGATATCCGTGCGATTTCCGCCGGGAGCGTAATTACGTTGTGCCACCGTTATGCGTCTTGTAGGCCTAGCACATCCGATTTCGGCATGCCTTGACAATTCGGGTAGGCTACCCTTAGCCTGTGACAGCCTCTATATCTGTCTCCAGGCACACGTAGTGGCGACTCTTCGCCCAGACGATTTTTGCTCTCGTCTGACTCGAACGAGGTGTTCCCCTGTCTGTGAACTTGCCTCGTGTAATTGGACGTGCTGTGCCTGTGCCCATTGGGTACTGAACCGTTTCTCATCCGAGAGCCTGGTTCCTTAAGGGAAGAACTCACCAGAGGAGCTGGACCCTGGCTTTTTCGCCCTCTTAGCCGAAGTGTCATTCACCGACATAGTGTACCCCTTGTCCAAGTTCGAGTCTCACACCACGCGTTTGAGAGCAAGGCGTTCTCGAACTGAGCGTCCTTGTCCCAATAGCGCCTGAGCCCATCAGGTACTGAACCCTTTCTCTCTTGAAGTGTATTTCCGGTGTAGGAAAACCTGACAGTAGAGTTGGGCCAGGGCTAAATCATTGTCCCTTTTGTGCCTGAGCCCATCGGGTACGGAACCCTTTCTCTCTGCAAAAGTACTTCCGGTATAGGAAACCTTGACAGTAGAGTTGGGCCAGGACTACCATCGTTGTCACTTTCTTAGCTAAGCCCATCGGGTACAGAACCCTTTCTCTTCGCGAGCATATTTCCGGTTTAGGAAGGCTCGACATTAGAGTTGGATTAGGTCTTCTTGCTTTACCAAACGCCAGTGAATGGGTCTGGGTCTCTGCCTGTAAGGGACACAGATAACTAGAAGCTCGCCTCGAGCTGACGGAGCTTGTAGATCCCCTTTCCTAGAGACTTTTCACTTTCTATTTGCATTTCGCGCTGCCCTCTAGCGCTGTTCTGCCCTTTCATTGTTTAATTGTACTCTGTATGAAATCTATTTGTCTCTCGCCATGCATCTACCATTACGTGCATTTTAAATTGGCCGCCCCTCCAATGTTCGGACTGAGCTGACTAGTTTCACTGTATGTCGACAGTGTCGTTATATGTGGTGATGCTGATGGTGTCGGAGATATTGTCTGTCTCTTGTGCAGTCAAATCTCTTTCCATCTGCTTCCTCCACATTCTCGGACACGATCCCCAAATGATTTGGCCAGAATCAGCTCGAGCTGCTGTGTTTCTGTTTCCAGGGTGCACCGTGTGGAGGTACATTTGGGATCTTGGTTATCTGCTAACCCTGGGTCCGCCTAGAGCAATGCGTTCCCTTTGCACCCCTTTTTGGCCAGTAAATTATGTACCGTTTGTCATTCAGTAGACAGTACGCGCTGTGTCAGGTTTTACAGCGTAGCTGAGATATTAACTGAGAGTGCGCAGGTAAAACGATCAAGGAGGAGAGTGGGGCCTTTGCTGTGACTACGAGTAGCATGACCATGAAGATTATGGCCGTGACCAGGGCATTTGAGTGGGTAGGCACACAGAAGGTAACACTGGTCTGCATCTTGAGTTTTCTATAAGTATGATTAGGAAGGTACAAGTGGGTCTCGTTCGCGAACAGTGGGAAAGTTGACACTTGAGAAACTTGAGAAAGGCTAGTTTGAAAGTAGCTACATTTATTTTTGTGCAGGAACATGTGGATATTCGAAGCAATGAAAGAGAAGATCAACTGGTGTCATGCGTGATTGTTTCACATAACGATGGGACATGGATCGAGCTGACGTTTTCAACTCCATAACCCACAGAAGACGGATGTGTCGGGCCACTGGCGCAAATAAAAAGGTGAAATAACGCATTTTCATTCTCTGGATTACATCCTGCTGGAAATCTAGTAGCATCATGGTCCTGCTACAAGGGAGATCCAGCTGGAGTTTGAGAATGAACGCCTAAGAAGAAGAAGAAGAAGAAGAACTCCAAAAGAGATATAGAATGCGAGAGTGAGACTAATGTGGATGATGATTTATTTTCAATGTCCAGGATTAAAGATCAGGGTTTGAGATGCAGTGTTGCTAAAAGGGAACATTTTGGATGGCGCAGAAGAATGATGGTCAACCAGCAGATGACCGGTACTGTCAGCAGAGGTTTAATTGCGGATACACTCAGGGAGAGATCGTAGCAAATATGAACGTGTCCAGTTTGCAGTGATTATGACTCGATGACTAATTAACTAGCTAACTCTTTGCATCCTTCGGCCTGATACATCCGGTTTCAGCCTGGCTTGTCAGTCAAATCGACATTTTATGAGAACGAGACAGTCATCTCTTACCTCCAAAAGGGAGAAAACGAGATAAATAAGGAGTGTTACAACAAAGTACATAGCACCATAACAACATCAACAAAAACAGACGACGTTACGATTTTAAAAGTCTTCATCAGGATACAAACGAAAGAAAAATAAAATAAAATAACAGAAATGAGAAGCATATTGTAAGAGATGAGTAAACGCAGATAATAAAGGAGAGAAGATAAGAGAAAGTTATAGAAGATTTAAGATAAGTACAACAAGAACAGAAGAAAGAGTAAAAGAAAAAGGGCAAATATAAAACAAGAACATTCAATGAAAAATCTAAATTTTTTGCACCAGCCCTCGTATTTTCCTCGTATTGACCTGTTTTGCACCAGCCCTCGTATTTTCCTCGTATTGACCTGTTTTGCACCAGCCCTCGTATTTTCCTCGTATTGCCCTGTTTTGCACCAGTCCTCGTATTTTAGTGCGTTGTGCAATTCGCAGGAACTGAGGATGTATCTCTTTATCTTACATCTAAACCTCCTTAGTGGCTTTCTACGACATGTATGACAGGTCATAGTGTGACTATTTGTTATTCCAATTGTTACTTTCTAAAATCTGGTTCTCATTATCTATTCAGTTGAACACAATATTATTGAATAATGAGCGAGAAATGGTTGTGAAAGGCTGTAATTGCTAGATCATGTTCAGGATATGCTACATAATGATAATGAGCGATATATTATATTATATGTTAGTTGATTATTTATATCCTTAACTATTAAGTTGATTATTTATATCCTTAACTATTAAGTTGATTATTTATATCCTTAACTATTAAGTTGATTATTTATATCCTTAACTATTAAGTTGATTATTTATATCCTTAACTATTAAGTTGATTATTTATATCCTTAACTATTAAGTTGATTATTTATATCCTTAACTATTAAGTTGATTATTTATATCCTTAACTATTAAGTTGATTATTTATATCCTTAACTATTAAGCTCGAGTTGTATTTTTGAGGACGGAGATTCTTCGTGTATTTCGTTTACACCTAGATGAGTCCAAAGTTTGTATTAAATGGTTTTGAAAGAAACACCTCGTACTCAGATATGATTTGCGGTGTGAGATAAATCTGGTACAGTCAGTGTCTCGATGTTTGTGAGATAGACAAGGGTTGCCTGATAGTTGGAACTATTTATTACCAAATTGTTGTTTTAGAAACGGCATTTGTCATGGTCTGCCACAGGGATCGCTTCTATCTCCTGTACTTTTCAATGTATACACAGTACATATCGCTGGCAATCAAATCACAGGTGTTGGCATAACGATGTCATATGCCGATGATATCCTGGTGTATAGACAGGGCAGAAATCGAGAAGAGTGTGTCGTGGAACTACAGAAGGAGCTGGACAGACTGACAAATTGGTGTCGAGATAAGGGAGCAGTGGTTAATCCTTCTAAGGCATTCGTGACGAGGTTTTCCTTGAACAATCACATATCAAAGACAGACATGCCACAACTTTCATTGTCCGAGAAAAGTTTAGAAAGAGCTAGCACAATGAGATATCTGGGTGTGTTTTTTTTTACAGAACCCTAGTTTCAGGGAACATGTTGACCACATTATCATAAGGGCAGACACATGCTTAGCATTAAAGAATGTTAGGCTGCTGTGTAGTGTGAGCAGAGGTTGTTATTTCCTTTGTACCAGGGTGTGGTTGTGGCTGTGGTGGAATATGCACTGGCAATTCTGACTCTTCGCCAAACTCAAATCGAAAGACTGGATAGAATCCAGAATGCGGCAATGCGTATCATACTGGGCTGCACAAGAGACACATCGACAAGAGCTATGCGATACCTACTTGACAGTCCAACAGCTGAGCAAAGATTACAGTATTGCTGTGCACGGGCGTACCTTCAAATACAAGCAGATAAGACACACCCGTTGTATTCCAAAATACAGAAAGTTAAAGGCAGCAGACTCAAGAGAGGGAAGTCGTGGATGGGACGTGCTGAGGATGTCATACAAAGCGTTAGCAGATTGCAGGATGTGGCAGCAGATGCGGAATGGATAAGTCTACCCACAGATTTCGAAACTTGTTTGAGAGTAGTAATATCACTTAGCAGGGAATGCAGAGAATGGTGTCCCACAGCTGTTGAGAAAGAAGTGCAGGTTTTGGTCAGTGAGAATACCAAAGAGGTGGATGTTATTATATACACTGATGGATCTGTGATTAAACGTGATCGCAGTGCTTGGGCATTCACAGCTCAGTGCGCAGGTAAAACGATCAGGGAGGAGAGTGGTGCCTTTGCTGTCACTACGAGTAGTATGACAATGGAAACTATGGCGATGACCAGGGTATTTGAGTGGGTATGCACACAGAAGGTAACGCAGGTCTGAATCTTGAATTACTCTATGAGCATAATAAGAAGGTACAAGTGGGTCTCATTCGCAAACAGTGGATTGAGGCCTAGAGAAATCGAGGCTGAATGTGGTTACATTTATTTTCGTTTCGGGACATGTGGGCGTTCGAGGCAATGGAAGAGCGGATCAACTGGCATTATGCGCGATTGTGGCACAGGGCGATGGGACAATGGATCGCGCTGACGTTTTGAACTCCTTAAGAGATATAACACGCGAGAGTGAGACTAATGTGGATGATGATTCCATTTCAGTAGCTAGGATTAAAGATCAGGGATTGAAATGCGGTGTTGCTAGAGGTGAACATTTTGGAGGGCGCAGAAGAATGATGGTCAACCAGCATAGGACCGGTACTATCAGCAGAATTGTAATATCGGATACACTCAAGGAGAGCTCGGAGCAACTATGGAGTGTCCAGTTTGCAGTGATGATGATCCGACGACTAACTAACTAACTGTTGTAAAAATGCCCAAAATATGACCACATTTCAAAAATCGTTTATAAACATATAAAATCCTGCAACATGCCAATAATAGGTATAGTCCATATTAAAAGTAACTTGACTGGTTGGTTGGTTGTGGATCCAGCCAACATTGACCAAAAGTAGCGACTTAAATTGCATCTTATTTTAGGGATTCTGAAAGGTTGACTTCTGAAAACCTTTTTCTATGGCTCAGCTTGTGAAGCGAATAGGTGCCAGTCAACGGTACCTTGTTAAAGTTTCTTCTGCTGCGTTCTAATATTTTCTATTGTGTGTCCCCAGGTGAATGATGGTTGATCGTATTCACACTTGCCTTTAAGCGTAGTGGTGCCAGCTTAAGCTGTCGTTCCAAAGCCAGATGTGTCGCCATGGTTGCATTAAGTTCATGTTTGTTCAAGGTTATCTTGATGTTTTCTATCCACCGTTTTCTTGGTCTACCTTTGGCTTTACTACCGGATATTCTTTTGTTATATGCTCTTATTGGTATTTGGTTTGGCTTCATTCCCATAAGCTTGGAAAAGCTGGCAGAAGATCATGTTACGTGGAGATAAAGGTGCTAATACAAGCCCTGCGTATGAGCTGCTGTATGAGTTGCAGTTTGGAAGCAGCATAGTGGTGATGTGACAACTTACAATTAAATATTGATCAAAGTAGAAGAGTATCAGACGCCAGCAGCAACACTCCAATAATTACATTTTCCAACCAGGCAAATCATTCAATGATCTGCAAACCTCTTCCTTCTTCTATCCAGAACTTTGATCATTATTTCTCAGCCCATGCCATTCTATGAGAATCTGTGTTTTCCATAGTTGGGATGCTGATCATGACATAATCCCTTTAATTGTGAACAGGTAGCTCTAGGCACTTGATGATGATGATGTAATTCATTTAGATGTGATAAAGTAGTTTTAGACACATAATGATGATGAAATAATTCCTTTAACTGTGAGCAGGCAGCTCTTGACAGCCCATAATTTCTCTGACAAAAGCAGTTGTCACCTTCACAGTTATGTAATTGAGGTGATATATGTAAGGTATTCAATCATGTACGGTCTCAAAAGCATGTATGTGTAAGAGTTCTTTATGTATGCATGTTTAGTCCTCGAAGGGGGAGGGGCGTTTCAGTGTCTCAGGATTACTCAGTCCTGCCAGGAGCACAGCACACAAATTTTGGGCCAACTATCTCATCATTGTTGTGTCAGATTTGTTGACCCATCGACATTGATGACACACCTCGCATTCACTGTCACCTGGGAAGTCTGCCACCAAGAATTTTTTCACTGGTAATAGGTTGTAAGGCTATCTCCCAACTGTCCTTAGTCGCCCCCTACTATATGCATGGAAAGACTAGTACTGAGAAAATGGGTTTGGACTGTACTTAAGAACAGTGGATTTAGACTGTGGTTTAAAATAGTTGGTTTATGCTGACGTTTGGAAACATGGATTTGGGCTGTAGAGAATAGTAGGATTAGGCTGTAAATTGAGAAAAGTTTGGAAATGTAGTTGCAAAAAATCTATGACCTATTAAAATTGTTACTGGTTATTCTTATTTTTTTCCCCAGAATATTGTTTAGTCAGTCACTGGTCAGCATTCCAGATGTTTCTTAACACAAATTTAGCTCGTGGTCTACAGACGTCTCTTGGTAACCTCTGGAAGAATGATGATTTCAGTGATTTCACAGTTATGGTTGATGATACCTCCTTCCAGTGTCACCGCTTCATTCTCAGTGCTTGCTCTGACTTTTTCCAGGGTCTTTTTAGATCACAAATGAAAGAATGTCAAGAGAACTGTGCTACAATTGGTGGAATGGATGCCAGGATGTTTGAGATGATTCTTAATTCAATGTACAAAGGTATCGATGGACTAACTAAAGATAATTTTCTAAATGTCTGGTCAGCTACGGAGCAGTTACAGATCAGATACTTGACTGAAGAATGCGAGAACTTTGCAATGAAGAATACATGTGTAGACAATGTAAGTTCTATTCTAAATCATGCCATAATGTATTCAGCGGAGAAAGTTGTGACACACGCTTTACATTTTATATCTAAACATTTTTCAGAGTTTAGAAACGCAGAAAGCTTTCTTCTATTGAAGTATGATTATTGTTACAGAGTTATTAGAAACGACAATCTCAATATAAAATCTGAAGATGAAGTAGTGGAGACAGTCATGAAATGGGTGGCATATACAGATAACCTGCAGCAACAACAAGCTAATGCCAGCAGTGACAATGTTGATAATACCAATACAAACAATGTAGAAACTGATGATTCAGCAATAATTTCAGAAGTAACTAGGAATAATAAGTCAAATAGCAATAGTACAGAATTGTGTATGCCATTATTTATCCAAGAAAATGGAAAGAACAGCATGGATGGAAATAATGTAACTAGATCTTGCCATAATGTTCTTCCATCACTCACTGTGTGTGAGAGCCAAGCAGAGATTAGTGATGTACAGTCAATGATAATGGCTGAAACAGAGAACAACCAAACTGGCAATTTTAAAAGTATAGCAGAGACACATACAAATACATTTGCAGCAACTACTATGCCAGGGAAGCGTAGAAAAAAAGGTAAAAATATTATCCTGAAGTACATTCATGATGTAAGTGAAGACAGAAGACAACATTTATTTAAATTGATTTCTGCTTGTAGATTTTATCTATTAAGTTCAACGTGTCTTGAGAAAATCTTACATAACAGGTTACTAGTCTCATGTGAGGAAGCCTACAATATGATACTTGAAGCAGTCATGTATAACATGTGTGTAGAACGACGACATGACACCTGGCCTGAAGCTGCAGTTCATAGAAAGTCTAGCAATATGAAACATGTCATGGTTTATATATCTGGTGGAAAATTGATGGCTTATAATCTAAACCGTGGAACTGTTCATGAAGTTACAGAGCTTCCTTACAATGTCTCATCTCCATCTATTGTTGTCTCTGATAATTCTCTATTTCTAGTATATAACGACGGTACTGTACTGAGTATGCTTGCCAAGAATAAGAAATGGAGGTCTGACAGTGTTAATGGTGGTGCTAGTCATTCCGAGTACAGACCAATGTTGGCACATAAATGTCATTTATATTGTGTGAGTCGAGCGCCTAGGGCATATATTTACACATTGAACTGTTGTAATAGCAGAAATGATGATGATATTAGACAGTGGTCATCATGTTGTACTTTTAATACTCCTGTAAATTTACTTGTCAGATTTCACAATTACGTATTTGCTTTCTATGACCAATATAATTATCTCAATGCTGTGTGCTATAATACATTAAACAAGAAAACATACAACAGTTCAGAAATCATGGATGGAACATCTGAAGGCATGATCAGTTTCAGCCATCAAGGTGATGTCTTTGTTTTACAGAAAAATGGTTCCTTGTGGAAGATTTCAAGTACAGATCTTGATAATAATGATGCTGCTAATGCCAAAATGCCAATGGATTTTGAGTTAGTTACCAAACTCTGGGACTCTGTTTGTGAGCTCAAAGGTTGTTTGGTCTACAAAAAGCAGCTGTATGTTTTCTATCGAGGGGATCAAAAGTTCGAACCTGTAGCATGTTTGACAACAATTACTGGAGTATTTAATACAATTAAATTTGGCGCCGTACAAAGTGATACATCATGTTTACCAATGATTATACCTGAACAATGGCTGATTCAAGGTTTCTCCATTTCAGGTATAAACATTGGTAAAGCTGACAGGACAAACCAACAACTCTACTGAGACTGTTTCAATAAATAAATATCACACTTTTATTCCAATTTATACAGAAGCATAATGGACAAATTATATGGATATCATAATTGAAGGTACCAACATCAATGACTTGGGCAGACGAATGTTTGCTGATGGAGACTCAATGAAAGAAATAAATACATGCATAGCACATTCACTAAAATAACTAATATCTGGACATCCAAAGATCTAGGAAGAAATACCAAGCTAAAGTTATTCAACCCCTGTATTGTCTCAGTATTAAAGTATTGAAGGGAAAGCTGGAAATCAACACAAGCAACAGACTAAAAATTAAACAGCTTCGAAAACAAATGTCTCCGGACACGAATGAATATAAAATGAAGCGATTTCGTCACAAATATTGATTTAAGAAACAAAACACACCAAGAATATGTTTAAACGTCATAAGACAACACAGATGGAAATACATGGGACACGCTGTAAGACTAGATAAAAACGGAATAAACCAACAAGCTCTTATGTGGACACATAAGGGTAAAAGAAAACGAGGGAGTACTAAAGCAACCCTAAAAAAAGAACATACTTAAAGAAAGAGAAATAATAGGCTGCAAGATCATACAAGAACTAAAATTGCAGGAAGCGGACCGCAGCACATGAAGAATCAAAAGCTTGCGGCGCGAAAGGAGCAAACTAAGTAACTAATAATGGACAATGGTCCATTTTTCAAATCACCTCAGTGTTCAGGAAATTTCAAATCCTGTATCATTATGTTTACGTCTCTGTTCATATTTCATAGTGGCGGAAGATGTACTGTGACACGATTTGATAGAAATAGTATTCTTTTCTGAGGATAATGTCATTGGTTGAATTGGGTAAACTCATCCTTTTTATAACTACGCAATTTGTCAAGTGAATGGTCTGGGTTTAATGCGTATTTTGTCCCTTGATATTATATAGTGGCAGATTTACTTCAACATTTTCATTTAAAAAATAAAAACACACATAATAATATTCTTCTCTCCGGTGCCATCATCCGGTAACTCTCGTCTGGACTTTCATGCCACTGATACCATCAAGTGTTAATGTGTAGTGAGATTTTCCTTTTGTCTCACATGCAAGTTGTGGTGTTGATTAGAGCTTGAATGTTCAATATTCTTTTTCCTTCTTTTAATCCATGTCGTGTGCCATTGGTTATCGTGCATTTCCATAATCTTTTCTTTGTGTGTTGTCAATAATTTCCAATATGGATATTTTCCCATATGACAATGCCAGGTTTTCAAGTATCTTCTATCTTGGTGTTTCGCTTTTCTTCTTCAACGTGACTCTTTTCACGATGTGTACAAAAAAAAGTATGAAATGTCTCTTTCTGATGCGGGTAAGCAGCTTCCTTTTTGAATTAACTTCTTTCAAATATCTTCATTACGATTTTTATCTATCCATCTTATTCTTAATATATTTCTATAAAACCACATATCTGCTACCTCTGTATAATTTTTCACTATTATGCTCACTGTCCAATACTCACTTTCATACATCAGAATTGGTTTTATATATAATTTATAAGCATTTTCTTTCTCACCTAGATTGACAGATATACAGTGAAATCTCACAACAACTGGGTTCGGGCTGGTGATATATGTATGTAATGCCGGATAAATATAAATTGGGATTTTCTAGAGTATAGTTAAATAGGGAAATTGTTATAAAAGGATGCGCTATAGAGAATTTTTGGGAATGAAGTGCTAAGGAAATATCGTAGGAATATCATGGACATAGAAAAATAAGTTGGACATAGCAGTGAAGTTGTGAAATTACTGAAACTAAACGAAGGGTTGGCTTCTACATATCATCAAAAGAAGGAAAGCTACAGTATTTTGGACACTTAACGCGACATGATGGTTTCCAGAGGCTGATCTAAAGGGAAGAATGCCAGGTAAGAGAAGAAGAGGAAGACAAAGAAGACGATAGACCAGTGACATCGAAGAATGTTGCACATGTCTTTGGCCAATGTAGGCCTGCTTATCAAGAACAGAGAGACGTTCAGAGTATACATGACGAAGACAACGTTCTGGAAAGAATATGTCACTTGATATATATATATATAGAGAGATAGAGGAACTCCACTGCATTAAAGTAGTTCCCTTAATATAATTTACCGGCACCACAATGTACTCACCCAATTTCATAATTTCAGGGGTAAATTTATGAATATCAAAATGTTGAACACTTAGGAATTATGTTCCTTTCTATTTTAGGTAAGTAAATATAGAAACAAATAGTAAAAATTGTTCAATAGCAGTTTTACGTGGAGCAATATGACGTTTCGAAACAAAGTGTCAAAATCAAGATAAGAAAAATACAAATCCAAAATAGGAACCACTAAAAATCACTTTACATTTTTGCAGTCGTATTTTCTTTTGAACTGTTATCATCCCTAACCCATCCATTTCATATTTACCTAGATGGTGCATTAAGCCCCATTACTTATTTATTTAGTTAAACAACTACAACTACATATCAATTCGCTAATAAAATGTGCAACAAGTACAACATGAAAGACGATTGACAAAAGACGGAAGCTATAAAAATCTGAAAATTATTGTATCAATTGCACGATCGCAATGATTGTATCATTACTACACTTTCACAGTGATTGTATCAATATTTCACTTTCACAATGATTATAACAATTTCTCATTTTCACAATGATTTTATCAATATTAAATAAAGTTGCAAGCGGAAAGGCAACAGAAGCAGACAACATTCCTGCTAAAATCTTAAAAGGAAAACAGAGATGTCCACCTACCCTACCTGTACCAACTCCTTATAACGTGCTGTAGGGAAGGAAACATTCATCTCAACATCACAGGGGAGATTTTGAATATGTCCTTCTAAAGCGACTCCAACTGCTTGCCAAATGTATCCTGCCGTGAAGGGACACAGTGTGATTTCAGAGCCAAAAGATTCACTACGACATGATCTGTACCCTTCGCCAACTACGGAAAAATATCGCGAACAGGGAAAGCCAATCTTTATGACTTTTGTGGATCTAACTAAAGCATTTGTCACTTAAGAGAACAGTTCTATACATAATTCCACAATTTACTGTTATGCGCATGCGTGAGAAACACATCTTACAACTGCTGATGAACTTCTTGAGGGTAAAAGACCGTCCGTTGGGAAAATGCAACACTTTAATGACTCTCAAAGTGTCGCTCAAAGAGCTTTAAAATTGTCATTATCTCCTGTAATTACGTTTCTCAGAATCGCCCTTTGTGACGCAGAAAAACCAGCAAAATAGCTTGCATCTCTGATGATCATTACATTTTGGGAAACATAAAAACGTGCGGCTTGAAATAACAGACAAACAGAGATGTGCAATCGTGGCACGGGATCAAATGCCAGAGCTGGACTTTGTAGTCAATTCCACACACCAGAAAAATGTAACAAAAGTCTGAGACTTTTCATTATCACTTGCAATGGATGGTATTATGATACAATTTGTTTTAATTATCTTTTTAAGAACACCATTATTTGTTAATATCTTCTTAATATCACAATTATTTGTTAATATCTTCTAAATAATACTATTATGTATTACTGATTGCAAGGTATTAATTTATCTTGAGCTTTGTGTTTAATTTCAATTGATTTTTATATTTGGTTAAAATAAAGTGATGAACTTATATTTTATTTTTGTTCACTTATTTTTCTTCATGTGAGTATGTAGTATCAGTAGAATCGTAATCATAACTTGAGTGGTCAGTCATAAACATTACAGATGTGCTGGTCAGAGACATCACAAATGTGATCAGTCCGCCATGAACGTCACACATGTCATGGTCAGTGTTTATCAGTCAGAGACATCACATATTTGCTTGGTCAGTATATCAGTCAGAGACTTATTAATTTATGCAGCGATCGCTACCTCTTTCCCTAGCACTATACAATATCTATGCAGTAATATCTCTTTTCCCAACAGTGTATGATGTCTATGAGGCTATGCTAACGAAACAGCAATTGCAGAACATCTTGTTGTAGTTTGCATATGACATTCTGTTGTACAGGCAGTAAAACAATTGGCATATGCTTACAATAAATACGAAAGGAACTATACCGCATGGAATGCTCGTATTTTTGTGTCTGACGCGCTGATCTAACAAGAAGAAAGCTGTTAACTTCGATCTAGCTTAACAATCACTTTACTAGAACAGAAGTTCCAATTAATCAATCAAGTGCCATGCCGAATGGTGTAGGCGATAGTATTTCTCCACGACTCCCTGTCTCTCGTGTTGTCAATAAGCTCAGTTGGTGAACTTCTACCGTGCCTCAATACACGTCCATCTAGCAACTTTTCTCTTTGTTATCCCCTATCTCTTCTCCCTTTGATCTTTCCACTGGTTATTAAGTGTTCAAGCTGTGTTCTTCTCAGCACATGCTCTGGAAACCTTGACTGTCTGTCCCTAAATTTGGATATGATTGATTTTTTTTACGCCAGCATCAATGAGAACCTCTGCATTAGTTTTCTTAGCTGTCCATTGTATTTTCATCATTCTTCTCAGAAACCACATCTCTGTAGCCTCCAGTTCATTTTGAAATTTGTTTGTTCACAGTCCATACTTCACATCCAGAAAAAAAGAATTGGTTCGATATAACATCGCAGCACTCGAATTCTGGTCTGCAGTGATAGTCTTCCATTGCACAAAATGGTTTCTCATTTTTGGATTGCTGATTTGACTTGTGCTGTTCGGCTCTTTATCTCACTTGAGTATCTACCTTCTGATGTTAACAGGGTGCCGAGATATTTCACTTTTTCAACTTGTGCAAATTTTGTGTCATTAAGTATTATGTTGCATCTTGGTGGTGTATGTCTCTTCGAGATAACCATTTTTTTCTATTTTCTTCTTGTTTAAACTGAGGCCTTTATTTTCACTTTCTTTCACTACTTTATCTAACAGTGCTTATAGTTCTTGTTCGCTTCCTGCGATCAGTACTGCATCGTTAGCATATCTCAAGTTATTTATAATGCACTGTTATTCCTGGCATATCTTCTATATTTCACATAATGTATTATGTATACAGGGAGAAAAGAATCGGTGACATTACACAAGTCAAGCAAAATGAATTTTATTTTTATATATACTTTTTTATATATTTTTATTAATAGGCAAGGTAAGTGTTTTAGTAACCTGTTTAATTATTTTCCTGTTTAGTTTTATTGTATGTTTTTTTATATATACTTTTTTTATATATCTTTATTAATAGGCAAGGTAAGTGTTTTAGTAACCTGTTTAATTCCTTTTGCTTGACTAATTGTTCATTAGGTTACTGCGGCACCATCCACTTTGTCGGACACCCTCTGACCATTTGGTTATTAACATTACACAAACTTGCCCGACACCCATTTCTTTTTTTCTGAAATCTACCTATAGTGTTGTTAACTCTCATCGCAGCCGTTTGTTTCCAATACATATTTCTTACTATTCTTAGCTCTTTCCCATCAACGTTAAGATTTTCTAGCAGTTTTATAATCTCTGAATGCTTCACCTTGTCAAATGCTTTGCTGAAATCTATGAAACACAGATAAAGGTCTTGCTGTACTTCTATGGCCCTCTCCATTAATGTTCTTACTATATATAGGGCATTTCTTGTGCATTTTTCTTCTACGAATCCGCTTTGTCTGCTATCTCTGGTTTTATTTTTCTTCTTATACGCCTCAGTATTATGCGCAGTAGAATCTTGGTCATCTGACTCATAAGGCTGATTGAAGTCCCAATCTTGGTCATCTGACTCATAAGGCTGATTGAAGTCCCAATCTTGGTCATCTGACTCATAAGGCTGATTGAAGTCCCAATCTTGGTCATCTGACTCATAAGGCTGTTTGAAGTCCTAATCTTGGTCATCTGACTCATAAGGCTGATTGAAGTCCCAATCTTGGTCATCTGACTCATAAGGCTGATTGAAGTCCCAATCTTGGTCATCTGACTCATAAGGCTGATTGAAGTCCCAATCTTGGTCATCTGACTCATAAGGCTGTTTGAAGTCCTAATCTTGGTCATCTGACTCATAAGGCTGATTGAAGTCCCAATCTTGGTCATCTGACTCATAAGGCTGATTGAAGTCCCAATCTTGGTCATCTGACTCATAAGGCTGATTGAAGTCCCAATCTTGGTCATCTGACTCATAAGGCTGATTGAAGTCACAATAACGAACTTTAATATGATTAACATTCTCAATAGCAACATTGTGTTATCCGTATTGTATATTGTGTTATCCGTATTGTATATTGTGTTATCCTTATTGTATATTGTGTTATCCGTATTGTATATTGTGTTATCCGTATTGTATATTGTGTTATTCGTATTGTATATTGTGTTATCCGTATTGTATATTACACACTTTTTTATTTCTTCCTTGGTATAAAACGTCATGGTCTGCTTTCAATGGAGAAATGGGTGAACTTCCTTAACATGTGCGCTTTATCCGTGGGTGTGGTTACTTGTCATCCATTATTGTTTGTTCTCATGAAAGTTGTTTAATCGAAACATTCTTTGTGAATGACATTTCAATCTTAATAAATGTAAAAAAATTGTGTGCTATTTATAGCACAGTGAAGAGTTAAACCATAGTTTTACTATTTATAAATTACCTTTTGCTATTTTCAATAATACAATACACAAACTATATATTTTTGTGTTTGTGGAGACAAGATGCTTTTGTTGATCACATTTCTAGAATTTTCAGATGGAAACAGAACTAATTGATATTCAAAATGGCGGCTAATAAGTTGTTTTCGCTATTTGTGAAATTATATTAGATGTTAAAAGACATGCACCACCGCTTACTTGAGAATAGAGGCGAGCGAGAGGTAGGTGTAGATACAAGTGGGAGAGAAACATCACGAGATGGACAGTTTACAGTCTCACAAAGTGAACCACTAAAGCAAGAGATGGAAGATGTTGGTGGTCGGTGGCAGCAAACCTTCGTTGGGGAGATAGTACTTGATGATGATTTGCTATTCGAATTTACTTATTTCCGTTCATTTTGAATTTTCTTCAGATTACCGTAGCCCAATTTTACCAAAATATTGAGTTTCATCTGATACTAGCGGTTTTATCCTTCTGATATGTACCTGACAACCATTTTGGGAAATCAAAAAGCGACAGTCGAGACTGGAACCGTTGTGAACCCAGTCGATAGCCCCCACCAGAAAAGTTATACCCAGCATTCACTAACTCGTATAATGGCATAATCATGAAAACAGATGCTCCCTTATTAAATCATGTGTATAATGTGTCTTAACCCTCTATAAAACCATTTAAGATTTTTCATGATAAAAATATGATGAACGAATATTTCGATATTTGATTCAGGTATGCTTATTATGTAAAAGAAAGTTAGGAAAAGTTGTATATTCATATTTTCATGGGCGTGGTACCCATTTCTCTATAAGATGTGATTGGGAAAGGAAGGATTTTATTTTGCCAAAAACTAAATGCACAATTAAACTAAAGTGGTATCAATACTGAATATCTCATTCAAGGAAAATCAATTGAAGTGACACTTATATTCTATATATATATATATATATATATATATATATATATATATAATAGGAAATATATTCCTTCTAAAATGCACAAATGTTTTTTTGGTCTGAAATATAAACACATGCAGGATATTATGTATATAAATAATGTATCATCTTGTAAGATTCAGATATTCAACGATAAACATATGACTTCACATGTAAAAAAAAATCCCCATTTGATCATGTAAATATCACAATGTCATGGATGGTTCTTGTCCTCGCTGATACACAAGTATGAAGCAGCACATATCTCCTCCCTTCCGCGATGTTCTTTTTTTCCTGTCTCTTTATTCCCAACCTACTTTGGTGCCTTTTTCTTCGGCACCTTCTTCCGACGTCTCTCTATTTCAGCCAGATACCTTCGCCTGTCGCTCTACCCGGGATAGCACCCCCCCCCCCACACACACTCCCCTGCTATGCCCTCCCTGTGTCTATTGCCCCCCCCCCCATTTCAAAATTCCTTCCTCACGTGACGTATCTCCGTTCATGGTCCCATGTCTATCTACCACGTTCTCTTCTTCTTCTTCGCCTCGGTTATTTGCTCCCCCTTCGTTTCATTCTTTTTCTTCTTTCTCTTATTCTTCGCTATGTGTCTCTATGGCCATTTGGTTTTGAGTCATCAATTTTAAAGAATACCCCCTGATTCTCTGTTTTCGCTTCTAGGTCCCTGCCTTACGCTTAGGTTCTGGTTCGCCGCGCATTTTATCTACTCCTTCCCTTTGTCTAAGGTTTATTTCTTCTTCTTTCCAATGCATTCTGTTTTTCGACGCTTCTGTGTCTTTTATTGTGGGAAACCAACTACGTCTACGTTCTCTTTCCGGCTAGCCAGACATATAAATCTATTCACCCGTCACTGTTGTCTATTTCCGACTTCTACCTCACATGTTATGCCCATTCGTTTCAAGAATACCACTGGAACCAGTCAAATCTGAAGATAAGTTACCTTTTTTCACTAAGTTACTTCTTACTGCTAATATATCACTATCTTACCTACATATATTTTCTTTCCACCATTTCTCGTCTCTCTACTCTGCTCTATATTTTCTGTCCACCATTTCTCGTCTCTCTACTCTGCTCTATATTTTCTGTCCACCATTTCTCGTCTCTCTACTCTGCTCTATATTTTTCTCTTGGTGTTTGGTAATATGTGCTCTTCTTCTTTCACGTCTGTCCTTGCCGTATTGGCCTCTTTCTCCCCATCTTTCGCTCTCTGATCTCACGAACTATCTTCTTTTGCTCTTCCCTAACATTACGACTGTTTGTCTGTTATACTCATTGCCGGTTGCAACTTTTGAGGTAAGTATTTTAATGTATCTTATTTTACTTGCTATTACATCTTATCTATTTTCACTTCTCACTTTCTTCTGTTCACTTTCCCCCTTCTACTTACTACTATCCTCTCCATATACCCTCTTCTTCCCTGTCATGCTGCTCCATCTTTGTTTCATCCGCTATCTATTCACTATCTCTCCTTTTCCTTCCTCCCTATCATAACCATGTTTGTCTCCATGTAAGATTCGCTGTACTGTGGTTTTTGGTTTATCTTGATGAAGGCTTTTTCGTCGAAACTTCATCTGTCTCTGTATATCGTTGTTATATTGTTTTATATTTTATTTGGGTAACACTTCTACCTATTTTTGTTCATTTTGATATTTGCCCTGTGTTACTCCAGCCACTTACTTCCTGTTTAGGGTTACCTTACACTGGCACATATATCCCTTCTGTGCATTATAGTAGTATAACCCAACAGGACACGCATCGCCACTCTTTCTGTATCTCTCTGGCATTCAAGATTGATACGCATCGTTGCATTTGATATATTATATAGCCCGCTAAATGTGGCATTCAAGATTGATACGCATCGTTGCATTTTATATATTATGTAGCCTGGTAAAATGTGACATTGAAGATTGATATGCATCGTTGCATTTGATATATTATACACAGCATTAGCTTCGGTATACAACGTTAGAGGACGTTCCAACAAAGTGTGCAGTGCTGCAGTACCAAAACAAATAAACTAATAAAATAAGAAAGATCCTGTTTGGACAGCAACGTAAAAATAGTTTCCTAGAAAATCCTTACTAAATAGCCCATTCTAGTTTTTATCTATATTATTTTTTTAAAACACATTAAAATACAACAAATATATTTAAGCGTAGAATGCTTAACATATACGCTTGATATAAAACAGGGTGTAACTTTGATTTGCTATTTTTTTTAAAAAAACAACAACACACACACATTAACAGATCAAATAGCGTATATAACATTTTAAGTTATATACGCTATATATTTTGAGTTGTGTTGTCACTGTCTTAAACTTAAAAGGTCGCCGATCAGAAATATTCTAGACATAGGAATCTTTAGTGAACAGAAAAAAGGACTGAAATATTCTAGACATAGGAATCTCTAGTGAACAGAAAAAAGGACAGAAATATTCTAGACATAGGAATCTCTAGTGAACAGAAAAAAGGACAGAAATATTCTAGACATAGGAATCTCTAGTGAACAGAAAAAAGGACAGAAATATTCTAGACATAGGAATCTCTAGTGAACAGAAAAAAGGACAGAAATATTCTAGACATAGGAATCTCTAGTGAACAGAAAAAAGGACAGACGCAAATATTTCTACCAGAATACTGAGAAGATAATGTGATTTTCCCCTCTTTATTTAATAAAAATAGACAGGATATTGTTGCTGATCAAACCGTGTTAACTTTTAGCACATGTTTTAACGAATTTTATCCACATCCCTATAGTGAATTCGTCTATTTGGTCGTAAAATATCCCCTTTGTAAACAAGGTCATGATTTCGTTACAGCGGAATTTCTTAATCAGTGAGGATCGATGTAAGTGATCTAAGAACATAAAACGCAGATTGGTACATCTTTCTTTAATTTCTTCATAGACAAGTTACCATGATATTAGCAAAGACGATGAGAAAGAACAGTAAACAGTTAAAACAGAGTAAACATCGAAGGAATTGAGCGTAGCAATTTTTCTTTCAACAATTTTAGGTCTAACGTGCAATTATCAGCCGTGACCTTCTCATAATAATAATAATAATAATAATAATAATAATAATAATAATAATAATAATAATAATAATAATTCATTCATTCATTCATTTTCCTTTTGCGCTGAAGTTAGCGCATATGGCAGAGGTCGGATCTCTCCAATTCTGTCTGTTCAAAGCTATTCTGTGCAGTTCTTGAATAGTATGAATATTGGTTGTTTTACTTTCTCTAAGTATTGTTCTTCTGAGTGTTTCTTTTGGTCTACCCCTTGCTTTTTTGCCTGTAGGTATCCATTCAAGAGATTGGTGGTGTATTCTGCTGGTGTTGCGCGTAGGACATGCCCGATGTAGGACCAACGACGTTTTCTGATAACATCTGTGATTAAATTGTAATAATAATAATAATAATAATAATAATAATAATAATAAATTTATAACCAGTCAGGGGTCGTTGGAGTATCGCCCTGAAGACATCATCACAGCCCACCCCCCTCCCAACCAAAAATTTTTAAAAACCTAATCCACAGCCATTCGGAGGAGTGTAGAAAACATCATGGCTAGGCCATTCCTTGATGCTATCAATTTCAAGGAATTCTCTGTAATTAGCCATGTTCGCAGTGCTTGGGTCTTTACAGCTCAGTGTGCAGGTAAAACGATTAAGGAGGAAAGTGGTGCCTTTGCAGTCACTACGAGTAGTATGACCATGGTGACTAAAGCTGTGACCAAATCATTTGAGTGGCTACGCACACAGAAAGTAACGCAGGACTGCATCTTGAGTGACTTTATGAGTATGATTAAGAAGGTACAATTGGGTCTCGTTCGCGAACAGTGGATTGAGGCCCTGAAAAAAAGCGAGCTTGAAAGTGGTTACATTTATTTTCGTGCCGTGACATGTGGGCGTTCGAGGCAATGAAAGAGCAGATCAACTAGCATCGTGCGCGATTGTTGCACAGGGCGATGGGGCAATGGATCCCGCCAACGTTTTGAACTCCTTAAGAGATATAATACGCGAGAGTGAGACTAATGTGGATGATGATTCCTTTTCAATGTCTAGGATTAAAGATCAGGGATTGAAATGCGGTGTTCCTAGAGGTGAACATTTTGGAGGGCGCAGAAGAATGATGGTCAACCAGCATAGGACCGGTACTGTCAGCAGAAGTGTAATGGCGGTTACACTCAAGGAGAGATCGGAGCAACTATGGAGTGTCCAGTTTGCAGTGATGATGATTCGACGACTAACTAACTAGCTAGTCATCTATTATGTGTATTTTTGTTGCGTGTATGAGTTTTGTGTCTCTTGAAAAAGGTCCCAGTTGGACCGATACGTTGAGATTTGTCTTGTGTAGATTTATTGTATGTTTTTTTATATACTTTTTTATATATTTTTATTACGCATGGTTTGCGTCTGTGGGTCTCACTAATGGCCCATTAGACAAACCACCCATGCAACAGAAAAACCTAAGCAGATGACATGCCGTTATATTGAGGTTATCTATTATAGAAGTGTCATGGCATGTCATCTATACAATTATGCCTCTCATACTTTTAATTTTTTGTTACAATGTATTTTATGCCATGTTGTATTCTTTTTCTTTATTTGTTTATGTATGCACCTTCTGTGGTTGGGAGAGAGCTAGAGATTTGCTGCGCAGCAGTGGGAAGGACGAAACTGACAGCACTGTTTTTCCTATGGCCGAGGTCCGTCATAGAGGCACACTGACTCAGGACGTGAAGATCCTTTTGACTTGAACATTTGGTTGCATGGAGCAATAGAGAAGTTCGGAATAACCAGTAATCAATTGGTGTCGGGGAATGAGCACAGTGAACCCTATCTTGGCTGCAGTGGCTCAGAGCAGTTCACAGGTTGAAACCTTCCTTCCTAGTAGTGTGATAGTTTTTCTCTGGCTCTGGCCCGGGGTGGGACGAAAATCTACAGACTCCCCAGCAATATAATGCCAGTACAAAACATACTAATTACAAACGCGATCGGACGTCACCTCGGTTATCAAGGTCCGCGACAGGCAGTGGGTAACCAGGCTGCTCTGTATGAGAAATTAACTACTGGAACGCATCCAAAACATCAGCACAAACACAGACATGCACAATACACAACACAGCAACAACACCTGCACAAGCACCAAAACATTAAACCCAGAAAACCTCAGAGGGAGAACCAGCAAAGCCAAGTTTTTCATAAAACAAAGTCTTCACTTAATATTCTACAACTGAACATCTGTGGAATAAGAAACAAAACACTAGAGCTCGCTAATTTACTACATGCTCATAAGATACATGTGGCCCTCTTACAGGAGACTATACACAAAGACACTGACCCATATCTGTCAGGATATACCAGCTATGCCTGTAAGTGTACCAACTGCCGTGGCATAATTACTTATTTCAGGAATGACATTCAGGGACAAGTCACCCAACTAACAGCCAATCCCACAGAAATTCAGAAGGTGACCATCTGGCACACTGGAGGAAAATACACAATCTACAACATATACAGCCCACCTCAGACAACATGCAATTTACTGGAAATCCATACAACACAATTTCTCAAAACAATACTTGCTTGTGACTTTAATGGTCACTCACCCCATTGGGGTTACCAGAACCACAATAAGACAGGAAGATATATAGAAATCTTTGTGAAACAACAAACCTGTCTGTCCTTCAAGATGCAAAGTCTGTACCAACACTTTTGCACAGGAGCCATTCATCTCTCAGTCGACCTATCTGTTCATCTGATATAATAGACACTTGCTCCCTAGAAATACTTGATGACATTGGAAGTGACCACAGACCAATCCTCACCACCATAACTACACCAAACAAAGCATATTTCAAACTGAAAACTCGCTGGAATTTTGGCAAGGCAGATTGGAAACTATTCCAAGAAACATCAGATTTCCTGCTATGTAAAATCAAAAGCAATGACATAGAAACATTTACTGCAGAGGTGACAAAAGCTATCCTCAATTCAGCATCACAAAGCATCCCAAGGGGCAGTAGGAAATCATACAAACCATTCTACAACAAAGAAATGCAAGCTGGAATCCTTGATAGAAAAAAAAGCAAGAGAAGCCCTTGAGATCTCACCTTCACAAGAAGCAAAAATCCTGTACAATAAAACATGTGCCAAAGTAAAACTAATAGTGAAGAAGGCCAAACATGATAAATGGGCAAAAACATGCACAAATTTAGATCTAAGGAAAAATGGCAGAAAGGCTTGGAGGCTGATCAATAATTTGTCTGGGAAAAGAAGAAGAACAAACGATAAACCTGTGATAGATGGAACAATGTGACAGAACAATCACCACAGATCAGAAAAAGGCAGAACACTTTAACCACTTTTTTGTCAGTGTGAACAGAGTAGGGAAGCTGTCCGAGGCTGACAAGAAGCGTCTGTACCTACTGAAGCAGCAAGAAAAAGTCCAAACCTCTGGCTCAACCATATTTGATGATGACTTCAGTATGCAGGAACTCCTACAAGGGCTGAAGAAACTAAAGCCAAGAAAGTCTCCTGGACCAGATACAATTTATAATGAAATGTTAACACACATGAGCACATCAGGGAAAGAAGTACTCCTTACACTAATAAATATGACCTGGAGAAATGGATTACTGCCTAAACATTGGAGAAATTCTCACATCTTTCCCATCCTGAAAAGTAACAAACCTCCAGATGAACCCAAAAGCTACCGCTCCATATCCCTAACATCATGTCTTGGAAAAATAGCAGAAAGAATGGTTAACGTACTACTTTACTGCTTCATCGAGAGTTCAAACATTCTCTGCCATGAACAGGCTGGCTTCAGAAAAGGCGGTTGCACAGAAGACGAACTATTTATGTTGACACAGAAAATCCATGATGGATTCCAGGAAAACAAACACACTGTAGTCATCTTCTTTGACTTACAATAGGCTTATGATCGAGTATGGAGAAAGTGTCTTTTGATGAAGATGATTGAGATGGGAATTAGTGGAAAGCTATATAACTGGATAAAATACTTCCTCATTGACAGAACAATCCAGACAAAGATAAATGATGTAATTTCATCTAAAGAAGTTCTAGAGGAAGGCATACTACAGGGTTCTGCTTTAAGCTGCACCCTCTTTCTCCTTTACATCAATTGCCTTGCCAAACATATCAAAGCTGAAAAAGCCCTCTATGCTGATGACTTAACAATATGGCAAAGTCATGAGAATGTTGAAAGTGCTGCCAAAAGACTAAATGGAGATTTAAAAAAGACTACATGAATACTGTCAAACATGGAAGCTAAAAATAAACTGTGAGAAAACTGTCTATACCACCTTTACCAAGAGTCATAAGGTAGCCAAATAAAATATCAGTATGGTTGGATACACAGAAATTGCCAAGAGAAGAACATCCCACATATCTTGGAATCACGCTTGATAGGCAGATCACCCTCAAGAAGCATGTAAAAAATATCAAAAATAAAGCACTTAAACGGTTACAACTACTGAAAAGACTCACTGGCACATCTTGGGGATCAGACAAGGATACCCTTAGAGGACTATACCTTGGTTACATACGTTATGCTTTAGAATACAACAGTGCACTCCTCACAACATGTTCCACGACAAATGTAGAATCCATAGACAGAGTGCAGAACAATGCCCTACGTCTTATTAGTGGAGCAATGAGATCTACACCGACGGCTGCATGTGAAATACATACGAATGTAGAATCCCTTGAGATGCGGAGAGATGTGGCTGCAATGGAGACTTATGAAAGAAGCAAAAGAATGAACAAAGACCACCCAAATAAACAACTTGTAGAAAACTGGGAACCAAACCACAGAATAAAACAAAAGTCAGTCCTGAGCCATATAAATTAAATAAAAGACAGTTACCACCTTCCAGACAAGAGACAAAGACTGCAAAGAGTAGAAAAATGTTTACCACCACACGCAGGCTTTAAATTGCCAGAAATCAAAACACAGCTAAGAGATAATGCAAACTAAACGTTCCGACCCAGTAAGTCTTATGAAAGCAACACAGAAAACAATAGACACCTACCCAGAACAATGGATTCATGTCTATACTGATGGGTTCAAAGCCATCATCAAAGCAGGTTATGGTGTCTATATAGAATATCCAGACAAAACATCTGATGAGTTGTTTGATGCCTGTGGGGAGATATGTTCTAACTATGAAGCTGAAATAACAGCACTAGAAATTGCCTTGTACCACCTGAAGACCATATTTGATGCCTTCCCATCAAAATTCCAAAACATTGTTATTTTTACAGACTCTATGTCTGCTCTCCAAGCATTGGAATGTGATGGACATTGTAAACCCGAGCTAGCTGAAATATACCACCATGCAAACCAGCTGCTCACATCTTATGATGTCAACACTGTTATGCAGTGGATTCCTGGCCACTCAAACACACCTGGTAATGATAAGGCAGACAGACTAGCAAAGAGGGGAGCACAACAAGAACAGCCTTATACAGAAACAGCAATGCACACAGTTAAAATGATTCTGAAATCTGTGAACAAAGAAAATTGGATGAACAGATGGGCCATGGCAAACACTGGGAGGGAAATCTATAAATATATGACCAGCCCAAATCCTAAAGACAATATCAACCTCCGGGAAAGAAAAGACCAGAGTATCATATTCCGACTGCGCACACAACATGTACAGCTTAACAATCACCTGAACAGAATACAACCACAACACACTCCATGGTGCCGGCTGTGCACTCATCCATATGAAACTGTTGACCACCACCTTTTTGAATGTCCAGCGCTGGATGACATCAGGAAAATGCTTCTCCCTCCAGGGCCAGATAAATGGAACACATTATATGGAACAAAACAACAACTCACAAACACATGCATTGGGTCAAAGGGCATGAGCCCATGGACCGCTGGATCAGCAACCAACCAACCAACCAACCATATATTTTTATTCATAGGCAAGGTAAGTGTTTATAGTAACCAGTTTAATTCATTTTGCTTTACTATTTGTTCGTTCGGTTACTGCGGCACCCTTCACTTTGTCGAACACCCTCCGACCATTTGGTTATTTACAAAAAAAATTATCGCCGTTTCACCACTGCCAAATGTTCTTCTTGATAACCTTCACGGTTGTTTATTTTCTGCCGGTGAATATAGGGCCTATTGGTCCACAACAAATATAAATCTTTTGTTTCTGACTATTTTGGTACTGTCCGTTGCAAACGTGTTCTCTGCGACGCATGTCCATATGTGGTTCAGATACGCACTGTTTCATTTCCTAAGGCCACCTTCACTATTGATGAGGCCTTAACATGTGAAACCTGCAATGCCATTTAAGTTATCATATGTAAGCGCTGTGGTAAGCAGTATATCGGTGAAACTGGCTTAAGATTGAGCGACCGCTTCCGTAACCATCTTCATGCCATCAAACACAGAAAACCTAATTCTGTCACCACACACGTCAATGGTGACGACCACCGTGGTGCTCTTGATATCCAGGTCACGGTCCTCAGATCCTGCACAACTGATGATGGACCTAGGTACGCTCTTGAAAATCGGTTTATTTTGGAGTTTGGTACCCTCAATCCTTTTGGATTTAATTCCGACCATTCATTTGTTTAGTTCGTGGTTGGTGTGGTCCTCGTTGTATTCATTTCGTTCCGTCATTTACGACATCTATTTGTTCGTCTCATTGCCACATGTGTTTACATTTTTATACATTTCCTGTTTCTATCCTTCCGACCATTGTCCATTTCACTAGGTCACGTTTGTTGCGTCGTTCCTATTCGCTGTTTTTTGATGCAAATGTTCATGTCATCTTGATAAATGACGTTTGGTCAATACGGTGATTGTGTACTGTTATTTGCATTATTATGTCCTGTGCACTTTCATTTGTATTTGCACTATTATGTCCTGTGCACTTTCATTTGTATTTGAATTATTATGTCCTGTGCACATTCATTTGTATTTGCATTATTATGTCCTGTGCACTTTCATTTGTATTTGCATTATTATGTCCTGTGCACTTTCATTTGTATTTTTTTCACGTTAGCAGCAGACAGTAATAGTCAGTGATAGACGTCGTCCACTAATACATTATCTTTGTTCTACGTAACTAGAAATAAAGCATTTGACAGTTATTTTTATTTTATTAATTCATTGTTGTTGTTTAATAAAAATCACTATTGGAACGTAACAGTAAAATAACTACCCTTCAAATTTCACTTACAACCTTTACATTTTTTCACGAAGACGGAAAGCGTGTAACTCAAGTTGTGAGGCGAGTAGGTGCCATCTGAACGGACCAGATTCACATTTCATTTGCTGCATTATTTTTCTTGTATAACGTCTCTGTGCACTGTATTTGCATCATTCCGTTAATGGTGCATAAAATTACACAGAGACTCCGTTAAAATTAAACTAACAATATTTTGCGTGAAATAGCGTTTCCAATTTAAACTCGCAATCAAATGTCCGAGATAGCTTGTTATACAATATATTACTAGACTCGTAAGCAAATGTCCGAAATAGCTTGTTATACAGTTAATCTCTGTTAAAGCCTGTCGAGATAGCTTGTTATACAGTTAATCTCTGTTAAAGCTTGTCGAGATAGCGTGTTATACAGTTAATCTCTGTTAAAGCTTGTCGAGATAGCTTGTTATACAGTTAATCTGTTAAAGCTTGTCGAGATAGCTTGTTATACAGTTAATCTGTTAAAGCTTGTCGAGATAGCTTGTTATACAGTTAATCTGTTAAAGCTTGTCGAGATAGCTTGTTATACAGTTAATCTCTGTTAAAGCTTGTCGAGATAGCTTGTTATACAGTTAATCTCTGTTAAAGCTTGTCGAGATAGCTTGTTATACAGTTAATCTGTTAAAGCTTGTCGAGATAGCTTGTTATACAGTTAATCTGTTAAAGCTTGTCGAGATAGCTTGTTATACAGTTAATCTCTGTTAAAGCTTGTCGAGATAGCTTGTTATACAGTTAATCTCTGTTAAAGTTTGTTTAAAGACATCCAAGAAGTATGTTGTTTACAAATATTTAGGAACTCCACAATCCAAATTTTATTTTGTCGATTCATATGAGTGATCTTAATGAAATATAAGTTATTGATGTGATGTCCAGAAGTCCATGAATTTTTCGAATTTGAAGAACATTTTATTATAGAGCTGGACATGTGTTGCTTGACTAAGGTGGTGGGATATTTGTTGGCCAACATGTGTTGACGGACTGAGGTGATGGTACATTTGTTGGCGGATATCTGTTAATAGACTTAGGTGATGGGACATTTGTTGGCGGACATGTGTTGATAGACATGTGTTGCTTGACATGTATGTATTGATGTTTTCTCTCCAGTTCTTAAACTCCCGCTGGATGTCTATTGTAGTTGAAAAATCATATTAGATTTCCAGCAAGATGTAGTCGAAAGAATGGAGATGCATTAGATCGCCATTTTACTTGCACAAACAATATTACACCAGGATTATCAATAGGGGGTGTTTTTTTAAAGGGGGGTGGGATAACTAAAAAAATCATTCGACTATTTTCGAATGTAATTTCTTCTTTTTCATTACATTTTGGCGATTTTTGTTTTTGGACAATAATCGGTAGGAGTTGTGGGGTAACTTTTTGGCTAAATTCCTGGTACTAAAAGCCTTTTTATTTATTTATCCAAAAGCGTTGGGGAGGGAGGTTGAACTCCCCCAAACTCCCCCTCCCCATATGTATGGACTTATCCTACATATCGGCTTCGGCTCGTATATCCATTAAGAGGAGGTCATTCATAGTATTCAGTCAATAAATCAAGTGCTATGCGAGGTGGAGTAAGCGATCATGTTTCTCCGCAACTCTCTCTCTCTCTCTCTCTCTCTCTCTCTCTCTCGTATGCCGTTAATAAGTTGAGCTGGAGTGATATTCTCTATGACATAGTTACAACACATCCATTAATTTCTCTCTTTTTCTTTCTTCTGTATTTTATCCCTTAAACACTTGTCGGTGGTTACTACATGTTGAAGATGAACCATTCTCATCACATGCCCTTACAGTATTGACTGCCTACTTCTAATATTTGATATTTATATTTTTTCTGAAAACTTCTAAATTGTTTCTTCTTGGATGTCCATAATTCTTCTAAAAACCACATCTCAGTAGCCTCCATATCACTTTGAGCTCTGTAATGTGCCGTCTGTGCCATCTATAAAGAATAATTGATTCGATTTAACATCCTAGGACTCGAATTCGTATTGATCGTACGATTCATTATATGTGGTTGATAGTAACGTAATTTTATACAGTATAGATTAAATAAAACTAAATAATAATGAAGAAATAGGCACAAATTAACAACTCAAAGTTAATTTGTTATAAAGTTGCATTGAAATGTTATTTATTAAACAGTGTATCCAATGTATTTAAGGTATAGGACTATCGAGAAAATTTGAGGTAAATTCGAAACTGTCAGTGGTAACCCTGTGCGAAATTAAAAGTGCGTAATAAAAAACCCAATGTCCAGTTTTCAATTACAATTCCAAAGAAACTAAAAATAATTCCAAGAAATACTAGTTTCAATATTTATACACTTTCACTGTGACAGGCTTGCCATATTGGCTTTCTTAAACGACAACATTTATAAATTTGACTATCTTAACTGCTGTAACAAGTTGTTTTTAATGGATTTTATTGTAGACGTAAGTGTCTGTGTTTGACATTAGTAGCATAGTAGTGATGGTATATGCCCTAATGATCATTTTATATATTGCATATGTATCCGCACGTTTGATTTTAAAATAAGATTTATCTGCTCTAAGTTCTGGTATGCTACGATGTATCTATGTTTGAGGCAACAGTAGGAGGAAAATTTGCAGCTCCAAACCTTGTAAATGAAGATGTTAACTTTCTCACAGAAACCATTAAAGAAACTTTATTAGAATCAGCAGCAGAAATACTAGGGACAAGAAGAATAACACACAAACCTTGGGTAACAGATGACATCCTGAAATTGTGCGACGAAAGGAGGGAAATAAAAAATATTAAGAAAGAGGCCCCTGAAATGTCAGGGCAATATAGCAAAATAAACAAAAACATCAGAAGGAAAATGAAACAAGCACAAGAAGTGTGGCTAGAGGAACAATGCGAAACCATCAATGAAGGTGTTCAACGCGGAAACAGTAAGGTAGCATACGATACTTTAAGAAAGATAACACAGCCAAAAAGACCACAGATATATACGATACAAGACAAACACGGAAAGATAATGAAACAACAGATATAGTGAAAAGATGGACAGAGTATTGCAAGGAGCTGTATAACTGCAAATATAATCCTGACTACATGATATTAGAGAATTCTGAACTAAGCAAAAGAGAAATAGGAAATGTAGAAATTCTAGTAGATGAAATAAAAGAGGCTATACGAACATTGAACGGAGGGAAATCACCCGGTGAAGACAACATTCCAGCAGAACTGTTGAAATACGGGGACATTAATGTAGTAAATATTATGACCAAAATATGCCAAAAAATATGGAGCACAAAACAATGGCCCACTGATTGGACACAATCACTAATAATATCAATTCCCAAGAAATGAAATTTGAAAGTGTGCACGAATTACAGACCAATTAGCCTTATAACACACCCCAGAAAAGTGATGCTCAAAATACTATAGGGGGACACAACACTTTAGCTATATTAGGTCAAGCCTGTGTAGCAGAAATCTCCAAAGTTTCAAGTCTGTACAACAAAAACTGTGTGTTTCACTGGCGCTAAAAATGAGCTCCCCGGCGCTGCAAGCACATTTGGATCCGGCGGGCAAAGTTCTTGATGAGTTTAATCTGTATCTTGTAAAAATACAGGTGGAGATCTGTATTCTGTTAGGATACAGGTGGAGATCTGTATTCTGTTAGGATACAGGTGGAGATCTGTATTCTGTTAGGATACAGGTGGAGATCTGTATTCTGTTAGGATACAGGTGGAGATCTGTATTCTGTTAGGATACAGGTGGAGATCTGTATTCTGTTAGGATACAGGTGGAGATCTGTATTCTGTTAGGATACAGGTGGAGATCTGTATTCTGTTAGGATACAGGTGGAGATCTGTATTCTGTAAGGATACAGGTGGAGATCTGTATTCTGTTAGGATACAGGTGGAGATCTGTATTCTGTTAGGATACAGGTGGAGATCTGTATTCTGTAAGGATACAGGTGGAGATCTGTATTCTGTTAGGATACAGGTGGAGATCTGTATTCTGTAAGGATACAGGTGGAGATCTGTATTCAAAATTCTCCACACAGACTCCCGATTGATTCCAAGCTCCTGACTTCGCCGTCGCACAGACTTGCTTGGGCTGCAGACAACAGAGTCTCTGACTGCAGCAGTGTTGTGTGGTGTCCTTGATGATTTCAGTCGTCCAGAGTATGATTGTCTGTTAGTGTGTTTACAATTGAGGTTATGCACGGTGCCATGGATTCTGAACTTGTTAAACTATCTGTAGATCATTGAGTGGACAGGAAATGCTCGACATCTGAACCATTCTTTGAACTTCAATTGAGCTACGTGGATAGACTTCAACCGAAAATATGCCTCAACTATAAATATCTTTTCCTCAGTAGTCCATGGCACCTCGAAGGTCGAATTTAGTAGACTCTTAAGACATCAATTTTTCTTGATAAATCTGAAAAATAAAATGAATTGATTATTTATTTCAAAAGTTAGTCAAGTTTAGGTGATGACAGTTTTTTGTGTCACCCTGTACTTAACAGAATAAAATACAAGTCGGAAGAAATAATTGCATAAGAACAAGCTGGCTTCAGAGCAAACACAAGCACTGTTGAACAAATATTTAACATTCGAACACAAAAACATATTCAGCACCAACGTGATCTATACGACAACTTCATTGACTTTACAAAGGCCTTTGATCGTGTTTGGCATGATGGTCTGTGGCACATACTGAGGAAATTTAATTTTGACACCACAATTATAGACATTATTGAAGCGCTGTACAAAAATGCAAATAATGCTGTCTTGTCAAACAATACAATTGGAGAGTTCTTTTAAAAAATGTGGTTGTTCGACAGGGATGCATAATGTCCCCAGTACTTTTCAACATATACTTGAAGCACATCATACAAGAGACATTACATGATTACAACACGTATATATATCAATTGGAAGTCGCCTTATTTGCAACTTGCGTTTCCCTGATGATATTGATCTTATAGCTGGGTGAGAACAAGCATTGCAAGAGTTAACAGCAAAGTTGGAAAAAGTTTCCGGCAAGTACGGAATGGAAATCAATACAGATAAGAGCAAAATCTTGGTTAACAGCCGAGACTCAGAAAACCAGACTAATATCATTATGAATGGACATAAGCTTGAGTTGGTGAATACCTTCAAATACCTCGGATCCAGCATCTGCAGCGATGGTAAATGCAAAGCAGAACTAAAAAGAAGGCTGGAGATGGCTTTAGCGTCCTTGTCAATGCTAACTGTGATTTGCATTTAATACAATACAATAAATTTAACTGACAATACACAACAATACCAGCAATACTGAAATCAGAAGTAGAACATGCAATAAATTCAATAAAATGTGGAAAGGCTGCAGGCTCAGACAACATAACAGCAGACATAATAAAAACTCTAAATGAGTTTGGTGTAGATACTATCACATAAATTTGCAATGACATATACGAAACAGGCCATATACCTAAAGACCTAACATCATCAATATTCATACCACTACCTAAGAAGCCCAGGGCTGTGGACTGTACAGAATATAGAACAATAAGTCTAATGAATCATTTAATTAAAATACTCTCAAGAAAATATATGAAATAATTAAAAACACGATAGATACTGAGGTCGTTGAAGAGCAATTCGGTTTTAGGAAAAATAAAAGAACAAGAGGTAGCTATAGTTAGTATCGAATTGTTGATAAAAAAATATATAGAAGTCCAAAAAAGTATCTATGTTTGCTTCATAGACTACAGCAAGGCCTTTGACAGAGTCTAACAAGAAAATTTAATGAAATGTCTTCAAGAAATAGGCATAGATGGAAAAGACATCAGACTGCTTAGAAATATATAATGGGTACAGACTGCATCAATAAGGTGTGAAAACAGCTACTCTCCGTACATAGAAATAAGAAGAGTGGCAAGACAAGGATGCATTTTATCACAAAGCCTATTTAATATCTACACAGAGAATATCTTTAAAAATAAAGACGACATGCCAGGACTCAAGATCAATGGGAAAATAATAAACAACCAGAGACATGCAGATGACACTGTTCTTTTAGCAGAAAGTGAATATGAACTACAAAGACTAATAGATCAAGTAAAAATAGCAAGTAATGAATATGGACTGGATATAAATATCCAAAAAACAAAAACCATGATAATCAGCAAAGACAAAGAAGAACAAGAGCTAAACATAAACACACATGGAGAGAAACTACAACAAGTAAAGCATCAATATCTTGGACACATAGTCACAAATGATGGCAGATGTGAAACAGAAGTTAAAAGGAGAATAGGAATGGCTAAAAGTATCTTCAATGACATGAGAAAAATATTAACATCTAAATAAATTGCAAACAAGTTAAAAATTAGAATTATAAAAATGCTACATCTATTCTATATTAATGTATGGCTAAGAAACATGGACACTAAATACACAATTAGAAGACAGAATTAATGCCTTTGAAATGTGGATATATAGAAGAATGGGGAAAACATCATGGAAAGAGAAGAAAACAAATAAAGAGGTGCTAAAAACACTTAATATGAAGAAAGAATTATTAAGTGAAATAAAGGTCAGGCAAATAAAATATTTTGGACACATTAAAAGGCATGATACATTATTGAAGAACTTACATGAGGGTAAAGTCAAAGGGAAGCGAGCAAGAGGTAGGCAGAGATATAAGTGGGATAGTAATGTCACAAGATGGACAGGTTACAGTCTAGCAGAGAGCACCACTAAGACAAGAGACAGGGGATGTTGCAGGTCTGCTGCAGCCAATCTTCATTACGGAGACGGCACCTGATGATTGTAATGGGTTAGGCCTGTATATTTGTTATTGTATGTATGCTGAATTGTGAGACCAACCCTTACAAAGGACATCCAGAAAGACTACAACATGGAAGACAAGTGGTTGCTCATAACTATACACACACACAAAAACACATGCTATCATATTTTCGGTATATAAAAATACACAATGTTTTAGAAAGATAAATCATGGAAGGTAAAGTTCCAGGAAAGCGAACAAGAGGAAAACCAAGACTACGATAAGCAAAGGATGAAGACCCTCTGAATATGGCACTGGGAGAGTTAGAACGCTTGCACAAAACTGAGAGACTTACAGAGTGACAGTGATGACAATGTTCTGTAAAGGACACATCATATAGATAGATAGATAGATAGATAGATAGATAGATAGATAGATAGATAGATAGATAGATAGATAGATATATAGATAGATAGATAGATAGATAGATAGATAGATAGATAGATAGATAGATAGATAGATAGATAGATAGATAGATAGATAGATAGATAGATAGATAGATAGATAGATAGATAGATAGATAGATAGATAGATAGATATATAGATAGATAGATAGGTAGGTAGGTAGGTAGGCAGGTAGGCAGGCAGGCAGGCAGGCAGGCAGGCAGGTAGGCAGGTAGGTAGGTAGGTAGGTAGGTAGGTAGGTAGGTAGGTAGGTAGGTAGGTAGATAGATTTAAAGAAAGTCTAAATGGATAAGGATTTCACTCCTATGAATATGTAATGATACGGTCAACAATTAGTTAAATATTTAAATTCCTTCTTTTCTGATGTAATTCGCTGTCTACCCACAATGCCTTCTGTATCCACATGCTAATGACAACTTCTGATGACAGTCTCCATTTGCATGATTGTTTTCTAATAAATTCTGATGACAGACTCCACCTGCATGATTGTTTTCTAATAAATTCCGATGACAGACTCCACTTGCATGATTGTTTTCTAATGACAAATTCTGATTACAGACTTTACTTGCATGATTATTTTCTGATGATAAACTTTTAAACTGATTGTTATATAGAAAAACCACATTTTCAATAAGTTTTAATGTAGAAAGAGGTGAGGGATATTTCTATTATATTTTAAGGTACGTAAATTTTATATCTATATTGAACATTTCTGATACTGTATATAGTTACCTATACTATATATATATATAACCAATTGCTTTATCTATACAGTATTGGAAATGATTGACAGCTTATGAAATAGAAGCTTTAGAAAGACACGATAATCAACTCCACATGTCATGGACAACTGCACACGGCATGGACAACTCCACACGGCATGGACAACTCCACATGGCATGGACAATAAGAAGATGATCTTTACCCCTTTTATCCCCCCTGCGAAATATAAGTCCTCAGCAAATCTTCTCCATCGTGTCCTGTCTTTATATATTGCTTTATATATTGATCATGTAATTTCAATGTTTTCCCAAGTTTTGGTTGTTTGTTTGTTATCGCCAGGTATTACGAGCAACTTACTCTTACTTCCTATCTACACTGGGGGTGGTTCCTCTGAGCTTTCTCTAATATGCAGAAGACTTCAGATTAGTGCAATATTTATTTGAGAAGTCTTCTAACTTTTGTATTTCTGCATCTAGTTCTTTTCTCTAGGTATGTCTTGGTCTTCCCCTAGTTCTCTTTCCATGTACGTTCCAGAACAGTGCCTGGCTTACAATGTTTTCTGTTCATCTTCTTAATATATGTCTATTACCATTGTGGTTTCCTTAGTTCTTCCTCCACTGAAGTTTTAGTTATTTGCAGGTTATTTCCTCATTCGTGGTCTTATACCTTCTTCTTCTGCCCTTGTTCTTACATAATCAACACGGGTATTCATATGATTTGAGCTAGAGGTGTTGAAGTACATTGCGCTGCTAGTTTTACAGCAGAGTTCCCCTGGTTGTTTACATACATGACAAGAACCTCAGGGATATATTCTTCCGGAATCATCGTAAACCTGACATTCCTAATCATATTGGCACCATCAGCTGCAAACATAGTAAATACTACACCTGTGCATATGTCACCCAGACCTGGTCTGTCATATTCCCTAAACTCGATTTTACCAAATAAGGTAGCTTCACGTGTGTGTCCTGCAATGTCCTCTATACCATCATCTGCAAATGTTGCACCATGATCCCTGCAAATGTTGCACCATGATCCCTGCAAATGTCGCACCATGCAATCTGCAAATGTTGCACCATGATCCCTGCAAATGTCGCACCATGGAATCTTCAATTGTTGCATCATGACATCTGCAAGTGTTGCACCGTGACATCTGCAAGTGTTGCATCGTGACATCTGCAAGTGTTGCATCATGACATACATAAGAGAGACGTGAAGGTGACTTGCAGACCTATTCTGTGAACATCTGTACAGCTTCAAATCCAGAATTTTACTCCTGTTTCTGACCACATCAATCTCATGGACCATCAGGGGGCCATGGTATTTATATGATGGCCATTAAGTCATGCTTCTCAGATGGCCGAACTCATCACGAATATGAGAGCCGTAATATATATCAATTTAGCAAAATTTAACCCTTTTGGATCAATCGCCATCAGTAATGTGGATATCCTGTTTTGTAATTTCTCTGTTTATTTTTCATCTATATGTGGGTGTGTCTATTTTCGATTTCACCTCTGACCATCTAGTTTTAACTCTTCCGAGTTATATCTATAATTATCTCTACCATGTGAATGTTAATAGTGTTGCTTTTATCATCATTTTTTGTTGTGAATGTGTTCTTGATAAATGCCTTTTGGTCGAAAAATCGATATGTGTTTACAGTGATTAGAAAAATTTCACCTATATATGGTAGGTATATCTGTATCTTTTGATGATATTTGTAGCCTTCAATCTGAAACTGTTGCTGGAACTTAATAGACCTACTAGATTTCCATCAGGTCCGGTGAACGGATAGTGTGCCATCATATTATTTGCAAAAATGTCCAGAAATATTCAATTTAGGCGGTATATATTATATTGACAGGTCTGTATATTCAGACGCCCCCTATTGATGAAATATTTTTGGAAAGAAAATATTGGAATCGGATGTTTCTAAGTAAATTGGTATGGTATGTAGTTAAGTAAATTGGTATGGTGTGTACTTGAGTAAATTGATATGGGGTGTAGTTAAGTAAATTGGTATGGTGTGTAGTTAAGTAAATTGGTATGGTATGTAGTTAAGTAAATTGATATGGTGTGTGGTTAAGTAAATTGGTATGGTGTGTAGTTAAGTAAATTGATATGGTGTGTGGTTAAGTAAATTGGTATGGTGTGTAGTTAAGTAAATTGGTATGAGGTGTACAGTCAATTTATATTGGGTGTAGTTACGAAAATTATTGAGGGTAGTTAATAAAACTAGGATTCCTACTTCATGTTTGCTGACTTTTCTTATTCTTTCTGTAGCATATTATCTTGTTGACCACTGGCGAACATTGATGATGTCTCTCAGCACAAAGCTGACCTGCGGCCTGCAGCAGTCACTTAGTGGCTTCTGGAAGAATGATAATTTCACTGATTTCACAGTTGTGGTTGATGGAACATCTTTCCAGTGTCACCGCCTTATTCTCGGTGCTTGCTCTGATTTCTTCCAAGGTCTCCTTAGATCACAAATGAAAGAATGTCAAGAGAACTGTGCTACAATTGGTGGAATGTCCAGCGGCACGTTTGAGGTGATTCTGAATTCATTGTACACAGGTATGGATGGACTAACTAAAGATAATTTTCTAAATGTTTGGTCAGCTACGGAGCAACTGCAGATCAGATACTTGACTGAAGAATGCGAGAAGTTTGCAATGAAGAATACATGTGTAGACAATGTCTTTAATATTTTGAATTATGCCTCGATGTTTTCAAGGGAGAATGTTGTGACCGATTGCTTACATTTTATCACTGAACATTTTGAAAAAGTTAGAAACACTGAAGAATTTCTTCTGTTGCCGTATGATTACCTCTATATGGTTATTAGCAGTGATAATCTCAATACAAACTGTGAAAATGAGGTACTCGAGGCTGCCATTAAATGGGTGGAACATGGAAACAGCATCCATGCGCTGCCTCAGCTTGATTCCAGCAATGACAATATCAGAATCGATAATGTCAATATCAACAGTATTGAAACTGCTGATTCAGCAATATGCTCACAAGTAACTACAAGTAATACATCAAATGACGGCAGCACACAATTAAATAGATCATTTATTATCCGAGTAAATGAGGAGAATAGCATGGATGGAAATAGTGTAACCAGTCCTTGTCAAGTGGCTCCCTCTGAGAGCCAAACAGAAATGAATGGTGATCAGTCAACAATATTGACTGGAACAAAGAACAACCAAACTGGCAGATTGGAATGCATAAAAGAGACACACATAAATACATTAGCAGTAACTATACCAGGGATGTGTAGAAGAGGTAGCCAAAATAGTAATTTTTGTGAGAATAAAGACAGAAGACAATATTTATTGAAATTGGTTTCTGCTTGTAGGCTTTATTTGATAAGTTCAAAATATCTGAATAAAATCTTACATAACAGGCTAGTAGTTTCTTGTGAAGAAACCTACAATCTGTTACTCAATACTATGATGTATAAATTGTGTGTAGAACGACGACATGAAACGTGGCCCGACTCTGCAGTTCATAGAATCCCCAGCAAAATGAAACATGTTATGGTTTATTTTTCCAGTGGAAAGCTGACGGCTTATAATCTGAACTGTGGAACTATTCATGAAATTATAAAGACTCCTGAAGATAATATAACTCCATCTATAGGTGTCTTTGACAATTCGCTATTTAACGACTTTGACAGTGAGAGTGAGCTAAGAATGATGTGTGTGTTAACTAAGGAAAAATTTTGGAAATCTGTCACTTTGAAACAAAACGTTAATAATCTTTGTGAGCGTCGAACATTGTTGGCACATGGGAGTTATTTATATTCTGTATATCAAAATCCTGCAAACAATTACACATTTGAATGCTATAACTGCAAGTATGTTCTAAGCAAAGGGCGGTCACTGTGCTATGATTTGAAAAATACTAAGGTAAATTTACTTGTCAGATTCCACAAATATGTACTGATTTTTTATAACAAAAATGATTCTGTCACTGCTCTCTGCTATAATACAAAAAACAAGAAAATGCTGGATAGTTCAGCAGTCATGGATGGAACATCTCAAGACATGGTCAGTTTCAGCCATCAAGGAAATGTCTTTGTTCTGCAGAGGAACGGTTCTTTATGGAAGATATTATATACAGATGGAAATAAAGGTGATGATGATGATGATGATATTAATGATGATGATCTGAATGAAGATGTGAGTTATGAAGATGTGAATATTGAAGATGTGAGTGATGATAGTCATGGTGACAAAGTGCTCATAGATTTTGAGTTGGTTACAAAACTATTTGACTTCATTTGTGAACTCAGAGGTTGTGTAGTCTACAAGGATCACCTCTATGTTTTCTATAAAGGTAAACAACAGATCGATGCAGGTCTGACAACACTACCTGGGATAGTGACAAACATTCAGTATGTCCAAGTCGAAAGTGACACAAATTGTTTGCCAATGATTGTACCTGCAAAATGGCTAACTGTACAAAAATAAATATAATGATTCATTGATACAACAAATAAATCTATTGACAGAATTATTGATACAACAAATAAATCTATTGACAGAATTATTGATACAACAAATAAATCTATTGACAGAATTATTGATACAACAAATAAATCTATTGACAGAATTATTGATACAACAAATACTGTATACCTTTATACCTTTGGTAGGTAGGTTAATGAGTTTGCCTCTCTTTTGGAGAGGCGTGTCTCTTTCAACCAGAGGGCCAAGTCCACTTAGGCTATATCAGGACACACTACCGTAAAATATTAGAGCTAACAAAGACCCCAATCGTGATGTTTTAACCTTTATAACTGTGTTTGTTTGTTTATTACTGGATTTGTTTTCTTGAGAAATTCACGCTTTTTTCAACTGTGAAATAATTTTCTTTGGTTATATCGGGCATATCTTGTGGTCGAATGACCTGGGTGGTGTTCTATTATGGACTGAGGGAATGACCTGAGTTCTGGTCTGTCCTGAAAAGGATATTAAACAGTGGGCGGAGAGGGGATTAAAGGTTAGCCCTAAAAAGGACTGTTTTGATAAATCATTGAATGGTGTTTTGGATACTGGTTTGCTGTTACTTGCTTTCGTGGTTATTCTGGAAACTTTTGGTCTGGTGTCTTGCTTTCTTGATAATCCTGGAAGCTATTGATTGGATATTTTTCATTGACCGGTTCTTTCTTGACTACTGATCTGTTGTTGACTTCCTGGTAGGACTCTTGTTGTTAATTTTCAATGATTCTTCCGTTTTTGACGTCGCTGGTGTTGAGGTACCTGTCCAGAATTTTTTTTTAAATTATTATTTTTTTTTTTTTTAAAGTTAATTTTAATTTTGTTTCTTTTAATTTAAAAAAATGAAATATATATTCACATGGATGTATATATACACACTCACATATATACTTTATTTAATACAATAGTCTCTGAAAATGTGTTTAAATGTTCTTTCACACTGATAAAATACTATATATGAGGTTTTACATGTTTACATCTGAGGTAAAAATGTTGGTGTTCACCCATTCTTACAATAACATATTCTTTATCTCTCCTTTTTCCGTATGTGTTATTTAATCATAATCTGTTTCACTGTTTGTTTCGATACAAGTGAGAATCATCGGTCTTATACTTCATTATCTTCTTGTATATAATTTTAAATGACATTCTACGGAAATATTTTATAAACTGTTCTTCTCTAATAGATAGTTACTGTCTGATTTCCAAATATGGTGGTAAATTAGTCGGTGTTTTATATATACTTAATCTATCGTATGTGTACTATTACTGTTTAGTGTAATTGTTAAAGTATAATCCATGGAGTAAATAGTCTTCCTATTTGTTTATGTAGTTGTTCATGTATATGTTTGTATGAATGGGAAATGAGAACCCCTCACAGCTTCAGTCAGTCAGTCAAATCTAGATATTTAGTGTCCTCTGTATAACTCGGGTTTACTAACCTGTCTTGTCAGATGAACTATTAACTTGATATGGACGTGTCTGATTATTGTGTTTATGAACTTGCATATGAGGTTTGAAACTCATCTTGGTTCTGCACTTGTCACAAGGTTGTGAAACTCATCTTGGTTCTGCACTTGTCACAAGGTTGTGAAACTCATCTTGGTTCTGCACTTGTCACAAGGCTGTGAAACTCATCTTGGTTCTGCACTTGTCACAAGGCTGTGAAACTCATCTTGGTTCTGCACTTGTCACAAGGTTGTGAAACTCATCTTGGTTCTGCACTTGTCACAAGGTTGTGAAACTCATCTTGGTTCTGCACTTGTCGCAAGGCTGTGAAACTCATCTTGGTTCTGCACTTGTCACAAGGTTGTGAAACTCATCTTGGTTCTGCACTTGTCACAAGGTTGTGAAACTCATCTTGGTTCTGCACTTGTCACAAGGTTGTGAAACTCATCTTGGTTCTGCACTTGTCACAAGGTTGTGAAACTCATCTTGGTTCTGCACTTGTCGCAAGGCTGTGAAACTCATCTTGGTTCTGCACTTGTCACAAGGTTGTGAAACTCATCTTGGTTCTGCACTTGTCACAAGGTTGTGAAACTCATCTTGGTCCTGCAATTGTCACAAGGTTGTGAAACTCATCTTGGTTCTGCACTTGTCACAAGGTTGTGAAACTCATCTTGGTCCTGCACTTGTCACAAGGTTGTGAAACTCATCTTGGTCCTGCACTTGTCACAAGGTTGTGAAACTCATCTTGGTCCTGCACTGTCGTAAGGTTCTGAAACTCATCTTGGTCCTGCACTGTCGTAAGGTTGTGAAACTCATCTTGGTCCTGCACTGTCGCAAGGCTGTGAAACTCATCTTCGTTCTGCACTTGTCACAAGGTTGTGAAACTCATCTTGGTCCTGCACTTGTCACAAGGTTGTGAAACTCATCTTGGTCCTGCACTTGTCACAAGGTTGTGAAACTCATCTTGGTCCTGCACTTGTCACAAGGTTGTGAAACTCATCTTGGTTCTGCACTTGTCACAAGGTTGTGAAACTCATCTTGGTTCTGCACTTGTCACAAGGTTGTGAAACTCATCTTGGTCCTGCAATTGTCACAAGGTTGTGAAACTCATCTTGGTTCTGCACTTGTCGTAAGGTTGTGAAACTCATCTTCGTTCTGCACTGTCGCAAGTCTGTGAAATGTTTGTTTATTTGTTGTGTGGATTAATATTGCGCATGAAGCTCTGGTCATACCCGATCTCATGGTTGTTAATGGGGTGGGAGAGGATAAGATCTTTTTTTGCGTAATCTATGATAGATTGAAGCTCATTTGCACAATCATGTGGTTGTTCATAGGGGGAGGGGGGAGGGGATATGTTGATTGTGTTATGATGCAACTCTTGTATCACAATCATACAGCCGTCTTGAATTAATGTGTAGTATTTGAGTTGTATCATCAGTCATACAGCCGTCTTGAATTAATGTGTAGTATTTGAGTTGTATCATCAGTCATACAGCCGTCTTGAGTTAATGTGTAGTATTTGAGTTGTATCATCAGTCAGTCTAGTTTTAACAGCTTCATTGTAAACTTTAATTGTCTTTGTCCATCGTGAGGTGTTCTCGTGTGTTGAAATGATTCCTGAAATATTTGCTGTGCATTGTAATCTATGGTGTTTCTTGTTAGATTGATTCCTTAGTTCGGCTTATAAATTGTTTGACTATTTTCTTCGTTTCTCTGTTAACTGTATAGCCTAATGTGTTTACAATGTTGCATTCTTTATTACTACTCTCAAAGTATTCTCTCATTGTAGTTCTGTGTTGTTGGAATTTTATGCAATGTAGAAGAAAGTGTTCTATAGAGTTAACCTCGAAACATTCCTCGCATATCGGTTCGTTTATTTTGAACCATGCGACTCCAAGTCTTAGTTTTAGATATTTCCTTTCTGTAGGTATTTTCAACTGGTCCTGCGTCTGGGGTCTTCTTGTGGGTTCTTTGAGAAATTGTAATGCATGTCTTCCCTTGGTACTGTTTTTCTATGTTTAAATCCATTCTTGGATGATTCCAAGTTTAATAAGGGATTTAGTTTCAAATTTTGAGAGTTGTATCTTTTCTATTTCGTTATGTGATCTTCCTGTTTTAGCTTCTCTGTCAGCCAGCTCGTTCCCTGCTTTACCCACTTGTGCTGGAATCCACATTATAGTCAGCTGTTTTCCTTTGTTGTGTAGGATTGTATTTTGTATTTAGGCGTAGTATTTCTTCTACCAAGTCGGGTCGTTCACTATCTTTTTTGTTGTTGCAGTGCCTTAGCTGAAGAGAGAGAATCTGTTAGAATTGTGGTCTGTTCGGGGGCATTCTCTCCTATTAACTCTATTGCTTTAATAATAGTCATAAGTTCTGCAGTGAAAATTGAAATGTCATTGGGGAGTCTGTACGCCACTTTTATTCCTCTATCTCGAATCACTACACCTGCTCCCGTAGTTCCATAGACTCCCTTTGACCCATCTGTATATATTTTAAGATGATTTTGAGTGTTGTTGCTAATATATTCGATTGTTCTATTCTGTACCGTATAGATTTCTAGTTTTTTGGGGAGAATTTCAGATAGTTTTATGTCTATTGTAGGTTTTATTAGTTCCAAAGGGGGACATTTTGCTTGGTGGTTTTGTCTATTTGTCACCAGATCCCAAATGTCCAGAAGCTGATTTTCCTGTTTTGTGTGCCATCCTGCTGGTTGTCTTGATTTAGTTCACTCATATTTTCCCTGGGGGAATGTCCTCAAAGAAGGAATTGTAGGCTGGATAATTGCTGTCGTTTCCAATATTTGACCAATAGTTGGGCCTTAACTCTTTTCTTCTGAGCCCTAGAAGCAGTATTCCCAATATTACTTGTAGCGCTTCTTCTGAAGTACCTTGCGGTACTCCGGCTATTGTTACCAGGGCTTTGTTTTGGATAGTATCTAGCTTTTTGGTGTTTGATGGTGCAGACCAGTCGTAGACAATACTAGCATATTTAATTTTACCTCTTATAAAGGTTTTGTAGATCGTTAGCATTGTCCGAGTGTCTATTCCCCATCCAACTATCTGGTAAAATTCTCGCTCGTGTCATACTCAACAGATTAAATAATTCTCTACTAAACGAGCTACTCCCAGAGAGTCAGTGCGGTTTTCGTGCAGGTCGTGGTACAGTTGATATGATATTCTCTGCACGACAAATTCAGGAAAAGTCACAAGAGCAACATAGTGAACTCTTAGCAACATTTGTGGACTTAACTAAAGCATTCGATACCGTTAACAGAGAAGGACTGTGGAAGGTGCTTACAAAGTTCGGATGCCCCCCAAAACTTGTCACTGTGATACGACAATTTCATGACGGTATGATGGCTAGTGTTATCTGCGACGGAGGAGTATCTCCTGCATTCCCTGTCACAAATGGTGTAAAGCAGGGATGTGTGCTGGCCCCTACTCTTTTCAGCCTGTTATTTACAGCCATGTTAACGGAAACACACCATAGTAATGAAACAGCAGGCATAATGATCAATTACAGAACGGATGGTGGTCTTTTCAATTTACGTCGTCTAAAAGCGAACACGAAAACTAAATCTAGTACTGTTAGAGAATTACTTTATGCTGACGACTGTGCATTGTATGCTGACTCTGTCGTAAACATGCAGAGCACCATAGACCGCTTCTCACAGGCCTGCAACAACTTTGGTCTCACTATTAACACCAAAAAAACAGAAGTCATGCACCAAGCAACATCCAATAGCCAACATACTGCTACTTCCATCATCGTCAATAAGGAACAACTGCAGGTATTCGACAATTTTACTTACCTTGGAAGCACTCTCTCTCGCGATGTCAACATTGATGTGGAAATTAACAAGAGACTGGCAAAAGCTAGTGCTGTATTTGGCAGATTACGCAAAAATGTATGGGACAGAAGAGGTATAAGAACAACCACCAAACTACAAGTATATCATGCTGCTGTTATACCAACCTTACTATACGCCTGCGAAACGTGGACAGTGTATGCTAGACATGCAAGAAAGTTAAATCATTTCCATCTTACCTGCCTACGTAAATTACTAAACATCCATTGGTGGGACAAAGTACCAGACTACGAGGTCTTGGAAAAATCAACCTCAATAAGCATCCACACAATACTTATGAAGGCGCAGGCACGCTGGGCAGGCCATCTTGTGCGTATGGAGAACTCGCGATTGCCAAAACAAATATATTATGGAGAACTCAAGGCAGGATTTCGAAAAGCTGGTGGACAGAAAAAGCGTTTCAAAGACACGCTCAAGTCATCCTTGAAACATCTTAACATTGACGTAGCCGCTTGGGAGAGCCTCGCTCAGGATAGAACGGCTTGGCGTTACAGCATTAGAACGGGAGCACTAGCGGCAGAAGAATTCAGACAAGAAACTGCAAGACAGAAGCGGACACGTAGAAAAGAAAAAACATCTCAACCTCACACAGATACCTTCTATTGTTGTCAATTCTGTAAAAGAACATTTTGTGCGCGCATTGGACTTGCTAGTCATTTAAAAACGCACTATTAACTTTATTATTTTATTATTTATTGTTATTATTATTATGGTTGAGTTTTTGGTCATCGTCGATCACGACGGACGAACATCATTCCCCATCCACTACCCCTTATATACCTGAGCATATTCAGTCCCCTTCTGCTATGTTCTACTACACTGCTGATATGCTTGTCCCATCTCAGGCTATGGTCTAGAGTCATACCAAGAAAACGCGTTGATTTTACAAATTGTATGGGTTGGCCTTCTAGTTTTATATCAGGATCTATATCCATGATATTATATCCTCTGCTAAAAAACATTCCTATTGATTTGGTTGGGTTAATTTGGAAACCCCATTTTTTCATCCAGTTAGTAGTTAGATTTAGTTGCTTTTGTATTGATTTCCTAAGATATCTGATATTTTTTCCAGTGGTCTAAATGGCGACATCATCAGCAAATTGGGAAATGCTGTTTTTCACATGTCCGACCTCCTTCCCCAGGTCATTAACCATAATAGTGAATAAGGTTGGAGATATAACAGATCCTTGTAGAATTCATTTTCCTGTTAAAAAATATCTGACATATCGTCATTTATCTGTACCTGAAAGTATCGGTTCTGTAGGAAACTTTTTCTATAGTTCAAGGTTCTCCCATAAATTCCTATCTACTGTATTTTCAGAATGGTTCCCTCACGCCAGCATTCATCATATGCTCTGTCAACATCCAGGAATACTGCCAGTGTTTTACTGTTATTTAAAAATCCTTTTTAACCCCATGTTCTAATTTTAGAAGCTGGTCTATTGTGCTTCGACCATTCCTGAATACTGTGTGGCTACCTTGGTAGGTAATTTCTAATGTCCCACTTTAATAATATAATTGTTCCTTTTCGATCACATAATATTTTTTTAATGTCCCACTTCTACGACAACATAACTTCTAATGTCACACTTCTACCACAACAACATAATTTATCATACTCTAACACCGAATATTTAAACTATTTCAAGATGTAGCTAAATATTTACATTTTAAAAGTGATATCTTCAGGAAATTTTTCTCAAGGTGTTACTGCCCTTGATGCCAGCAATATTTTTGTGTAAACTTATGTCCCTTGCAGAAGTGTTTACTTTCACAATGATTATATGAATGATTTAGTTTCACAATGATTATATGAATGTTTAGTTTCACAATGATTATATGAATGTTTAGTTTCAAAATGATTATATGAATGTTTAGTTTCACAATGATTATATGAATGTTTTAGTTTCACAAAGATTATATGAATGTTTTAGTTTCACAAAGATTATATGAATATTTTAGTTTCACAATTATTATATGAATGATTTAGTTTCACAATGATTATATGAATATTATTGAGACATTTATCTTATCATTATCTCTCTACGTAAACAATTGATTTCTCATTTCTAGGTAGTCAATAATTCGACGGTATCCACAGCATAGTTATTTTATGCTGATTGCTTAGTTTGGTCAGCAGTATTTTCAGATCTGGTAGTTATCTGGACCGGGGCGCTTGAGTACTGATCTTGCATCTGTCTGGAATACTACACGTTGTGGACCAATATTTCTGCTTACCTGTTTTTCGGTTGCCATCTTGATTGCCTGGATTTCTGTCTCATAATTATGTCAGAATGTCACCGTTGTTACTTTAATTGCATCTTTTAATATTGTTTGTGTACTCTATATATACTCCTACTCCGTCATTTTTACTGCATTCTCTGCTTACCCATCTGTATAGACTCTAATCCATATGTCTTGTGTGTAGGCCTATTTTTATTATCCAGTAGTATGAGAGTAACTGTCTTAAGGTGTCCACTTTTCTGGTCATTCTCACTTAAAATTCCTTTCATCTCAGGCTGGATATGATTTTTCTACGTAGTCGTTTGCCTGATGGATACAGCTATTTTATCGGGTCAATTTGGTTACTCACAGTTACCTGTTGTTTGTTACTGAAATATGTTCCTGAATAACCATAAATCTATATTGACAATGTTCAAAAGTGAATTTAGCAAATAGGTAAATATGTTACAAAAACCTATTTTACATATTTTTTATTATTTAGCGAAAATAAAATGGCAACACAACGCATTTCGTGTAGGGCCATTGTTCTGTTATGAGAGAAATCCAGCGGGAGTTTGAGAATGAATTATGAAGAGGAAGAAGAACATATGTTACTGCTAATAAAGAGATAATAGGAACAGTTAGGTTCATTATGTAATGATGTGTCCACATTTCTAACGAAACAAACAATACATTCTTTAACAATACGAAATTTCGATAAAGATACATAAATTGCTGCATCCACCTCTCTTCACGCTATGTACTAAGAGACTGGATGATCTTGTGAGGGGCTCTCAGTGCATTGTGCACAGATTGCTTTATCGGCAGCAGATTTTGTGACTTTTTAATCTCTGAGTCACAAAAGCTGTATAAAAGTATGGATAATATTAAAAAGTTGGAATGAATCATATAATGCTGACACATCATTCTGTAATGAACCAACAATTATAATAACAAAATGTATATGGACAAAAAAATACTGAAAGTATCGATCGTTTTTGTCCCTAATATTTTTATTATAATTCTTTTTATTAGTGATCAAAATTCCTCTCAAAATTTCAATATAGAGCCTAGTGCACAAAAGTGCTTATAAGGTATAGAGGATTTATTTAATTGTACTCGGTTACCCCATATGTACTCTGTCCCTCTTAACGATGCAGCATGCTGCCTGTAGAAGGCACTCGTAGCACATACTCTGTAACTTCAAGTAATAATCCCTAGATATAAAAAAGAAGCACTTCATAGAAAAGATGATAACCAGATTTGAATTTGGGACCTCTTGAGTGTAAAACGAACAGCTTAACCACTGCACCAGAGAGATTTCATTTTTTTAGTAGTAATTGGTTTTTTTGTAATACATATTTAATATTGTAATTATGTTATCTACAGCCAGCACCTGGTCGTAGAATTGTATCTGCCGTTTAGATAATTATGTATTTGCCAATGTTCAGATGTTTCTAGCTTGTTGTTAACTTCACTATGATTAACACAAAAACAATAAACGAGTTTCATATTTTACATTTATTCTTTTTTTGTGTGCAGTCTGAAACAACCTTATAGATGATAAAAATTGAAAAATAAATATAAATTATATTTTTCTTGAAAACAATTACAATTTTGCATTTTCTTAAGATAAAGGATGATGTAATCACTTTAACTGTGAGCAGGTGAGGATGATGTAATCATAGTAGCTGTAAGCAGGTGGCTATTGACAAACCATAGCCTTTCTGATAGAAGCATAGGTCCTTCTCAGCTGTGTAACTAGGTGACACCTAAACTCGTATACAGTTGTTTTTGTCTTCATGTAGAGTGGGTTTATGGATGCATTTTTAGTTCCCAAAGGAAGGCGTTCTAGTATGTAACGGTATCGTAGGATCATCAGGTCCTGCCAGAAGTATGGTATATTCTTCTGTCAGATTTGTTGACACATCCGCAGTGATGGTACACCCAATATTCACCACCACATAGGAGTCTACCGCAAACAGGCAATGTCCACTGACCTGCATTGTCCACTGACCTGCATTGTCCACTGGCCTGCATTGTCCACTGACCTGCATTGTCCACTGACCTGCATTATCCACTGACCTGCATTGTCAACTGACATGCATCTCTTCATCATCCAAGGTGCCCATTTGAGAGAAAACAAAATAAGAAATCAAGACATGCAGTAACAATAATGATTTTATCACAGGTGACAAGTTGTCAACCAATGTTTCTTAGTCACAAACTATAACATGCCTAGAAAAAAGACAGTAGCCTTATTCTCTGCACCCTGAACTACAAGGCCAGGGTTGCCACATGGGTGATATTTTCTTATCGTAAAATATTGAGGGTACTACACTGGAGACATCAGCAAAAACATCCCCAAACACCTCTGTACTGAGCCATTCGAAGGAGTGTTGAAAATAATGCCCAGACAATTCCTTGATGTTATCAATCAATGATTTTATTTCTGTCTCGTCCCTTTCCACCCTCGACTGTTCCTTGCAAAATAATTTTAGAAAATGAGACTTGTCTCGTTACATGTTTAAACCAAACACGTTTACACCATTTCACCTCTGCCAAAAGTGGTTCTTGATAACCTGCTTTTTTAATGTAGTCAATGGTCAATAATGAAAGAAATATTTTTATGCTTAGAATTAAGAACGTGGATTGGGGGAGGGGGGTGAGATTTTCCCTGTCTTCCACTCCACCAAATCTGAACACTAAATTTAATACATTTTACACATTAAACACATCATTTAAATGTATGGCTTTTAGTTGTGACGCCTACTTCTCATACTTGTTGTCACGACTACTTCTCCTACTTGTTGTCACGACTACTTCTCATACTTGTTGTCACGACTACTTCTCCTACTTGTTGTCACGACTACTTCTCCTACTTGTTGTCACGACTACTTTTCATACTTGTTGTCACGACTACTTCTCCTACTTGTTGTCACGACTACTTCTCATACTTGTTGTCACGACTACTTCTCATACTTGTTGTCACGACTACTTCTCATACTTGTTGTCACGACTACTTCTCATACTTGTTGTCACGACTACTTCTCATACTTGTTGTCACGATTACTTCTTATACTTGTTGTCACGATTACTTCTTATACTTGTTGTCACGATTACTTCTCATACTTGTTGTCACGACTACTTCTCATACTTGTTGTCACGACTACTTCTCATACTTGTTGTCACGATTACTTCTTATACTTGTTGTCACGATTACTTCTCATACTTGTTGTCACGACTACTTCTCATACTTATTTCTGTATTTACATTAACTATTTACCTATATCAACCTGTAGTGTATTTTTATGTTGTACTCTACGTTACTGCCATCTATCTCTCCTATGGATACTTTCTTTCAATGTAGTTTTTTTGTCTATTCTAATTCCAATTTTTGTGTCCATATCTTGATGATGGCCTGATGGTCGAAACCTTGAATCTGTGTACTCCTCCTATTTGTAAAACTGATATTTAACCTTCTTTGTTTATTTTATAAATGTTCATTTACCACATGGTAGTAGACAGTTTTACTGAAATATTTCTTTAATTTTACATTTGATACTGGGAATTAAGCTAAGAACGTTGGTTAAAATATGCTTACTAAGGCACGAGACTAGTGAAATTTTGGCGAAACAAGTTGGCAACACTAAAAATCATCAATAATGTGCAACACTTTGACAAGACTCCTTCTACACAAGAAAGGGGTAAACTAGTTCTCACTTGGGCCTTATGCCGTTGCCCCCCCCCCCCCCATGTGAAGACAGGGTCTTTCTTGAGGGGGTTGTGGAAATGAATGTATATTTGAGGAAGGTGTGGTAAATAGACTTGTATGAGAGTACAGCAGAAAGGTACTAATCGGAAATTATTTGAAAAACAAAAATAAATTGTACTAAATCATAATTTTTGTCAATAAACACACTTCGGCAAGGAAGAAAATTCGAAGGGATTTTTAAAATATAATTTTTTAATTTCTTGTTGCACCACTGATGTAGGCCTAAAGTTTACTCAAAAGTGGACCTGCAGTAGAAATTGTTTAAATTCCAGTATTCTATAACACTTTTTAATGAATGATAAAGATGAAGACGGATGTGTCAGGCCACTGGTACATTTAAAACGGTGACAATGCATTGCCATTCTCTGGCCACGTCCTGCTGGAAATCTAGCATGACCAATATCCTGCTACAAGAGAGATCCAATGGGAGTTTGAGAATGAACGCAGAAGAAAAATTAATGATTTGAAACAGTGAATAGCTCAAAATTGTATATGGTCTAAAATAGTGAATAGACTAAAACAGTGAATAGTCTTAAATAGTGAATAATCTAAAATAATCTTTTAATGTAATAAGAACCATTGGCCTAGAGAGCAAACCAGTAACTTACCGCCTTTCACCATTGCTTGTCCACCCAAGATGGAAATCAAAAGATAGATAATATCTACAATTTGTATACCGACACCATGCTACCAATGCTAAACACTGTCTTTAATAGTCTCTCAGCAAAAGAAAAGTGGTTACATGTGAAAGAAATGAAATTAGGAAAAGAGTAGGTTTAAGACAGTGGAATCCCCTTCAGTGCTTTCTTTTATAACAAATTTCCATATAAAACACTTTTAAAATCTCCAATTATATTTATTCTATATTATTTGTACCATATATAGCAAATTCTGTTACTACATGCATATTTATATCAGTCCGGATCAAGTTATAACAGGATTCCACTGTATCGTGTATTTAAAAAAAAACTTTCGTTACTACATGTTTTCCTGTGAAGGCGTGCAGGATGGCTTTCTGTTGGCTGTGGAAATGAAGCCTGCTTTACCGTAGTAGACACTGAAGGATTTTGATTGTATCCACGAAATAAAAAAAAATCATGTTCCAACCGTGGATTTTACTCGGGACATCAAGGGTCTGGGAACTGCATTCTAACCACATGGCCATGCGCTCCATGTATTAACATATTCAAATACAAATAAAACGGTTGGGTCACCTTATGAGAGTGAACCCAATGCAAATACCAATAAGAGCGCATAACAAAATAATATCTGGATATAGAGCCAAAGGTAGACCAAGAAAACGGTGGATAAAAAACATCAAAATAACATTGATCAAATATGGACTCAACACAATCAGGGCGACACATCTGGCCATGTAATGACAACTGAAGCTCCCATTCCTACGCTGACAAGCAAGTGTGGATACAATCAACCTAGACAGTCGACAGTAAGACCTGGGTACAGAAACTAAGCAAGACTTCATTCCAGACATTTTTGATTATTGTCGTGTTTCATTGGTCACTGTTTATATACTTGGAGCCACGTGTAAGAAACGCCAATGCCGGCCAACAAAATGCGCGGAAATACTAACAATACAGCATTTCAGGCCATTTTTACTTTCTGTAAATTGTGTGTTACTAGACTTGACTGTTTGGTCTTTACTGGACCCCGATCATAGATCAACCATCATTCACCTGGGGAAAGAAAATAGTCACATCCAATAAGTGGTTTCTTTGTTGGTTGTTGATCCAGTGGTCCATGGGCTCATGTCCTTTGACCCAACACCCAACAGATAGATCAACAATCATTCACCTGGGGAAAGACCCAACATCGATACTTGTTTAACAAGGTTGCCAACTATTCATAAATAAAGTGTAGTTTCCTCATCCATGTATTGATGGACCTGAAGGGAAGAAAATTATAGCAACACTGATCTACCATGCATGTCATAAGAGGTGACTAGGAGATCTTATAAAGTGGAGTGTGATGTCCCGTCATATAGATGGTTAAAGTCATCCGTAGACATGCTGTAGTCGGGCCAAAAGGCGCAGATACCTCAGCCAATCTGTAAACAATGACATAATACACATTCTGTTCTTTGGAGTACATCCTGTCAATCCGCAGGAGTTTGAGAATAAACACAAAAGAAGAAAATAAAGTATCCCTGCAGATTAGCAGGAGTTTGTCCGGAGCATGGAATACGTTGTGTCATAGTTTACAACATTGCTGTGATAGCTGCGCCTTACGGCCTGACACATCCGAATTCAGCATGGCTTTGGGTTACTTTGACCATATATGGTATGGGACAGCCAACTCCATCCCGAACCTCCGTAGCTGCCTCTTACAACATGCATGTATGGTAAACAGTGTTGCTATTCTTTATTCCCCTCTTGGGCCCCAGCAACACACGGGCGTATTCTATTTTTTTCTCTAATATTTTATGTCCACATTGTAACATGGCCAACCCCGACCCCCCAAGACGCATATGATCATATTGAGAATCTTTCCTACAATTGGCAAATACAAAATTGGCAACCCAGTGAGAAATGAATATACTCGCATAAAATAACATAATAAATGACACATAAATGAAATATTTTTGCAGAAAGGATACATTTATTTATAAGTTATAAACATTTAATCAGAAATATTTAAAAAAATTTAATTTATATTTTAAAACTGAAAATATATGCGTTCATAGCTTGGTGACAAGTATATCCATCTCACAAATATAACTCGATAAATTTCACATGTTGATCATCCAGATTATATATTAATAATAAAAAGACCTATAACATGTCAGGGTCATAGGGTTGCCACACTGGAGACATCAGGGGTGCCACACTGGAGACATCAGGGGTGCCACACTGGAGACATCAGGGGTGCCACACTGGAGACATCAATACAAAAATACTCTCCAAACATCTCTATCCTCAGCTATTAGTAGAAGTATTTGAAAAATCATGCTGAGACCATTCCTTGACATTATCAATCCCGGAATTTTTTTTGTCATTGTCTCCTTCCATCCTTGTAGGCAGTTCCTTGCAAAATAATGTTAGAAAATATGATATGTTCTACAAGGACCGACCATCCTTCTTCTTCAGCGTTCATTGTCAAACTCCCACTGGATCTCCCTTGTAGCAGGACCATAGTCCCACTAGATTTCCAGCAGGATGCAGTCCAGAGAATGGAAATGCGCTGAGTCACCGTTTTATTTGCGCTGACAATTCATTTTGACATATTTGTGAGTATATTTTTGAATAAAAATTCCACAATTGTTGAATAAAAAAGTCGTATACATTTGACTCGATCTAAAACTGGATATCCTAAAACCCAACTATGGACAATTGGCATGTGGTTCGAGACATGATCGCCCACGTTTTACCGGCGATATTATTGGATGTATGATTGGATTCCTAACAATTCTAGAATAGTTAGTCAGTCAGTTAGTTGGTTAGTCGTCGGATCATCATCATTGCACTCTGGATATTTCCATGGGTGCTCCGATCTCCATTTGAGAGTATATATTCTATCATTACACGATGACTGATAGTTTTAGTTCTTTGTTGTTTCACAAACATTCTTAAAAGGCCTAAGTAATACCAATTTCTACAGCAAAGTAATACCAATTTCTACAACAAAGTAATACCAATTTCTACAACAAAGTAATACCAATTTCTACAACACAGTAATACCAATTTCTACAACAAAGTAATACCAATTTCTATAACAAAGTAATACCAATTTCTTCTACAAAGTAATACCAATTACTACTACAAAGTAATAACAATTTCTACTACACAGTAATACCAATTTCTACTACAAAGTTATACCAATCTCTATAACAAAATAATGCCAAATTTCAAGCACAGTAAATGTATTCTGGGCATGAAACAGGAATCATCACCAAACCCGCAAATAAGGTTAACCACATCCCCAAGGATACATATTTATCTACGGCCCTGATCATCACCAGCATTAATTTCACTTTCCCAGTTTTTTTTCTCATAAGGAGTTCAAAATGTCTGCACAATTTATTGCTCTACCGCCAGACGCAGAAGCAATGCAAGCCAGCCGATCCGCTCTCTCATTGCGTAGAACACCCACATTACCAGGCCCAAAAATGAATGTGAGACATTCCAACTTTGACATCTGAACTGCCTTAAACCACTGTTCTTGAGTACAACCCATTTGTATTTTTCTGATCATGCTCGACACGTCACTGATGATGTTTCTGATCATGCTCGACACGTCACTGATGATGTTTCTGATCATGCTCGACACGTCACTGATGATGTTTCTGATCATGCTCGACACGTCACTGATGATGTTTCTGATCATGCTCGACACGTCACTGATGATGTTTCTGATCATGCTCGACACGTCACTGATGATGTTTCTGATCATGCTCGACACATCACTGATGATGTTTGTGATCATGCTCGACACGTTACTGATGATGTTTCTGATCATGCTCGACACATCACTGATGATGTTGTCTGTGTAATTATTGAACAATAGTTGACTAGCAACATTTCATGCTAGACATGTTTCAATTATTTAATTCATATTGATGCTGCCATCTACTATCCTTATTGCAAACTTTCACAAAATCTGTACTGTAGCTTCTGCATTGGAATATATATATATATATATATATATATATATATATATATATATATATATATATATATATATATATATATATATATATATATATATATATATATATATATATATATACAATTCTGGGACACACTCTCAACATTACTTAAAGATAATTTAAAGAAGTGTCATTTGGGTGTAACTGGACAAAATATATCCAAGACAAAATATTTCCAGACAAAATATCTCCAAGACAAAATATCTTCAAGACAAAATATCTCCAAGACAAAATATTCCCATACAAAATATCTCCAAGACAAAATATTCACAGACAAAATATCTCCAAGACAAAATATTACAAGAAAAATATCTCTTAGACAAAATATTACAAGACAAAATATTCCCAGACAAAATATTTCAAAACAAAATATCTCCAAGATTAAATATTCCTAGACAATATATCTCCATGACAAAATATCTCCAAGACAGAATATTCCTAGAGAAAATATTTCCACGACAAAATATCTCCAAAACAAAATATTCCCAGACAAAATATTCCCAGACAATTGATTCTTAGACAAAATATCTCCAAGACAAAATATATCCTAGACAAAATATCCCCAAGACAAAATATCTCCAACTCAAAATATCTCCGCAGCAAAATATTCCCAGAAAAAATATCTCAAAGACAAATATTCTTATACAAAATATCTTCAGACAAAATATTACCAGACAAAATATTTCCAGACAAAATATCTCCAAGACAAAATATTCCCAGACAAAATATCTCCCAGACAAAATATTCGCAGACAAAATATATCCAAGACAAAATATTCCCAGACAAAATATCTCTAAGACAAAATATTCTCAGACAAAATATATCCAAGATAAAATATCATCAGACAAAATATTCCCATACAAAATATCTCCAATACAAAATATCCCAGACAAAATATCCTCAGACAAAATATATCCAAGACAAAATATCCTCAGACAAAATATTCCCAGACAAAATATTCCCAGATAAAATATCTCCAAGACAAAATATTCTCAGACAAAATATATCCAAGACAAAATATTCCCAGACAAAATATTCCCAGACAAAATATCTCCAAGACAAATTATACTCAGAAAAAATATATCCAAGACAAAATATTCCCAGACAAAATATTCCCAGACAAAATATTCCCAGACAAAATATCTCCAAGACAAAATATTCTCAGAAAAAATATATCCAAGACAAAATATCATCAGACAAAATATTCCCAGACAAAATATCTCCAATACAAAATATCCCAGACAAAATATCCTCAGACAAAAATCTCCACGGCAAAATTTCTCCAAGACAAAATATTCCCAGACAAAATATCTCCAAGATAAAATAGTCTCAGACAAAATATTCCCAGACAATTCATTTCTAGAAAAAATATCTCGAAGACAAAATATTCCCAGATACAATATCTCCAGACAAAATATCTCCAAGACAAAATATTCCAAGGTAAAATATCTCCAAGACTAAATATCTCAAAATATTCAGAGATAAAATATCTCCAAAATATTTCCATATATAATATTTTCAGATAAAATATTTCCAAGACAAAATATTCCCAGACAAAATATCTCCAAGAATAAATAAAGGTGGGTCAAAGGGCATGAGTCCATGGACCGCTGAATCAGCAACCAACCAACCAACTAAATAAAGGGATTATTTCATCATCATCGCCATCATCATGTGTCAAGAGCTAACTGTTCACAGCTGAAGGGAATAATTCATCATCATCATGTGTCAAGAGCTAACTGTTCACAGCTGAAGGGAATAATTCATCATCATTATGTGTCAAGAGCTTCTTACTCACAGATAATTTCGTCATCATCATATCTACAAAAATTAACAATTATCTGAAATGGTTGCTGTATAAATTCTGGTATTATTGCTGTAGACACGCTGGTAGTATTCCTGTAGAAATGTTGTTATTGTTCCGTAGAAGTGTTGGTATTATTGCTGTAGACGCGCTGATTTTATTGCTGTAGACACGCTGATATTATTGCTGTAGACATACTTGTATTGTTGCTAATGTTTCCGTTTCTTCCATGCATTTTTCCAAATGTTGCTGAAACAGACAGTGGAATGAAAGCGGTAGTAAATACCCAGTGGAACACTGATGTGTGTGAAAATAGCCCAAGCTTTAGGACCATAGAAGCTGACCTGCGTGAGAATAATAATACAATATATTAGTTTCATCATCATCATCATCATCATCTTCTTCTTCTTTCCTTCCTCTATTACCCTTTACGGAATTCGAGGGAGATACTAATGAAGATTATACTGTGTAACATGTCTAGCCCATGAAGTGAGAGTGTTCTTCAGAACTACAAAACAGTGGTTCTAACATATGGAAGCAAGTCTTGGACAATAAATAAACATAATCCCGTAGAAGACGGATGTGATGGGTCATTGGCGCATATAAAACGGCGACACAACGCATTTCCATTCTCTGGACTGCATCCTGCTGAAAGTCTAGTAGGACCATGGTTCAGCTATAAGGGAGATCCAGCGGTAGTTTGAGAATGAACGCTGAAGATGAAAACAAAGAATAGTGGAAAATTGAAGGCAAGAGAGATGTGGTGTTATAGAAGAATGATGAGAGTATCATGGACAACTAGAAAGGCTAAAAAAGAAACGATGAAAGAGTCAAATGTGAGACTGGGGTTACTTGATAATAGCAGAAATTTGCTATATACAGTACTAACAATATAGAATAAATATCATTGGGGATTTTGAAATGTGTTGTTATATGGGGAAATTCGTTATAAAAGGATGCACTATAGAGGGATTACACTGTATAATATATCTCAACGTTTTTGCTTCATAGAACCGTTATGTTTTTGCCTACAATATACTTATGCAGCACACAATCTATAGACTACCTGCTCTCCCCCCCCCAAAAAAAAATCACTCCTATCGAGAGCCGAATGCTCGCCTTTCAGTACGCAGACCACCTACTTAACCTCATGACCATGCACGTTGTTTATTATAACATCAGATATTACAGTTTAATCGATATGTCCGCCGAAGACGGATGTGTCTGGCCATTGGCACAAATAAAACGGTGACACAACGTATTTCCATTCTCTGGACTACATCCTGCTGGAAATCTTGTAAGACCATTCTCCTGCTATAAGAGAGAATCAGCGGGAGGTTGGAATGAACGTTGAAGAAGAAAAAGAAGAAGAAGAGATAAGTAACCTCGATTTATCTGTGATGTCCTAAAATCAAGAGTAGCCTGTCCCTGGTTCCCTAAGCAATTTTACTTCAGCGTACAAAGACTATAATTCAGCGTGTCAACTCTTCTGTTAAAAAAAACCCTCAAGCGAATTAACTTTTTTACTGGCAAGTTGTAAGAGGCCGAAGAAGCTACCTACAAGATACAATAACTTGTCATAGAAAGACACGTTTGTTTAACTCCCCTCCACCTACGTGCTTTCGCGTTATTACTCAAATATTAATATGAACAATATTTATACACATTTTAAATGACTACATACTGATATAATGTTATATAGTACATCTTCTTACTATGTAAGACATATAATCAAATGTAAATGTTTCATAAATGCTTAGATTACTTATATGAAAGCCTCGTCACTGCTGGTGAGAGACACAATCACATTTGAACATTTTAAATGTTACATTTACTATTTCACACTGAGTCAGGATTTTATACATTTTCATTCTACCTGAACAGGATTATGTTGTGGAGTCTGTGTCTCAAATGTATTGATGGCCCACATTGCAAAATTTGAGATCAATAAGAAAGTAATAAACTCTCGGCCAGGTTTTTTCCTCTCCTGAAGCAAAAAGAGAATTCTTAGTCACACAAATATACTAATCACATAAATACTTTTATAAATAATTCCAAATAGGCCTTTATAAATATTGGAAATACAGAAAAAATATGACACACAGGTGTAGACCATAGTAATACAGATACAATATAAGTATTATATCAATTAGGAATGTATTTTTAAAAAAAGTCCCCTACCTTCCCAAATTGTTTAATTTTTTATTTTATTTTTTAAAAGGTCATTTTTTTTGTTACATATTCAGTAATTACTATGTACAGTACAAGTATACGCCACCAAATATTCGAGTTATTTCCCTTGTCTATATTTATACATTTCATATTCATCATTTATAATTTAAATATTAATTTATTTTAGGGTTTGGATTAGGATAGTTGTGTTTTTCATAATTGACCCTAACCCCAACCCTAAATAAATAAATATTTCAATTATTAAATGATCAACATGAAATTTATAAATATAGACAAAGGAAATAATTAAACATGTGATGGCGTCTACTTGTACTGTACCATTACAACTAATGCGGGCGTTTGTATATCACACTCTCTTCTTATTGATGGGGGGGGGGGAACAAACAGTGAAAAACAATTAGTACTGTAAAAACAATGTTAACACCACAGAGGTACTAGATACACTATTGACATTTATGGTGTTAACATTGTTTTTACTGTTTTCATTGGATTTTTTTTTATATTCTTGATAAAGACCTGACAGTTCGAAACATTGAAAATGTCTTGTGTATCATAATTTGTATTTTTTATTTGTTTACACATCATAACCCTTTAATTGTAGTGATAGTCCGTCGTGTTCAAGTGGAACTTTCTAAAAACCTGTGTTCTACGTAAGTTCTATTGTTGTTACGTTTCACTCAGTATTACCTTATATTGAAATCATAACGTACAACCTTGCCAAAGTGCTATGCTGTATATTCACGGATTTGACCACAAACCTCCTGTCTAGTTTTGTCTTCAGAGTTTACTCTGTAACCATACCGCAATTTCGAGACTTTTATAGAGCTTGAACCCTGGCACTCAATTATTGGTGGTTTGTCGACAATGGGATATCTTTTTAAAAAATTATTGGCCTCATCTTTGCTGGTAGAAACTGAACCTCTTTTGTATTCTTTCTTAAACTTCCACAATTCTCCTTCCTTTGTATTAGGATCGTCTTACTAGATTTCCAGCAGGAGGTAGTCCAGGGAACGGAAAATGAATTGTGTTGCCTTTTTATTTGTGCCAATGTCTTGACACATCCGATTTCGGTATTATCAAGTGGCTTTAAGAGTGCAATATCAAATAGCAACATTTCCATATCATCTGAGAACAATAACTAACCTGCAGCTCAGTGATTGCTGACATTCTGTCTCCTGCCAACATGAAGATTGTCTGGATTGTAGATTGAATAAACATAACAATGTTTGACAAAATGGTCAGTCCTGATGCAGTGTCTGGTTTGCTAAGGACGGATGCCACCAGGCTAGCAGGGATAAATATGCAGACATTAGATAAACAGACTGGTAGAGATATCAGACATCTACAGACCGGTAAAGGAATGCAGAAATTACATCTACAGACTGGTAGAGAGGTATACAGATCGGTAAAGATATGCAGACATTATATATACAGACTGGTAGAGAGATATGCAGACATTATATATACAGACTGGTAGAGGTATACAGACATTACATCTACAGACTGGTAGAGAGGTATGCATACATTATATCTACAGATCGGTACAGATATGCAGACATTATATCTATCGACTAGTAGAGAGGTATGCAAATATTATATATATAGACAAGTAGAAAGGTATGCAGACATTATATCTACAGACTAGAAGAGAGGTATGCAAATATCTACATGTTAGTATAACATTAGGTGAAAAGACTAGGAGAAATATGTACACAAATTATAAATATTGGCTAGTAGATATATGCAGAATCTGACAATGAAATTTTTTTTTACAAGAACAAGAAGTAAGGGGGTGTCAAATTGCATTAAAAATATTTTCCAGTGTCTTTCCCTACATCCACCAACGTGTAAAGAATTCTAGAATCCACTCCCACCTCGCTTTATTTTGTAAATTCCCTCCCAATATATATTCCTATATTGAAATAGTTTATGCAGAAAAAGTATGAAAAAATACATGTTTTGATTTAGATATTTATAAAAATATATGTTTTGTTTCAGATGTTTATTAAAAAAATGTTTTTTCTTTTAGATGTTTATAAAAATACATGTTTTTTTAGATGTTTATACAAATACATGTTTTATTTTAGATGTTTATAAAAATACATTTTTTATTTCAGATATTTATTTAAAAAATTATTTTGTTTCAAATGTTTATAAAAATACATCGTTTGTTTCAGATATTTATAAAAATACATGTTTTTTGTTTCAGATGTGTATAAAAATGCTTCAATTTCTAACAATGTACTTGGTGTATGAAAAACAGTATTCTTGACGTCAACTTTAACAAATCCAACCAAAACTACTCACATTCAACAAAATGCTTGGAAAGAAGACAGTAACCCTATTCTTTGCACCTTGAGCTAAACGTCCAGGTACCGGATGCTACTGGGGAACATGTGAGATGAAAATATATAATGAGAGATAGGAAGACAAGACGAGAGATTTTATCAGTGCTGTTATTACTTACGTGCGGACAAGAACATACCTGAAGATGTTATCAGTGCTGTTATTACTTACGTGCGGACAAGAGCATACCTGAAGATAATAAACAGCAGCAGACCCGTGTATGAGATGAGGATGAGAATGTCTTCAAGATCTGCCTCGTGTTGACTGTGAAAGTTCAGTGTCTTCATCCTGAAGGCAGCCATGAACAGTGCAACCAATGTTACTACGTATATCACAGTCTCTGACAGATGCGTTAGCACAATCCCTGATAGCTGTGGGATCAGAACAGGTGAGTTAGTACAATCCCTGATATCTGTATAAACATATCAGGTAGGTTAGTATCTTCTTCTTCTGCATTCAGCACTCTGTTGGTCTTGCTAAATCTGTAGGCCAATCTCCAGGACAAAGCTTCAGTCTTTCCCAGGTCAGTTCTACTAACCGATGTTCTATAACATAAAATATTGTTTTAACTGATGTTCTATGACTTAAAATATTATTCTATTTGATTTTAAATGTCCTAAAATATTGTTCTGTTTGATGCTCTATGTCTTAAAATATTATTCTAATTTATGTTCTATGACTTAAATTGTGGTTGTAACGAATGTTCTATGACTTGAGCCTAGCATTACCTTGGATTCCTCTCTATTGTTGAGCATGTAGAAGGCAATGATTGATATAATGGTTCCAACCATCACCAAGATTCCAAGGAAGAGTCCTCGGCTGGATCCAGTACAGTCTACACTCATCCGGTGGACCCGTTCATCATCATCATCATCTTCTCCAAGTTCAGAACCTCTAGGCCGTCTCGGTTTCTTTCCAACATTTTTCCACATTACATACAGAATACCTGGACAAATGAATGGTAGAGATTGCCTTGTCAAATATAACATGCAGATTAATTGGGTAAATGAAGCATACAGATTACCTGATTAAATGGAGCATAAAGAACCTGGGTAAAATGGAGCATAAAGAAAACCTGGGTAAAATGGAGCATAAAGAAAACCTGGGTAAATTAATGATACAGAATACCTTGTTTAAATGGAGCATACAGATTACCTGGGTAAATGGGACATACAGATTACCTTGGTAAATGGGACATACGATTACCTTGGTAAATGGGACATACAGATTACCTGGGTAAATAGGACATACAGATTACCTGGGTAAATGGGACATACAGAATACGTGGGCCAATTAATTATAAAGATTATGTCAAATGGAGCATATAGAATATCATGTGAAATGAATGACACAGAATAAATAACTAGAATAATGGATGGCACAGAATAAATAACTAGAGTAATGGATGGCACAGAATAATTTAGGTTTGATCGAATTACACTATTTACAAATATAAGTCAATATATTTCCATGTTAAATGTTTAGCTCCCATTTGTGTCACCTGCAACTCAAACGGGAGCTAAAATAGTAACACTTACAAACAGAAGCAGCTAAGAAGAGTGGACTTCGACTTGCGTCCCACTCCATGATATCTGACAAGTTGAAGCCTGCTGAGGACACATTCCAGAACTGCTAGAATGAATCAATCTCTTCTATCTGCAGAATATCTCAAGATTAATTTCATTTTCCAGTCTGTGCCTGAGAAAGTTTCTTGGTGTGTGTTGGCAGTATCACATCATGGACATGAAGTTCTTTGATACGTCTGAGATGGAAAGTATCTGTCCTGCTGCCCGTGTCTCAACTTGCCGGTCAACTTATTTGCATGTCAGACAAGCATTTTCCAAAGAGATTATTCTATTGTGAACTGCCTGTAGATAAGCGTTCAAGTGGTTTCCAAGAAAAACATTTCACTGCCTACTTGAAGACATCTATCAAGCAGTACAGAATTGACCCAAGCTCTTGGGAAAACCCAGTTCTTGATTGACCAGTGGCGTATGGTCAAATCAGTGTGAGTATTGTAAGCTTTGAACAGAGTAGAACACTGCAGGCGAGTCGAAAAAAAAATTGCTTCCCTTGAGTCAGGAGTTCTGACATTTTCAGCAGACAAGACCATTGACAGTAAAGAGGACCTCTGTTCAGAAAGTAAACATGACTTCGCATGTTACATTTTATTTTTTGTGTGATTTTCATTGGTCACTATTTATATACTTGTAGTTGCATGTCAAAAAGTCAAGGTCGACCAATGAAAATGCATCGCTCATTAGTGGACTCACAAATACCTAACCTAATTTGACTGTTTTAAATGCCATGTTTCATAATAATTTACAAAGGAAGAACATCGTGTATCAAGAAAGATCCCCAGGAGGACTACCCAGCTGTGACTGTCCTCAATATGAGACCCACCAACAGATTGAAACCAAGCATGCACTCACCTGCACACATAAGACTGTACTCAATAGTACATGGGTATAGATATGGCCCTGCAGACTCCACAGTTCGAGCCATCATTTCTGACCATTGACAACGGTCGTCCAAGTCCACCGTATTGTTATCATTGCTGCTAGATACAATCACTGTTAACAAACAGTAATAGAGTGTTAACAAACAATAGAATATTTATTGCTAATGTTAATTTAATGTTAACAGCATAATTCTAATTAAATAAACAATAAAGGTAACTCTTTTAATAATATATTTTAAGCATAAAAAGTTTTTGTTTTCATCATTGCTAACGACTTAAATGTGCTCAGTGTTAACTAGTGAATGTTAACTAGTGAATGTTTACTAGTGAATGTTAACTAGTGAGTTTTAACTAGTTAGTGTTAACTAGTGAATGTTTACTAGCGGATGTTTACTAGTGAATGTTAACTAGTGAGTGTTAACTAGTGAATGTTTACTAGTGAATGTTTACTCGTGAATGTTTACTCGTGAATGCTAACTAGTGAGTGGTAACCCGTGATGAAACAAGGCAGAATAAACTTGTGAGGATCTTTGCAATTTGGTGTAATCAAATTGTATCTGATGCGGTTAGTCAAGTACGGAAAAACGCGTGGGCAATAGTTGCTAGGCGATTTGGTGCCGTTGAACTGACTGGTTCAATTCATGTAAGTCTCAAGAATTTAAAAAAATTTTCTTCTGGCTTCCTACTTAAATTTACTTTTATAAACAATTATTTGAAGCAAAAATTGTATTGTCTATATATGTTATCCATGTTTACAAGAAGACCTTTCGGCCCTTGTATAACTAATACGGATATTATGTTATATGTTTGTTGTTACTAAGGATATGTCAATATCTGTACGGGATGTTTGTTGTTGTTGTAATAATTCTTGTCTCGATTGGTCCGTTCTGGTGATTTTGAGTTCACGGTTTGAATGGCGTGACAAAATCGCATATTTTTTTTGGAGATGCGGTTAGTCAAGTACGGAAGAACGCGTGTGCAATAGTTGCTAGGAGATTTGGTGCCGTTGAATGGACTGGTTTAATTCCCGTTAGTCTCAAGAATTTTTATATTTCTCTCAGGTTTACTGAGCTTAGTTACTGATTACTAAGACAGGTGCTCTGATTATTGCATGTCGTCATTTCTTAGTACTATGTACTCTGATTACCTCAAATATACTTCATGCTTTGGTACTATGTTCTCTGATTACTGAAGGTCTCCTTAATGTCTTCGTACTGTGTGATCTGATTTCCTCAGATCTACTTCATGTCTTAGTAATATGTGCTATGCTTACTTTAAATCTCATTCTTGTCTTGATACTAGGTGCTCCGATTACCGCAGATCTTCTTGACCCCGTATTTACAAGTTTATATATATGATATAGAGCCGAAGCGACAAGGCTGTGTTTACATGAAGATTTAATGTTACTATCTCTAACCCTAACTATGAAGAAACCCTGTTTGTTTACGTTAGATGATCTACACTGTTGGTAATCAAGGCGCATAATATAATATATTGAATATAACCTAACGACCTATATTTAATTTTTCCTAATGACCTATATTGAATGTATCCTACTGATACACAATGAATATAACTTACTGAACTATGTAAAATATAATCTACTGTGACACACCGAGTATAACACATCGCCGCGCATTGAATTAACCTACTGACCTGCACTGAGCTTTCTTCCCAAACTGAAGCTTGCGTTGAGCAGAGTGTTTGCAGGATGTAGTTGTGGATGGGCAACGCTACTGAACTGAAACTGCTGACCTGAAAGCTTATTATCACCTCCGACGCTATGGTCACTCTTTGAACTGTGTCCATGGTCTTGGCTGTGAATCACGTGTAGAGTTTCCACGACGATAGCACGGAACCAGACACAGATATTCGTAGCACACATGTGCATGAGACCAAATCTGGCTAGTTTTTTGTATCTGTGTATGCACATCTGAAAATATACACGCCATCATTAGTCATCCTCACGGAAACATTTTACGACATTTGAATTGTCAGTAATGATTGTTTCAAAGAAGTATACACCGACAAGATGCAGAATTAAGGGTCTGTCTTTATATTACGTAAACAATGTATCGTATGTCGTATTTATTTTCAACGCCGTCCTCGTCAACAACTGTCCAAAATTCAGGGTTTGCCCTACCACCCACCCCAACAACATTTTACAAAAATGTAATTTGCAAGCAGAAAAAAGGACTAATTGCATATTTTTTTCCAGATGTTTAGATGAAATGTTGCAATTCCAACAATTTAACTGTCGTATAATAAACACTACTGTTGACGCTAATGTCAACCCCCCCCCCCCCCCACTGTCTCTCTCTCTTTCCACCTTGTCCACAACTGCGAATCTTCTCAGACCTCCCATCCCTTAATTGTTGACGTAATATGTGGACAAACCAAAATATCAATGATGCATAATTAAATTCAGTGGATACAGTCAAGTATCTTGTCAGAATATGAACAACAGATGGCCGGCGTTATAGATGAGAAGAATGGGCGGTAGGTCTAAAAAAATATTTCAAACTGTGCTCTAGACTACTGAGCTGTAGACTACTGAGCTGTAGACTACTGAGGTGTAGACTACTGAGCTGTAGACTACTGCGCTGTAGACTACTGAGCTGTAGACTACTGAGCTATAGACTACTGAGCTGTAGACTACTGAGCTGTAGACTACTGAGGTGTAGTTTTGGGGGGAAATAGTGAAATGGACAGCTAGGAAAACTAATGTAGTAGTTCTCAGCGATGCTGGAGTAAAAAGAAAAATTACAGAAAAAATAAGGAGCAAAAAATCTAGATGTTTTATGGCATATGACGAGAAGAGCAAGACTTGACCATTTGTTGTTGCTTGTCCATCATAATTAATGATGACCATTTGTTGTTACTTGTCCACACAATTAATGATGACCATTTGTTGTTACTTGTCCACACAATTAATGATGACCATTTGTTGTTACTTGTCCACACAATTAATGATGACCATTTGTTGTTGCTTGTCCATCACAATTAATGATGACCATTTGTTGTTACTTGTCCACACAATTAATGATGACCATTTGTTGTTACTTGTCCACACAATTAATGATGACCATTTGTTGTTGCTTGTCCATCACAATTAATGATGACCATTTGTTGTTGCTTGTCCATCACAATTAATGATGACCATTTGTTGTTACTTGTCCACACAATTAATGATGACCATTTGTTGTTACTTGTCCACACAATTAATGATGACCATTTGTTGTTGCTTGTCCATTACAATTACTGATCACGATTTGTTACATTTACTCATGAAATCCAATTCGAGTTATATCATTGACTATGAAGTTCGTAATGGCTAGTAAGCTATATTCTGGCCGCAACTGTCCTGTGACAATTCCAGCATGAGATGACCACTGTTTCTTATTTTTTGTTATTGACCCATGACTACCATCCAAAAAAGATCTGAGAATAGTAACAAATATGTATTGGAGCAAACAGCTGCGATGAGAGTTAACAACACCATAGGTAGATTTCAAAAGATAGAAATTGGTGTCAGTCAAGATTGTGTAATGTCACCGGATCTTTTCTCCCTGAATACAATATTCGAAATATAGAAGCTATGTCAGGAATAAAAGTGGGAGGATACAATATAAATAACTTGAGATATGCTAATGACACAGTACTGATCGCAGGAAGCGAACAAGAACTGCAAGCCCTATTAGATAAAGTAGTGAAAGAAAGTGAAAACAAAGGCCTCATTTTAAACAAGATGAAAACAGAAATAACGGTTGCCTCGAAGAGACATACACCACCAAGATGCAACATAATAATTAATGACACAAAATTCACACAAGTTGAAAAAAGTGAAATATCTTGGCACCCTGTTAACATCAAAATGTAGATGCTCAAGTGAGATAAAGAGCCGAACAGCACATGCCAAATCAGCAATCCAAAAAATGGGAACCATTTTATGCAATGGAAGACTATCAATGCATACGGGGCGGACTACATGTCTGGGCCGGACGTCCCGCCTACAGTCAATAAATGTTGATGTGCATCACCTCTCACATCCATGTACAACTTATCTCCATAGCAACATCTTCACGCTGGTAGCCCTGTTTTTACAAAGTTTGCTATGGGGGTGACCGAGTATCTGGCTGGATACCCGGGTCCCTCCTTCTTTTTCTTCTTTTCTTACGCACGAATGTTCTTGTCAAATTCCGACTACCTCACATCCACATCCAAATCCACGGACACGAGAATAAAAGTGTTGACCAGAAAAGTAGCAAGATCAGTTGTCTTTCTGTTTCCAGGGCGCACGACGTGGTGGTACTTTTAGGATCTTGGTTATCTGCTAATTCTGGATCTGCCGAGAGCAATGCGGTACACTTTGATCCCCTTGACCCTTCTTAATGGCATGCTCATCTTGCTTGCGAAGGAGGAACAGCATCATTGTGTAGATTAGCATTACTGAACATACATGCGATACAACGATTTAGTGATCAATTGCTTGTTACATGGTATATTTCCCATTGGCCTCCAGAAGTTAGTCATCAACTTTTGTTCATGTAATCTACTTATCCTTTCTATTCAGATTATCTACTTCAAGTCCCCTGGATTAGAGGAGGTTTGGGAGTTCACACAGCCTCTCCCCAGGAAATAAAAACATGACTTTAGTATTAGGAATTGTCAAAATGAGGGTCAAATGTCAATACTTCGCACAGCTTCGTTAGCGATTCTTACAGTAAGCCACACGAAAATGTCACGAAAACGAAGGAATTACACACGAAAATGTCACGAAAACGAAGGAATTACACACGAAAAGGTCAACAAAACGAAAGAATTGCACACGACAATGTCACGAAAACGAAGGAATTACACACGAAAAGGTCAACAAAACGAAAGAATTGCACACGACAATGTCACGAAAACGAAGGAATTACACACGAAAAGGTCAACAAAACGAAAGAATTGCACACGACAATGTCACGAAAACGAAGGAATTACACACGAAAAGGTCAACAAAACGAAAGAATTGCACACGACAATGTCACGAAAACGAAGGAATTACACACGAAAAGGTCAACAAAACGAAAGAATTGCACACGACAATGTCACGAAAACGAAGGAATTACACGCGAAAATTGGCGAATTTAATTTATTATTATTTTTTTTAGATAACCTATTCCATTACATAAAACGTATCTACGGGCCAGATCTGCTTACTATTTGATATCCAGATAACATACGTACTTTTGATATTCTGGTCATATATTTATCTTTGCTATTCACATGATCTACTTCTGCTATTCACATGATCTACTTCTGTTATTCACATGATCTACTTCTGCTACTCACATGATCTACTTCTGCTACTCACATGATCTACTTCTGCTATTCACATGATCTACTTCTGCTATTCACATGATCTACTTCTGCTATTCACATGATCTACTTCTGCTATTCACATGATCTACTTCTGCTATTCACATGATATACTTCTGTTATTCACATGATCTACTTCTTCTATTCATATGATCTACGTCTGCTCTGCTATTCACATTATCTACTTCTGCTATTCACATGATCTACTTCTGTTATTCACATGATCTACTTCTGTTATTCACAAATGATCTACTTCTGTTATTCACATGATCTACTTCTGCTATTTACATGATCTACTTCTGTTATTCACATGATCTACTTCTGCTATTCACATGATCTACTTCTGCTATTCACATGATCTACTTCTGCTATTCACATGATCTACTTCTGTTATTCACATGATCTACTTCTGCTATTCACATGATCTACTTCTGTTATTCACATGATCTACTTCTACTATTCACATGATCTACTTCTGTTATTCACATGATTTGCTTCAGCTGTTAATATGATCTACTTATGATATTCATATAATCTACATACCGTTTTCTATTCACACAATCTACTTATCTTTGCTATTCAAATGATCTACTTACCTTTGAATTCATGAAGATAAAGTAGAGCTGAAAGAATGTAAACACCAGATGTATTAATGGTTTAATAGCTTGCAGTGGGTCTTTGCATGTGGTTCCAGACACTGAGATGTAAGTTCCAAAGCTGAGTCCACTGTGAATCATTGACCCAATACTGAAACCTTTAAAATGATTAAGACACAGTTACAATCATGGAGTAGGCTCATCATGGAGTAGAATAATCATGGGGTAGACTCAGCATGGAGTAGAATAATCATACTCAGCATGGAGTAGAATAATAATGGGGTTGACTCAGCATGGAGTAGGATAATAATGGGGTAGACTCAGCATGGAGTAGACTCAGCATGGAGTAGACTCAGCATGGAGTAGAATAATCATACTCAGCATGGAGTAGAATAATCATGGGGTAGACTGATAATAGAGTATACTCAACATGGAATATAGTAATCATGAAGTATACTCATCGTTGAGTAGACTCAGCATGGAGTAGACTCAGCATGGAGTAGACTCAGCATGGAGTAGACTCAGCATGCGGTCGACCAATCATGGAATAGACTCAGCTTGGAGTATACTCAACATGGAATAGACAGTATGGAATAGACTCAGCATGAAATATACAGCATGCCGTAGAATCAACATGGAGTAGACTCAGCAAGGAATAGACAGCATGAAATAAATAGCATGGGGTAGACTCAGCACGGAGTAGACCAATCATGGGGTAGAATCAGTATGGAATAGACTCAGCATGGAGTAGACTCAGCATGGAGTAGACTCAGCAGGGAGTAGACCAATCATGGAATAGACTCAGCATGGGGTAGACTCAGCATGGAATAGACTCAGCATGGAATAGACTCAGCATGAAATAAACAGCATGAGGTAGACTCAGCATGAAATAGACTCAGCATGGAATAGACTCATCATGGGATAGACTCAGCATGAAATAAACAGCATGGGGTAGACAGCATGGAATAGACTCAGCTTGGAATACACTCATCATGGAATAAACATCATGTGGTACTCATGTGCCATAGCCTGAAAACCGATTGTCATTCAATCCTGCGACCAAAGAAAATAGATAGTATCTGTGATGTTTTTCCTGTAACTTATTACACAGAAAATAGTATATGAGTGGTGTTATAGGAGAGTTGGTGTCCTATGGTGCACACCGCTGAGTGTTGGTGTCTTATGGTGCACACCGCTGAGAGTTGGTGTCTTATGGTGCACGCTGCTGAGAGTTCGTGTCTTATGGTGCACACCACTGCGAGTTGGTGTCTTATGGTGCACACCGCTGAGAGTAGGTGTGTTATGGTGCACACCACTGCTAGTTGGTGTCGTATGGTGCACACCGCTGAGAGTAGGTGTCTTATCGTGCACACTACTAAAAGTTGGAGTCGTATAGGTATGGAAGAAATCGAAATATCTCCCTCTCTCTATAAGAAAATAGCAAACAAGAAACAAGAGCACTATGACTCGTAATTCATTGAGATCACAACATAAACAAATAACGGGATGGGGCACCTAACATAAACCCCAACCCCACATAAAAAAAATATGTATTTCTATTCACAATGTTTAATACTCAGTCACAATGGAAAATATAAGACCTGTGGGCTAAACTAGAAATCATCCTTCTAAAGTAACACAATCAAATTGTTGTTTTTTGTGTGAAATGTATTTATATGCTGTGGACTCAAAATAATATTAATAGTCTCCATCGCAGGCAACGATGACAACGGTTTCAGATGTATGTTGTTGCATCTCTCTAGTGTGTGCGGCCGTCCATAGCAGGCAACGATGACAACAGTTTCAGAAAAATTCCGTTCTGGTATTGAATCGCTTGCAACATTTTGAACATGTAGAATCAGAACTATGAATCTGTATGTTTGGTTGTTCTGTCTTTTCAGGAAGTACGTTTTCTCCATGTCCCTGAGATTTGAAGCTTCTCGGCGGTACATGCACCTTTGCTTATGTTGCTGCTTCATACTGTGCGATTCTGAGCGACAAACCCCCAGGACGTGGCGTCAATGTTAAAAATCGTTATAGACACATGGAGAGAGTACTTGAAGCATTTTTTTCTTCTCACCAGTTGGTCGTTTTCGGTGTTTTGTGATGCGACATACAGTGACCAATGATAAGAGTCAAACAGTATCACTTTTGAAAAATGAAAACCGATGTGTCCACATAACTATACAACCAACGAGGGACTCGATTAAAAAAATATTCTAGAGATCTCAATCTTACTTACCAAGGACACCAAGCCTCAAATAGAACGTTCCAGTATGATGGTTGGACACATCCAGAGAAATCATCCGTTTTCTGAGCTTTCCCTTGGAAAAGTTCTCAGATGCCTTAATCCAAGATTTGCCCCAAGCTCGCGTCAATGACAACGACCTCGACAACGTCCTTGTGAGGAACTCCGTCTTCAGACGGTTTCGACGGAGCAGATAAGCGTAAACATAACCGAGGAAGAGAACACTCACCACGTATAGATACACATAGAAAGCCTGAAATAAAGATCAAATTGTTTAAAATAGTTGGCATGATTCATGAAATAATATAAACTGCATGGCTAGATTCATGAAATAATATAAACTGCATGGCTAGATTCATGAAATAATATAAACTACATGGCTAGATTCATGAAATAATATAAACTGCATGGCTAGATTCATGAAATAATATAAACTGCATGGCTAGATTCATGAAATAATATAAACTGCATGGCTAGATTCATGAATTTATATATACTACATAATAAATCATTGAGAGCCGCGTTAGCGCACTGTCTTAACGCACTGTCTTAGCATATGAGTGGTCCTGGGTTCAGTCCCCAGTTCATTCCCCTTAAATGGGTACCGGATTAATCCGGCGGGAAGTAAAGACTGCGAGGGAGAGGAGATGGCTTCCGCTTCATTTTCATAGCCTCTTAAATGTGAGAACGCGAACATCTCACACCCCTACGGCATGGGTTATGCTTTGGGTTACTTTACTATATATTACATACCTACTTTCATGAATTTATGCAGTAACATGTTTGATTCATGAATGTATGCAGTAATATGTTTGATTCGTGAATTTATGCCCTAACATGTTTGATTAATAAACTTATGCAGTAATATGTTTGATTCATGAATTAAACATCTAAATTCAAGAATACTCATTTTATTATTGTAGATGGTAACTTAAAGTAAAGTTTACTCATAGAATATATTAATGCCTTAGGGGTGTGAGATGGTAGCGATCTCACGTATCACTGACTATGCTATATGAGGGCGGTAGCCATCTCTCAGTCTTTACTTCCCGGACTGATCCGATACCTAATACAAGCTGGGTCGACACTGAAACCGTTGCGGTCTGAAAAATATTTCCGCCCTAACTGGGGAATGACTCCAGGATCTCTCATATACGAAGCCACTGCGCTAAGCTGCCCCATGTGACATATTAGCTTGATGATTGAGCAGCAAGAGGTATTGAATATTTATGCAGCAGTTGCTAGCTTCATGAGTCTTATAACAGAACGTTAGCTTCATGAGTCTTATAACAGAACGTTAGCTTCATGAGTCTTATAACAGAACGTTAGCTTCATGAGTCTTATAACAGAACGCTAGCTTCATGAGTTTTATAACAGAACGCTAGCTTCATGAGTCTTATAACATAACGTTAGCTTCATGAGTCTTATAACAGACCGCTAGCTTCATGAGTCTTATAACAGAACGTTAGCTTCATGAGTTTTATAACAGAACGCTAGCTTCATGAGTTTTATAACAGAACGTTAGCTTCATGAGTTTTATAACAGAACGCTAGCTTCATGAGTTTTATAACAGAACGTTAGCTTCATGAGTTTTATAACAGAACGCTAGCTTCATGAGTCTTATAACAGAACGTTAGCTTCATGAGTCTTATAACAGAACGTTAGCTTGATAAATGTATGTACCACAAAGACATATTTATATATTTGTGCAATTGCAGGCTAAATTCATAAATTTATGTAATAAAACTCTACATTTATAGATTTATTTCTTGGAAATTTGGCATGAATTATATAGCAGTGGCTAGACTTGTTTGTTGTCTTTCGTCCTAATGAAGGATTTTAGTCGAAACATCGTCTACCACTGTTGTAAAATAAACTGTCAATACGGTATATTTCCTGTTATGAGGAATGATAAATGTCATTTTATCCAAATGTCTATTTGTGTGTCCCGTTGTGTGTGATATCCGTGATTTGCACAACTTCATTATCATTGTTTAAGTTTCCAGTTTTGGAGTTGCAGAGATGTGGTGCTTGTGGCCGTTTGATAGATGCCGCATGCTCGTCCTGTCACCACATTCATACATGATGATTTAAACATAAATAATATGCCCTTCAGCAGGAAAAGAAACAAAACCCTTACGGTAAAACTTGGATAAAACTCGATATTCATCCCGAATCAACTCGATATTGGAAATACAAGGTCTGGGGTAACACAATGTAACAATGAACGGGAAAAAATGTTACCAATATTTGTATGCAAAAGATACTAGCAACGAGACACGGCAACTTAGAATGTTTCGACTAAAAATCTGTATCACGACGAAAGACAACAAACAAAACAAACAATATACTAAAACTAATAAAGCACATATGATGTGAAGATTGTAGGTGAAAGAGATTAAAGCTTGATATGAAAAATGTTATGTGGAAGAATGAGATCAAAGATGGAAGAGCCCAGCTAGGTAAAAGAAGACAGACATGGCGTGAGGAGAGGGTGAACAAGAGAGTGGTGATGAGATTGAGTGAGACGATACAATATAAATTATTTTTTTAATGAATCGAGTTACTTATCTGAATGTGAGTCCCGCTGGAAGTTAACAGTAACAAGAACATATCAGTAAACACTGTATTCCATCTTATGGTTATCATCGCTTGATATGAACGAACAACAATATCAGATATAGAGCCGTTTTTACATGCTAGTTTTTAAAAAAGTTACCGTATGAATAGACAGAATTGATTACCTCAAATGCGCGATGGAGTGAATCCTCAATAAAAATTTCTGTAATAGGAATGACAGCTCCTAAAATGACGACAATGATTCCGTACAATCCACTGAGTATCAGAAAGAGGCTTTCTCTGTGAAACATAATTAATTCTTACACTAATATCTAAATAGCATTTTAGGTTTACATAATATTTATTCATTTGGTAAATTGTATACAGGCTGAGAGTTCCCATGTCTCTCTAGTTAAAATATTATTATCTATCATGTAAGGTAATTTATAATTAGAGAGAAGATGGGCGCCACCAGTTAAATCTTTAGCTCACAGAAATATTCCAATGAATAATTTGTAACGGGAAGATACTACAGGGAACAGTCGATGGGAAAGGAGCAGGTAGAGGAGGCCAAAGAAAAACATGGACAGAAAATATCAACAACTGGACAGGTCAGGATTTTCCATTACTCATTCGAATAACCGAAGATATAAATCGACGGAGAACTCTGTTTATCCATCCAGAGTGGTACTTCTACGACCCTGACGAGTTATGGTGGTCTGGATATGCAAGGTAAATTAAAATGGTGGCTCAAGTTACGTTGTCGGCTCTACATGGGAGGTGCTCTCCCCCTCTTCGACGTATACATCCACACTCTACTGTGATCATCTCGTCTTCTTCTTCTTCTTCTCGTTCGCAGTTTAACTGCATGATATACCATGATATACCATGATATACCATGATTGCTGGTTCTGGTCATCATTATCACGTGCCGTCTCCGCAACGAAGGTTGGCTGCAGCATACCTCCAATATCCGCTGTCTCTTGTCTTGGTAGTGCACTCCGTTAGCCTGTAACCTGTCCATCTTGTGATGTTACTCTCCTACTTGTATCTCTGCCTACCTCTTGCTCGCTTCCCTTTGACTTTACCCTCAAGTAAGGTCTTCAATAAGGTGTCATTAAAGCGTGGTATGAATAATATAATGGACAAGAATGAGATCAAAGATAGGACTAGTTCTGGTATCTTCGACTTATCCCCGATCGGTAGCACCTATGCTTGCTATAGCAGGACTGTGGTCGTGTTCGATATAAAGGATGACTCGACCAATCTTAGTTTGCAGACAATGTTGGCTGGTCTAAATCACATCTCCACTTCGAGGAGATAGCCTCGGTTGGGTGATAGCTAACAAAAATTGCTTTAAGATGTGAATAGATGTCTTTATCTTGCATGTTCATTCATAATTCTTTTTATCTAGTAAGACATTTCGTAATTTTTTAACCTTTTATATGCTCAACAAATGCGACGTTGAACATGTAGGGCTGTTGGCACAAATCAAACGGCGACAAAAGCAACTTCTTTCGCTGACAACATCTTGCTGCGTAACTAGTTAAAGCATTGTCCTGTTACAAGAGAGATTCAGTTGGAGTTCGAGAATGAAACCTAACCAGCAATATATATAAAACACACGCCGAGGTGTTGCTGGGGCCCAAAAGTGGAGCAAAGAATAACAACACTGTTACCTGTCATGTATATCTCCCGAAACGACTAATTTGATTTTGGGTTTGAAGTTGGCTGTATCATTTCATAGAGGATCCAAGTGACACGGAAGCCATGTTCAAGTCGGATGTGTTAGGTCAAAATGCACATGTCGGGGCTAACTCTTTCCCACAAGTCATTAGAACAGTGTTTCCCAAATTGTTTTCGGCCCATGGGCTCCTCCTTCTGCCATATATTTTCGCCCTTTGCCCCCTGAATCTAAAAAAAAGGTAATTGATTACTGTGCATGCTACCATAGCTTCTCATTACCTATTTGTGTGATTGTTGTTGTTGTTTACTTTCGATTATCATTCTGATTGTGTTCCACATTGATAATTCTAGAATGTCTCTATACAATGCCAAATTGCGCCTCTCTCCCCCACCCCCTGTTGGGAGTAGGTCCCAACGTTGGGTAATACGAGATTAGATTATGATATTATCTGAAAATAGAAATTCTTACTGTAGCTGAGAGTCATGCGGTATCTTTTTGTCATGGCTGTTGCTGGTATTATGTCCACCATTTTCTTCCGAATCTGAAATATTTTATGTAATAAAAGTTTTGTTTAGAAATGTATGCTCATGAAAATAAAATGTGTATTGAACATCAATTTCGGCTGACGGTACATGCTCACAGATTGCTGGTGAGCTGGAGATCTGAGGACCGATGGAAATGAACAAAGTACTTTTATGCTGATTAAGAATAAAGAATGATTTTTGGGTGGATTTCGTCATACTAATCCGTGTGACTGAAGATACGGGTGTGTAGAGAGTTTTTTGTGTGGAGGTTATTTTGTGTGGATGATTTGTTGTGTACAGTATTTTGTGTGTAGGGTATTTTGTGTAGAAAGTATTTTGTGTGGACGGTAGTTTGTATAGAACGTATTTGTGTGGACGGTAGTTTGTGTAGAGCGTATTTTGTGTGGACGTTAGTTTGTATAGAGTTTATTTTTTGGGTGGACGGTACTTTGTGTAGATTTTTTTTAAATTTTGTGTATTTTTGCGTATTTTGTGTGGATGGTATGTTATGTCGAGTATTTTGTGTTGAAAGTATTTTGTGTGGACGGTAGTTTGTGTAGAGTGTATTTTGTTTGGACGGTATTTTATGTCGAGTATTTTGTGTAGAGAGTATTTTGTGTGGAGGGTATTTTGTATGAAAAGTATTCTGTGTGGACGGCATTTGTGTGGATGGTATTTTATGTTGAGTATTTTGTGTGAATGGTATTTTATGTCGAGTATTTTGTGTTGAAAGTATTTTGTGTGGATGGTAGTTTGTGTAGTGCGTTTTTTGTGTGGACGGTAGTTTGTGTAGAGCGTATTTTGTGTGGATGGTATTTTATGTCGAGTATTTTGAGTGGATGGTATTTTATATCGAGTATTTTGTGTAGAGAGTATTTTGTGTGGAGGGTATTTTGTATGAAAAGTATTTTGTGTGGACGGCATTTGTGTGGATGGTTCGACCCTGGTGCTGTCAAAATTGGAAAGACGCGAGGACGAACAATTTCAGAGACATTCAGGCATTCGGCATTCAGACGGTTTTCAATTTGCTCCAGGTCACTTGTTCCCATGAGTTGATCGTTCCCTCCTCCCCCACATCCATCACGATGTAGAGAAGCCTCATCAGTGCTGTTCTGGGAGTAGCGATCATGGAATCTGCGGTAAAATCTTCGTCGTTTATCCTGTCATTGGAACACAAAAATGATTCACAACTAAACCAAATCCGTCTGCAGTCATTCCCAGCGGTCCATTGATGATGCAGGTTCGCTCACTGCAGTTTGTTCTGGCAATGCTAGTCCGTAAGAACAGGACCTCTATAGGGTCTTCTAGCCCAAAGACCAGCGTCGTGCAGAAGTTCTTGATCGTTTGATCTGAAATTCGACGAGCTACTGGCACTGGCTGGACTGTGGAAGACGCCGATGCAAATCGATTCCAGAAGTGACGCAACTGTATGAAGAATTCTTCGGCAAGAGTTGTGACTCTGGGTCTTCCACTGCGCGGCCGATCTGCGACTGAGTCAGTTTGTTGAAATCGCCTCTAATGGCGACTAACGATGCTTCTAGCCACATTCTATTGTCTGGCCTCTACACTTTGTGATCGTCCGGTCTTTAAGCGTCCAATAAGAATGTATCGATTTTCTGTAGTGAGATGAACCATACTTGCGCATTGAATTTTCACGTTAATTCATTCGACGTCCGTCAATCTTCTATAGACATTCAATAATATGATCAGAGAGTTGTGTGTACATTACGTTTCATGGGATTCTCGTGAACCTATCACGAGTTATTTAAAAAATATTGTTTACAAAAAATCGTACTCACCTCACTAATCATGAGGTGAGTACAATTCAAGTAACCACGAGACACGAGAAGTTAATAACCAGGTGGACACCGTCGATAGGTTAATTGATGTCCAATTATCGAATATCTTTTATAGAGGTAGCTCCAAAAAAGGTGCGTTTTATTTTTTGAACATTATATATAGATGTGAATTTTGTTGATAGATGGTTTCAGCTGTTATGTCAAGGTTAAATTTAATTTAGAAAAGTAACATAAGTGCTAATGGAAATCAAACAGTTATAACTCACTAGTGCTTGCTACTGTGTTATCTGTTCTTGAGGGTTGGACACTCAATGTGGACACGTAGTGGCGATTACTGGCTTTCGAATACAAGCGTTATAAACTAATTCTACGAATCTGTTATAGAGAACATAAGACAAATGTGTACGTAATAAATAACTAGAGTTGTATACAGGTCCACAAGAGCAATTGCTTTCAACAATGAAAGGACATAAACTAGCATGGTTTGGACGTGTATGCAGACATGATTCCTTGCAGAGAACTGTCGAATGTGGAAGAAGGATGACAAAGAGAATCACAGACAACATCAAAGACTGGACAGGAGATTTGTCCTCACTCATCCGCATTGTTGAAGATAGAAATCAATGGAGGAATCTGTGTGTTGATGCCTACAATGTGTAAAACCTGACGAATCTAGCGGATTATAATAATGGGCGTATGGATGACGGGTGTAGAATATCACAACAGCTATCTTCGTTTGCGTTATGGTCATAGACTACAGCAAGGACTTCGTATCGAGCCTGAAAAGCGAATTTAATTCCTCCAAGAAATAAGTATATGGCAGACATCAGACTGATATAAATTTACTTTGGGAACTAATCCATGAACATCTAGATATACAGGTGGAAGCTTGGGCATCACATAAAAAATAATTGTTACCAAAAAAGAGTTGTGCTTTCAGGTCCAGTGTTTATCAAGTCCTTCCCTTCTCCAGAATAGACTGGCGCGCTTATCTTACACAGGGCTACTCCTCTTAGCTGAGGCGACGGATTGTGTCACGTTGTTTTTTTCGTTGTAGCGCCAGCCAATGACAAGCAGGGAAAAAGTCGGATATACCAAGATAAGTAATGTTGTATGAGATCAGTGTGCCAGTACGATACTGGAGAAGTACTTGTTGTCTTATTATACTAGTGCGAATCGGTTCAAAAGTATAGAAGGAGCAATCCCTTAGTGTGACCCATGTTTTAATTTGGTAACGAGATGTCTATGCCAAACCGCATCAATAAGGTTTGAATATAGCTAATCACCACACATAGAAATAGAAAGAGGAGTAAGACAAGGATGTATTTTTTCAACAGCCTAATTAACATCTACACGGAGTTGTGTTTTTTTTTAAGATATAGAAGGACTTGTGAAAATAATAAATCTACTACACCTAGAAGACACGAGGCTTTCCTCTTGATAGAAAGTGAAGGGGGTGGCTATTTTTAGATCACGTTGAGACATGAAGCATATTCTATCGACTAGATATTAATATAACAATTTTTTAAAAACAAGAATGATCAGCAAAATCGAAGAGTAACAGGCGATAAACATAAAAATTAAAGGGAAAAATACTACAAGTATATAATTACTAATACCGTGGACACATAATCACAAACGATAGTAGGTGTGAAATAAGCTTAAAAACAGAATAAGAATATGAATACAAGTACTTTCAATAACATGAGAAAAATATTAGCATATAAACATACCACAAGAAAACTAATAAAATAATTGCATAATTATTCATTTACTCTACATTTTATTTCTGACTCAAAAACATGAATATCGAACAAACCGCTAGAAGACAGAATGGGTGCCTCTGAGATCGGTTATATAAAATAACTTTATAGAAAGAGAAGAAAGAAAGATTCTGGCAACATTGCGTATGAAAAAACAAGAACTATTAAGAAAAATTCCCACTATGATATCTACGGAAACTCGGTTACAACATCTTTTGTGGTTTGCGTAAACATTCAATACAAGTACCGGTTCATTAATTTCCACTAGAGATTACAAAGTCATGCAAACTGGTATCAGTCTGGTGTTCAGCTTATATGAATCTATAATGAAACTGGTATAAATCTGTCATCATTCTGGTATCTAGCTAATATTAAACTGGCATCTCAATGGTATCAAACTTGCATTAAATTTTGAATAAAACTGGTATCCATCTGGTGTCAAAATAGTATCTAATTGATATAAAACTGGTATAAATCCGATGTTGAGTTATGTCTCTGTTGGTCATTTCTTACACTCCTCACTATTCTAGTTAGGAATATATAGCGTAAGGTAACGAGAGCCCTGTCCCTGCCAAAATGTAGAGACATTATCATTTACAAATTTCTGTAAATAATGTTGTCCATGGAAAAGATAAATCTGTCAATTTACGGTTATTATGTTTTACTTATGAAATTTGAATGTATAAGACAGAAATTGGAACATAAATGAAAGTTATTCGAAGGTGTCATGTATTTTATAACCAAAACATCACACACACAAAACTGTCTGGGGAATCCCCGTGAATTTTTCCAAGAATATAAATGAGCGAAATATTTTTAATATCATTAAAAAATTTACAGAAAATGTTATCTAATTACCTTTGTGTTCCTGTATTTCTCCTTTACTCCCGGTATTCTTCTTCTGTACCGTAGGATCTTCAACGCCAAAGAGAAATGTAGCTATCCTTCCAGTTGGAGTAGACTCTCTCCTGTGTATGCTCACTCTTCGCATGACTTGATTAAAGAAGCTCAGCCGACGTGGCCCAGATTTAGCTTCTTCACAACTTCTTTTCATTGCTGATTTCAGAGTTCTAAAATCTGGACAAGACGATGACGTAGACAAACCGTCAACGCTTTCGGTTGAAGATGTTCGTGATCGCCCGGATGAGTGATGAGGAGAACTCACACGTTCAGACTGGCCATTGTCTTCCATAGGTGCTATTGTATTATGCATAGCCTTGAAGTCGGAACGAGGGGGATCTGCAATAGAGGCATGATCTTCCACGGAAGAAGTAGAAGTCCCAGACCACCGTGTAACTGGTATCTCTTTATCAGCATGACTTCTGCCAGGAAATTGTAGTTCGTGGCTATATGCTGTCTCATTTTCGTGGTTTCTGTCTTTTTTAGCGCTTATTTTAATTTTTGAAGTGGTAACCTTGTTGTTGTTGTGAAAAGGTTCTTCCTCGTGATGAGAACTAACCGTTGGTGCCATCTCTATATCAGTACAATTATAAGCCATATCTTTCATAGACATTTTTACTTGATTTGAACCACGCACTTTTGGGTGATAACGCTGTCTTGGAGCAGGTTGTCGATAAGAAGTGCCAGCAATGAAGTTTTCTACACAAGAGATGACATTACCATCGCCGCAGTTCACAAATACATTCTCCTCTTCCTCATCGATAGCAGGAACAACAGATAATCTTTCATGAACTGGAACACTTGAGTAGTTATACCCAGGAAAGGTATCCATGCTTCATAGTGCAGTTACCTGCCAGATGTGTCACTTAGATTTAGTTCAAATGTACCATTAATCTCAGATGGCGTCACAAACCTGACTATAGTGATCCCACATAAATTCGATATTCTGCTGTCAGAAGTTTTATGTATGAGAATGGATTCTAATTTCAATTATATTGTCCAATTCCAACACTATATAAAATCGTTGCTCCAGTTAGAAGTTGTACAATCTAATATTACACAGGCAGATGCTTTTGTTGGATTTAGAAATTTTTCTGATGTAACAGAACATAAACGTTTTGTTTGTTGGTTGTTTTTTTCCTCAGACGTGTCTAAATCTTAGCACAATTTATACAAGTCATGTTGTTGATTATCATAAAGTGTGTCCACATTTAACATATTCTATACAAGCGCTGTTTCTTGTCTGAGAAATTTTTTAAATCTTGACTCACTACAAGCACTGCTTCTTGTCTGAGAAACTGTTCAAATCTTAGCACACTACAGTGTTGTTTCTTGTCTGAAAAATTGTTTAAATCTTGACACACTACAAGCGCTGTTTCTTGTCTGAAAAATTGTTTAAATCTTGACACACTACAAGTGTTGTTTCTTGTCTGAAAAATTGTTTAAATCTTGACACACTACAAGCGCTGTTTCTTGTCTGAGAAATTGTTTAAATCTTGACACACTACAAGCGCTGTTTCTTGTCTGAGAAATTGTTTAAATCTTGACTCACTACAAGCACTGCTTCTTGTCTGAGAAACTGTTCAAATCTTAGCACACTACAGTGTTGTTTCTTGTCTGAGAAACTGTTCAAATCTTGACACACTACAGGCGCTGTTTCTTGTCTGAGAAATTGTTTAAATCTTGACACACTACAAGCGCTGTTTCTTGTCTGATAATTTGTTTAAATCTTGACACAATCAAGTGATGTCTCTTGTGATAGAAGGCTGGAAAAATATGGAAGTTGATTCTGTACATCAAGTCAGCTCTTCATACAGCAGGTTCCGAGATCATCTGAAACAAGTATGTAAAATGAAGCTCAAACGCTACAAATCACCTTTTAGAGAATACTTTTCTCGACAATCGTGAAGGGAGTGACCAGGAAAAAACGAAACAGTGTGAGAGGAAACAGTGTGAGAGGAAACAGTGTGAGAGGAAACAGTGTGAGAGGAAACAGTGTGAGAGGAAACAGTGTGAGAGGAAACAGTGTGAGAGGAAACAGTGTGAGAGGAAACAGTGTGAGAGGAAACAGTGTGAGAGGAAACAGTGTGAGAGGAAACAGTGTGAGAGGAAACAGTGTGAGAGGAAACAGTGTGAGAGGAAACAGTGTGAGAGGAAACAGTGTGAGAGGAAACAGTGTGAGAGGAAACAGTGTGAGAGGAAACAGTGTGAGAGGAAACAGTGTGAGAGGAAACAGTGTTTCCTCACTGGACATACCAGAAGAACCAACAACCAGCAACTGACTGGGATACCCAGCTTATATACTTTTAGATGGCTGACGGACCCAGCTTATATACTTTTAGATGGCTGACGGACCCAGCTTATATACTTTTAGATGGCTGACGGACCCAGCTTATATACTTTTAAATGGCTGACGGACCCAGCTTATATACTATTAGATGGCTGACGGACCCAGCTTATATACTTTTAGATGGCTGACGGACCCAGCTTATACACTTTTAGATGGCTGACGGAATAAAAAACAGAGCATTTATGGGACTATCCTGTGTGCAGTGATGCTGATCCCTACTCAAGAATCATGAATAATTCTCTTATTTAATATCTGATCTGAATTAGATATCTAAAGTAAAAAGGTTTGTGACAATTATATCTTCCAATTGTTGTTTTATTTAGAGCAATGGTTCTCAACTTAGGATAATATACATCTCACTTGGTGGCCACAGATTTGCAGGCGGGCCAAGGAGAACAATTTTTAAAACATAGGTCCACAGCCCTCATCTATGGAGAGAAGGGGTGTCTGCAGGAAATTAATTATTAATGGTAAATAGTTAAAGATTTATAACGATATTCCACCGCCTGTTGCCGGGGACCGAAAGGGGAGCACATAATAGCAACACTATTTACCTTCCATGCATAATATAAGACGTAACTAAGGAGGTTATGGGGTTATTTGATTGTCCCCCTTCCACATGCAGGGTCACGGTGACGAAGAAGCTATGCTAAAGTCAGATGTTTCATGCCTAAAGGCGCACATATTGCAGCACGATGTAAACCATGATACAACGCAATCCGTTCTAAAGGCTAAGTACTGCTCATTGCAATAATTTGAGAACAAACGCAGTAGACGAAGAACATTGATACACTTCTAAAGGAAGCTTCGACGAACTGCACGGAAAGTTAACCATCTTTGTTTAAGGCACTCTTGGGGGGGGGGGGCGGCTGACAGAAGAGATCTGTCTCAAAAAGGGGCCACGAATGAAAAGGTGGAAAGTCACTGATGTAACATACCAATGACTATACAAGAAGTTGCTAGAAAATATATCTATCTATTTTCTAAAACCCTTTGTTACCGTCCGGTCCTCATGTGTCCTGAGTATATTGTGAAATGTGTCGCTTCCTTTATTTCAGTGGTCCGTCGTTTGAAGTAAAAGAAGTGACAAATTCATATCTGGAAAATATGTTCTAGAGGAAGTTGTTTCCGTGCAGATCGCCACAACTTCCTTTAAAAGTGTATCGATGTTCTTCCTCTACTGCGTGTGTTCTCAAATTCTTGCAATGAGCAGTACTTAGCCCGTACTTAGCCCGTATTTAACCCGTACTTAACCCGTTAGCAAGAAAATATATCTCCAGACGTAAATGAACGGTGAACGTTGTAGTTCCGTAAAAAATATAGATGACCAAAGCTAAAACTGTTGGCAGTAAAGACCTCTGTACGGAAAGTAAATAAACCTTCATTCATTTCGGTTTTTTTTATTATTGTCGTGTTTTCGTTGGTCAATATTTATATACTTGGAGTCGTATGCCCAAAAATAGGCAAGACAGATCAACGAAATTCATGGAAATAATCCCCAAAACATCAATCTGTTCAGGTCATGTTTATTATCTGTACACAGGTCTTTGCTGGAGCTAGGTCATGACTAGGCCAGCATAGAAGAAACACGGGAATCTTCGTAAAAAGTACCACGAAGGAAGTCAAAATATTCCAAATAAAGATAATTAATAATTATTAACGTAGATATAAGTCGATTGGTTTGCCAGTAAAAAGGAGAGGAAGATGGAAGCTAATCGCTTAATTTTTTGTCGGAGATTTTATGCTGCTTTCATTTTTTTGAAAACTGTTTTAAAAAATAGGGGTGGGTTTTTCGAGTTATAAATGATTTATAATATATCTACCCCCCCCCCCCCCCCCACAAAAATAAAGTAATCCGTCTCCTGTATGTGCTCTATATTTTGATTTGACAAACAAATGGGTATATTCCTTCTATTCTATGCTGTCTTTCTATAATCTATGTAGTGTCTTTCTATAGTCTGTGTCATGTCTGTCTATAATTATTTATTTTCTTTCTATAGTTTCTTTCTTTTTTTTCTATAATTTATTTCGTGTTTTCTATAGTCTATTTAGTGTTTTTCTATAGTCCTTGCAATTTCTTCTATAGGCCATGCCGTGTCTTCCTATGGTGCATGTGTCTGGCGTTGGTTACCATGTCTGCTTACATCTTAGCTTTTTAAATCATGTGCCGTCAATAATTTCCGATAACAAAGTTCTCCAATGTCACAATGGCATCCTGTCGAGCTTCTTCTCCCTTGTCTTTCTGTAGCTCATTGTAAGATTCGTTGTACTTTTGTCTTTTGTTTGTCCTGATGAAGGCTTTTTAAACGTAACGTCATCCGTCACTGTGTGTCGTTTTATGACTCATCTTGGTAACACTTATACCTATGTTTGTTCATTTTGACATTTGCCCTGTATTATCCAGCCACATATTTCCTGTTCAGGGGCGTTACCCGACACTGGAACATGTATCCTATTGAACGTATGCATATTGTCTCGAAAATCACTGAAGCCAAAAGAATTATGTGTTGATGACTATATCCTGAACAGGATATGCTACCATTTAGTTAGTCGTCAGATCACCATCATCATGGACTCCGAACATGTCCATATGTGCTCATATCTTATATGTATTTTGTCCTTTAGCAAGTGGTAACTGATTGTTCCAGTTCTGTGTTGGTTGATAACTTTTTGTTGATTTCTATATACCGATTGTTTCTTGCAACCGCGCGCTTCACTCCTAGTTCCTGTACTTTAACCGTATACACACCCCCCATCGAGGCGAGCACCGTGAAGTGGTGATTGGGCTTAGTTTAAACATGAGAGGCTGGAAACTAAGACTTGTCGGGCAGTCCCACTCGAGCAGGGCCACAGTCCTGCCCAAGTAAGTAGGGTGCTGATGACAAAGACAACAAGTCAAAAGGCGCACAATTAATCAGGATGCCATGCACAAAAAACAATAGTGAACGAAAGAAGAAGAAGAAGAAACCGTACACATAGAAGAAGATATACACCCCATATTTTCCAACTGTACAACTATATGATTCCATTCACAATATCAGCATGGTCCATTTAACTGCCACTAATCACTGTGACCACGTTGGCAATTCTGTCTGCTCTTCCTATTCCCTCAGCACCCACATTTCTTGAAACAAAACTGATGGTAACTATCTTCATATTTTCATCGACTCAAGCCACTCCTCTTTCTCTCTACATTTTATGTTGTCAATATGTCCTCTATTCATCTTCTTCAAATAAAGTTTCCAATGTTTCCAATGTTTCCAATGTTTCCAATGTTTCCAATGTTTCCAATGTTTCCAATGTTTCCAATGTTTCAAATGATGATGTTCAGTTTTCGTCTGATGCAAGTAGTTTTTTTCTCGTTCGTACTTGTTTCGTAATAGATTATGTGATCTCTCTATATACACAAACACACTTGTTCACACAATCTTGTTCACACAATCTTGTTCACACAATCTTGTTCACACAATCTTGTTCACACAATCTTGTTCACACAATCTTGTTCACACAATCACAAACACACTTGTTCACACAATCACAAACACACTTGTTCACACAATCACAAACACACTTGTTCACACAATCACAAACACACTTGTTCACACAATCACAAACACACTTGTTCACACAATCACAAACAATTATATATATTTGTTAACACAAATTGTTGATTCCATAGAAGTACGCGACTTTTTGTTTCACACAGTGTCGTAGCGAGGGGGGAACGGAGGTGCGGACCGCCCCGGGCGGCATTATCGGGAGGGCGGCAAATTTTTTTTCGTCTAGTCTTTCACAATCACTGACATAGTTTTTGAATGTCACAAGGGCAGAAAATTATGATTCCGTCCCAGACGCCATTGATCCACGCTACGCCACTGGTTTCACGGTGCATTTTCCCTTAGTCCCTGTGAATTATAGCGTGAAGCTACGTAATTACCTGTTCTGATTGGTCGTTCGAAATGCTGATGTGGTGAACATATGGAAAACCGGACTACAATGCCAGTCAATCCTCTTCACCTCCAAAGACAAAAGAGCAGAAGTTATACATATAAATCAATAACATACTTTGGATATAGTTAGTTAATTGTCATATCATCATCATCATGATGCGGTCCTCACACGACTATACTACTCCCATCATATATTCAGTATGTACTTCAGGATACGATAATGTGATTGAGTGGCAACGGTGGAAGGGAGCACGTCGTGATATATTTATGATCTGCAGTTAAAGGAATTTGTTATGGAATAAATTCAAGGGTTCTTCAAATGTAATTAAAGACTACAACGAGATATACTAGTTGATAGCGAGCTTGTTTGCTATCACCGGGCTACATCGTGCCAGGTTCGAAACCACGTCTGGACAGAATAAATCTGGGTCGTAATTACTTGTCTGACACGACCACCTCTCCAGTAAACTCAGCTGTACATGGGTACCTGAAGCTTGAATTAAGGGAGGTAAACAAATCAAAAGAAGAGAACTGGTTTTCCCCACCAAATAGTTGTTGTAGCTTAGTCGCGGAAGAGTTATCTTCACTCCTAACGGCAGTTTGCTGCTATGGGACCTACCTTTGCCTTTTATTTTAATTTCTTACTTATTGCATGCTGAAAGCGGACGCGTCAAATATTGCAGTTTAATTTTAAACCATAAAGAAAATAATGTACCACTCCTTATATAAACATACACATTTTCCATTTATTTTCGTATTAAGCGTACCTGAACCTAAAACACTTGAAATATTCAGTATTCAAATGTTTATCATGGAAAACTTTAAATGGCGTAATAGCGAATTAAATGGCGTAATAGAGGGTTAAATTGTGTAATAGAGGGTCAAATGGTGTAATAGAGGGTCAAATGGTGTAATAGAGGGTCAAATGGTGTAGTTATTGGTGTAATACTTTTCAAGATGCCGACAGTGGCAGTGTGTACTCGCAAGAATAAATTTCGAGATAAACTGTGTAGAAGGATTAACATTTCAGTTTTCAAATTATTACAACATAGAAGGATATTATCAGCTGTGTGGTGTAATACACTCAAGGATATTATCAGCTGTGTAGTGTAGTACACTCAAGGATATTATGAGCTGTGTAGTGTAGTACACTCTAGGATATTATCAGCTGTGTAGTGTAATACACTCAAGGATATTATCAGCTGTGTAGTGTAATACACTCTAGGATATTATCAGCTGTGTAGTGTAGTACACTCAAGGATATTATCAGCTGTGTAGTGTAGTACACTCAAGGATATTATCAGCTGTGTAGTGTAGTACACTCTAGGATATTATCAACTGTCTGGTGTAGTACACTCTAGGATATTATCATCTGTGTAGTGTAGTACACTCTAGGATATTATCAGCTGTGTAGTGTAGTACACTCAAGGATATTATCAGCTGTGTAGTGTAGTACAATATAGAAATGGAGTACAGAAAACGAGTCAAAACAGCTACTTTAAACGTGTGCTGTCTCGGTGAAAAGGTATCTGAAAGAATTGACAACAGAGAAAATCTGTGGCTAATATTGGAGAACTATAGAGTACATTCACAATTACTAGACAACATGAGAGCTTTATACAAAAATTGCCAGAGCGCAATCAGAACTACTGATGGCACAACAGACCAATTAGAAATAAAAATAGGTGTTAGACAAGGCTGCGTACTATCACCACTTCTATACGTAACATACATGGACAGGATAACTAAAGAAGCAGATCCAAGAAACAAATTCACCCCTGCAAAAGCATCAAATGAAGATCACAGCTCAACTCAACAAGCTGCTATTTGCAGATGATCAATGTTTAATATGCGAATCTGCAAAAACGAATTACAGCGGCACACACACACTTGTTCCAAAGAACCTGCGAACAACACAACATGAAACTAAACACATCTAAAACAGAGACAATGAAGATAATCAGAACACCAGGCCAGTTAAATGTATCTGTCAATGGTACAAAACTAATGCAAGTCCCAGAGTTTAAATACTTTGGAAGCATATTTATGGATGATGACAAACTCGACAGAGAGATTGAAACAAGGTGCTAAAAAAGCCAATGCTGTGACTTACCAGTTGTCACCAATACTTAAACACCCATCAATCTGCACGGCTGCAAAACGACAATTGATAAACAGTATTTTTATACCAACTCTGTGCTACCAATGTCAAACATGGCTCTTGACAAAGATATTAGCAAACAAAATCAGATTACAGTTTGTGAAATGCGATGCTTGAGGAAAGCTATAAATGTCACGAGAAGAAACCGCCGGAGAAATGAAGAAATCAGGAAAGAAGTAAAGACTAACTCATGTCAAGACTACATCGAGAGGCATTAAACCAGATGGTTTGGTCACGTCATGAAAATGGGACCTGCTCAACCAGTCCTTCTTGCACACCTAAGCCGAAGGCCGGGCGACAAGACACGAGGGAAAAAAAGAAATAGATGGGCAGAGACAATCAAAGAAACATTATATAGACACGGGCTTACCATGGCTAATGCAACGCAAATGGCCCCCCAAAAAAAATCCAAATCACCCCCCCACACGATGCTTAAGAGCACACGTTGAAATGACAATAGATAGATATATATGTGTAAAAGAGGGTTAAATGGTGTAAATTATGGCTAAATGATGTAATGGAGTGTTTCTTGTCTTTTCCTAGCCACTTATGCCCCGAAGCGTCGTGGGTAGCCTATGTCTTCTTTCTAATGCCAAATGTGTTGCATTTGTTGTTGTAATAGAGAGATAAATGGTAAAATATAGGGTTAAATGTAATAGTAAAATGGCGTAAGAGAGGGAGAGGGTTAAATTGTGTAATATAGTGTAAATGGTGTAATAGAGTGTGAAATGGCACAATTCAGGATAAAATGGAGTAAAATGATGTAATGATGTAAGAAAACCAAGAGATCACCAAGAGATCACCAAGAGAGCACCAAGAGAGCACCAAGGAATATGAAATTAGATTAGCATTATTGAAATCAGATGCTGACAGTAAAGAAAGATACAACATAATTGTACAGAATAAATACAATGTCATTGCAAAGATTCAGAGTACTGAAGATCAATGGACATGATAAAACATTCGATAAACCAAACATCTAATGAGATTATACCAAAAGTAAAACATACATTAAAACAAAAATGGATGACTGGAGAAATATTAGGATTGATAAGCACCAAATGAAAAAAATAAACACAACATATAAGAATATCAGAAAATACATAAGGAGATAAGAGAGAAATGCAAAGTAGAAAAAAATAAAGCTGGATGAACAAGAAATGCAAGGAAATAGAATCACATTACAATCAAGACACAACAGTACTACATAAGCAAATTGACGTGGTATGATGGAAAAGAACTCAGTTACAGGGTATCTAAAATCTAAGACTGTCAGGTAAGTTAATGTAACTGGACATACCAGTTAAATGTTCTGGTGACTTCTTTTCAACTTTCTAGCATGCAGCACAAGACTATTCCCATAAATTTCATTGGTTGTCACACACAGCATAATCATGTGACTATTCCCGTGATTTTCATTGGTTGTCACACACAGCATAATCATGTGACTATTCCCGTGATTGTCATTGGTTGTCACACACAGTATAATCATGGTGAGAAATACAAATCATGGAAATAACCAAATGAGTCATTTTAGAAGGCTTCCCGCCGAAGATGGATGTGTCGATCTATTGGCGCAAAATAAAAACTGGCGACACAACTCATTTCCATTCTCTGGACTACAGCATGATGGAAATCTAGTAGGTTCTATGTCCAGATACCAGAGAGATCATAATAGGAGTTTGAGAATGGACTCTGAGGAAGAAGGTTTGATTTCCCATTAGCCAGCAGATCTTTTATTGCTGACAGCCCATGCATATATGTGTATGTATGTGTATATATGTGTATATATGTGTATGTGGGAGGGGAAAGTGTTTTATTGTTTTAAACCCTGCGCCTTGCGTCTTCTATTATGGGCGTGCAAATATAGCTTCAGTGTCGCATAGTATCCGGTTGTCAGGTAAACAACTTAATTCTCTTCAGATTTGTAGGTCATGTAGTTTGTTTCCCTCCTGAAGTAGTTGCTCTTCCATATTTCATTCGTTATTTGTCTGACAGAAACATCTTAACGTCACTTGAGGCTGACCTAAGCCTGCATGGTCTCTTTTAGTACTTACGCAAAACACAAGGTGGATAATTTTTACAATAATCCCAAAGACTATTGAGCTATAAGGTATTGGTAAAAAAATACAAATAATAGTATACAAGATATTTTAACATTCCAACCATGAGGTCTTTTTCAAGAAAATACAAGAGCAATAGTGAAAAAACAGTACAAATAAGCATTAGACAGCAGATATTTAACAGCAGATACGTGCAATGTAACAATGACGAAAGTATACACACACATATTATATTATGTTTTCCTACCAATAACATCTCGCAAATTTAATGGCAATGCTGTCACGAGCAAGAAGCGGCAGCAAGAGAGGACGGAACAATATCAGAAAGGTTTAATGTACAGAAAGGAGCTAGACAAGGATGTACACTATCACCATATTTGTTCATATACGCTGAAAACATATTGAGAAATGTAAAAGACGAAATGACATATATTGACTTCCAACCTCTTACCAACAGCGGTCAGCAGATTACAGAAATCAGATATGCAAACGGCTCAGTTCTCTTAACAACAGATGAAGATGGTCTAAAGCAAATGTTCCATCAACAAAACATACAGTGTAGCCAAAAACCTGTTCTTAAATATGAAAATAAAACATTCTGACAACGGATAAGTGAAATCACAACCAAAGATAATAATTGACAATTTCGAGCTAGAGGACGTAACAAATTACGATACAAATATAAATAGCTCCGGAGACTGCACTGTAGAAATCAAGAGAAGAATTGCAATGGCAACATTGAAACTTGCGCAAATGAAAAATCTTTGGCAAGGTACCAGCAGCATATCCAAACTATGTATCATGCGTATTTCCAGTAGCAACATACGGTTGCGATGCATGGACATTAAATAAAATAATAGCGAAGAGAATCACTGCTTTTGAAGTGAGATTATACAGAAGAATTGTACGTATACCAGAAAACTTAATATTTTCGTTACTGCATGTGTTGCTGTGAAGGAGTGCAGAGAGGCTTTCTATGAGTTGTGGAAATAAAGGCCGCTTTGTCATAGCAGACGCAGCGACATGTGCAGGAAGGTTTTTGACTGTAGCTCCGAAAGAAAAAATCCTGTCCCAACCGTGGATTTAACCCGGGACCTCGAGGGTCTGAGAACGGCGTTCTAACTACACGGCCATGCATTCTACCATATACCATGGACAGATGAAATAAACAAATCAAGAAGTGCTAAGATCATCAAATAGTTTAAGCTCCTTAACAACATCATAATAAGAGCTGAATTTAAGCTCCTTGACAACATCATAATAAGAAAGCTGAGTTTTTTAGCCATATAAAGAGACATAACAGCATGGAAAGACTAATTTCTGAAGACAGTGTTAACGGCAACAGGGAAAGAGGGCGCCCAAGACGACGATGGTGCAGTGATATATCAAATTCTTTAAACATGTCTGTAGCTGCGGCGGATTAACTCGTTCAGAATCGCGAAGTGTTCAGAAAATCCATTAACTCTCTGAGGACGGAATTAACACCGGGATTTGGTTGTAATTAATTTCAAGCTAAATTTGTGTACTATGTCATATACGGTATGAAAATAAAGATAATTGAATTTTGCGGCCACATACAATACAAAAATATAAAAATTATAACAATAAAATACAAAAGTTACACCACAAACAAGAATGTTAGATGAAGATAAAATTGTTTTACAAATATGTTGTTCTACTAACCATCAATTTTACTTATCTTGGAATGTTCATATCCAATCTGACTAAAGTAGATGCGTTGATTGTCCATTTACTGATCATAATTAGTTTATTTGAAGTAAATCTATCAACTGTCCATTGTTTTTTTGCTATTTCTTATATTTAATATAAAATTTCAGAACTGAACAAAATATTACGAAACTATGAAATATTCCCACGTATTGGATTTCCAAAATTGAACTTTATTCCACTCAATATTAATATCATTAAGTCTAACTCTATTTTCTATATAACTTAGTGCACGATTATCATTGCTGTCACTAGGCCTATCTGAATCTTCAGAAACAATATCAATGGGAACAGTTTTAGAATTTGTTTTAGCTGTTATTTTTCCCTAACAAATAATATTAGGTCTAGGCCTATTTATTTTCCGATTTTCAACAAGTCAGTAATCTCGTCAAAATCTAAAACCCTGTTGTTTACCGACACATCATTTGAAATAAAATCTCCAATTGTAAAACTCAAAGAATAAAATAAAGTCGATGTTTGCTAAATCTGTGAGTTCTCTTACTAGTGAAAGATGAAGCCATTTTACAAATTTCAGAAAAGGTGAACCTACCTTATTCGAATTTTAATTAAAATAAATATATCATACGTGTAATCACACATTACCAGATGATTTCCTTTCCGTTAACCAGATTTATAAATGTTAAACGGTTAAATACGTTAACACTTGTAATTTACGATCCAAACGAAGCAAATTTAGATGGCATATCTTCAGTAACGAATGATGGCGGATACATCAGAAATGGGGAATACCTCTATCACGATATATAGTTTTTTACGGACGGTATGAGTTAAGACGACTACGTTCTGGAAAGAATATGTCACATGATGAAGCCAATACCATATAGTCCGATAGTGTGTACTCTCATTATAAACCTGATTGACTTGAAGTGTTTTACGTAAGTACTTTTGTTATACAGTTGTAAAACAGGCTCACAGTCCCTTTCAGTAAACAATGAAGTATGTGTGTGTGTGTGTGTGTGTGTGCATGCTTGTTTTCACTTGTTAAGACAGCACAGTTATCAGTATTTGCAAGTAAAGAATAGAATGGATAAAAGTAATTTCAACTTCATGAGGAAACTATTAACATTCACTACTAACAAGTCACAAACTAAAAATGCGAATTATAAAATACTAATTCTATTGTAATGGTAATGTAAATCTTTAAAACATGGATAATGAACAAAGAACTAGAAGACTTTGACAAAAGCACAGTAGAAAACACATCAAAGCAAGTGAAATTAGATTTGTTAGGAAAGATATCAATGTCAGCAGTAGAAACCGACGTTGAAATGAAAATATCAGGAAAGAAATAAAGACTATCTCAAATCAATACTATACCGGGAGACAGCAAACCAGGTGGTTTGGTCACCTCATCAGAATGGCACCAACTCATCTAGCCATTCGTGCATACAACAGTATAAGATCAGGTTACAGGGTCAAAGGAAGACTAAGATCTAGGTGGATGGGTGTGGGTTGTCAATGTGATTCAAATAACCAAAGACAGACTTCCAACTTCTCCCACGAGGCTTTATGGCACACGTGGTGATTACAATATACAGTTGTTAGAGCTAGAGGACAGAATTGATGAATGTGATATATATTTATATACGAGAAGAGTATTTATATATATACATATTTATATATTTATATAAGAGAAGAGTAAATTCGTGGAAAGAGAAGTCCTACTCATCTTACACCGTCATCCCATATCTTTTATCTATCCATTCAACCATCTATCCACCAATATATCTATCCATTCAATCATCCATGTATCCATTCAATCATCAATATATCCATCCATCCATTCATTCATCCAATCATGTATCAATCCACCCATCAATCAATCCATTTATTTATCCATTCATTCATTTATTGATGCATCCATGCATTTATACATCCATTCATCATCAATTAATTTATTCATTCACCTATGTATCCATCGATTAATCCATACATTTATCCATTCATCCACCTATTCCTTCATCCATCTATCCATGCAGCTATTAATTTTAAACCATATAAACAAGCTAACCATCCATTTCCTCATCCACCCATCCATCTCTCAATCCATTCATCCATCCGTGTATTCATCCATCCATCCACATATCCATCACTCAATGTATTCATCCATCAATATATTCATCCATCCATCCATACATCCATCACTCAATCCATTCATCCATTTATGCATTAATTATTTCATTCATCCATCTACCCATACGTACATTCACCCCTACCTTCATCCATCCATTAATTTAGCCGTCCATGCATCCATTCATTTATATGTCACCATCCATGCAACTAAACATCCATCTGTACATTAACATTTCAATCTGTTCATCCAATCATTCACTAGTCTATTCATCCATCCACTCTTCTATTCATAAATCTCTCCATTAATTCATACATCTACACATCTATTCATTCATCAATCCATCTATTGAGCATCCATCTATCCATCCATCTATCCATCCATCTATTCCTCCATCTATTTATTCATCCATTCATATACCCATATATTCATCCATCCAACCATTCATACACCCATATAACCATCCTTCCGTCCATCTATCCAACCATTCATCCATCGTTTCATCCATTTGTTCATTTATTCATCTTTATTCATCAATTTATCTGTTCATCCATGTATTCATCCATGCATCTATTCATCGATCCACCCATCCATTCATCCATCCACCCATCTATTAATCTATCTATCCATCCACTCATCTATCCATCCATCCACCCATCTATCCATACATCCTCTTATCTATTCGTCCATCTATTCATCCATCCATTTATTCATCCATCCACCCATTCATCCATCCACCCATCCATTCATCCACCAATCTATTAATCCCCTTTCTACATATCCATCCACCTATCTTTCCATACATATACCAATCCATTCATCCATCCATCCATCTATTCATCTATTCATCCTTCACCCATCCATTCATCCATCCATGTATTCATCCATCCAACTATCCATTCACCCATCTATTCATCCATATGGTCACTTTGACCCTATATGTCATGAGGTAGTCAACGCCACCACACAACCTTCTTAGTCACCTCTTACGACATGCATGGACGGTAAACAGTGCTGCTGTTATTTTCTCTTTTTCTGCCCCCTCAACACTGTTTTATATCTAACATTTTCCTTTCATGCAATATATAATAATTATCAGGTATACATTGCGGTGTTTTCTAACACATAATCTGAGAACCACTGCGCCAAAGAATGATCTAAGTCTCAACTTTTAACTTATGTTATGACTTCTGAAACGCAATAACTGAGGACAATTTTTAAGTACATGCCCAAATCCACAGGTATGGTGGCAAGCATAGATACAGCGGGATAAATGGAATTACCTATGCATAAATATGAGACAGGTACGAAACAGGTATTAAAAGTGTCAGTTATTCTACTTTGAACTTTTCTGTGCATTGTGCCATTAGAAACTCACTCTTGCAAAACCAGTTATCTGCTATCTATTTCAGATCTGTGTCAATTTTGTTTTTATTTGCTGTTACGCTGTGCTAGATCTGTTGACATTTTATTTTTAATGTTGCTTTGCTGATAACTGTTCGTTTTTGATATGTTAGTTTGTTAACATTTATTCTTATATTATCACTTCATTTGTTAACATCTGTTCTTATATTATCACTTCATTTGTTAACATCTGTTCTTATATTATCACTTCATTTGTTAACATTTATTCTTATATTATCACTTCATTTGTTAACATTTATTCTTATATTATCACTTCATTTGTTAACATTTATTCTTATATTATCACTTCATTTGTTAACATTTGTTCTTATATTATCACTTCATTTGTTAACATTTGTTCTTATATTATCTCTTCATTTGTTAACATCTGTTCTTATATTATCTCTTCATTTGTTAACATTTATTCTTATATTATCACTTCATTTGTTAACATCTGTTCTTATATTATCTCTTCATTTGTTAACATTTATTCTTATATTATCTCTTCATTTGTTAACATCTGTTCTTATATTATCACTTCATTTGTTAACATCTGTTCTTATATTATCTCTTCATTTGTTAACATCTGTTCTTATATTATCTCTTCATTTGTTAACATTTATTCTTATATTATCACTTCATTTGTTAACATCTGTTCTTATATTATCTCTTCATTTGTTAACATTTATTCTTATATTATCTCTTCATTTGTTAACATTTATTCTTATATTATCACTTCATTTGTTAACATCTGTTCTTATATTATCTCTTCATTTGTTAACATCTGTTCTTATATTATCTCTTCATTTGTTAACATTTATTCGTATATTATCACTTCATTTGTTAACATCTGTTCTTATATTATCTCTTCATTTGTTAACATTTATTCTTATATTATCTCTTCATTTGTTAACATTTATTCTTATATTATCACTTCATTTGTTAACATCTGTTCTTATATTATCTCTTCATTTGTTAACATCTGTTCTTATATTATCTCTTCATTTGTTAACATTTATTCTTATATTATCACTTCATTTGTTAACATCTGTTCTTATATTATCTCTTCATTTGTTAACATCTGTTTTGCATGTATTCTTAGTTTGTTGACATTTGCTCTTGTACTATCTCTTAGTTTGTTAACACATATTCTTGTATTTATTCTTAGTTTGTTGACATCTGTTTTTATATTATCTCTTAGTTAACATATGTTCTTGTTTTATCTCTTAATTTATTAACATCTATTCTTGTGCGATGTTAGTTAGTTAATATTTGTTATTGTATAATCCCTTAGTTTCTTGACAACTGTACTTCTTGTCACTGGTATACAGTTACATGCGAAGTCTGCTGTATTCCAGAGTTTAATGTCTCAGTTATCTCCCCGCCTACTTACGAGATACAACAACACAGGTTTGCTGATGTACAAGATTACAGAGACCCATTGATCATCAAGTTAATTTTATACCAAGTTCTTCGTCCCTCAGTTACTTAAAGCTACCCCATAGCAAAATTGTACCTGATGTCAAGCACTAATATTACAATATATTTTATCACATTTCTGATTTTATTCTAAACTTGAATGTATGCATAGTAAAAGTATTATTTTTACACCCGGGCAACGCCGGGTATTACAGCTAGTATAAAGACCAATGAACATATAATTTGGGGATCTGCGACAGAAGGAAACATTTCAAGGGGCCCACAGCAGCTAAGCTTTTAGAATCGCTGTGTTCAACTTTTAGATCCCGTGCAGTAATGTAATTTTATAACTAAACATGAGAATTATGAAATACTACATCTATTCTATATTAATGTATGGCTCAGAAACATGGACAATGAACAAACAATTAGAAGACTGAATTGATGCTGTGAGACGTTGATGTATAGAAGAAAAGGGAGAACATCATGGAAAGTGAAGAGAGAAACAAACAGGTTCTAACATCATTTAATATGAAGAAAGAATTATTAAAGGAAATACAGGTCATACAAATTAAACATTTTTGATACATTAAAAGACATGACACCTTGTTGAAGAACTTACTTTAGGGTAGCGTCGAAGGGAGGCGAGCAAGAGATAGAAAGCGAAATAAGGTGGGGGAGAAACATCACAAGATTATCAGATAAACCAACAAGTTACACATTCTACTTCTTCTCAATGAAGCGATGGTACCATCTAAGGTTTCCTTTCAATGACCCACGACATACTATTATTTCATCGAAGTTAGTTAATTAGTTAGTTAGTAAGTCGTCGGATCATCGTCACTGCACTCCGGACAAGTCCATAGGTGCTCAGATCTCTCCTTGAGTGTAGCCGCCGTTACACATTGACTGACGGTCCCAGTACGCAGTTGATTGGCCATCATTCTTTCTTGCCCACGAAACCGCTCCGTTCTAGCGACACCACATTTCAAACCAAATTCCTTTATTCTAGTCATGGAACACGAGTCATAGTCGCTTATACAGTCATATTTTCGTGCGTTTTCTCGTAGGGCGTTCAAAATGTCTGCTCGATCCATCGCTGCACCAACAGCCGTAGTAGCAGCGTGTGCGGCCAACCTATCTGCTCTCTCATTACCCCGAACTACCCCATGTCCCGGCACAAACATGAAAGTCACTTTACGCATACATGAATTCTTCACTGCATCCAGCCACTGTTCCCGAATGTATCCCGCCTGAACTTTCACAATCATGCTCATCAAGTCACTGAGTATGCAGGCATGCTCGCAGAGAGTCTGCGAGCAGACCCATTGCAAAGCTTTGGTTACTGCCAAAACGTCCATTGTCATGCTGCCTGTCGTCTGAGCGAAAACACCACTTTTCTCTCTGATGGTTTCCCCAACCTTTGACCCGTGAAGACCCAGGCACTTCTGATGTGTCTCTCAACCGACCCATCTGCATATACAATCATATCACCTTCCTTGGAATTTTCACCGATTACAGCGAGTAACTCCGACTCCACCACTGTCGGACACCATTCCCCGCATTCTCTGCTGAGTGTTATTATTACTTTGAAGGCTGTCGGACAATATAATGGCGCACGACTCCATTCCACACCAGGTAGCACATCCTCCAATCTGCACACACTCTGTATAATATCCTCTGCGCGCCCCATCCACGACTTTCCTCTCTTAAGTCGGCTGCCTTTCACTTTGAGAATTTCAGAGTATAGAGGATGTTCTTTATCAGCGGTGATTTGTAGGTAGTCCCGCGCCGTGCAGGTTTATATTCTTTGCTCTACAGTTGGGCAATCCAGTAAGTATCGCATAGCTCATGCTGACGTATCTCTCGTACACCCCAAAATGATTCGCATTGCCTCATTCTGGATTATATCCAATCTTTCTGTTTGAGTTTATATATGTTTATATATCATCGAAGGTTTCCTTTCAATTCCCTACATTCAACTTGAATGTGACATGTTTCATCTGGTAATTTTTTTCTTTAACAATACTTTTGACATTTGTAAAACTCCTTATATGTTACATTAGCTTTACCATATCTCGTTCAACTCGTGTCTTCGAAACCCATCCAACTTACATGAAACGGTAAACTGACCCCTCCGCCTCGCAGACTAGAAAATAGCTGAGTAAATTTTACAGATAATTTTGTCGAGCATTTTAACTGTAATTTAAAAATCACCTTAAACGGGGGAACAATTCAGGCAGTTAATAACTTCCTATTTAAGCAGCAAAATGGCACAAGGTGGAGATACAAAAGAAAAGAGACTTTTTCCAGAATTGCGTTGGCATCACGTGGGTTAAACCACTTTTAAAAAAAAATCTGAAAATACAAAATAACAAGTAGATATTCGAAACTACCACTGTTATATCCGTATTAACTTCAATGTTATATCCGTATTAACTTCAATGTTATTTCCGTATCAACGTATGCTTGAGAATGTTGGAAAATAACAAAAACACTGGAAAAGAAATAGAACTCATTTGAAAATAAATGTCTTAGAAATTTCTTAAATATTGGTGAGTTAAGCGGGTCCCTCGCTCATAGAGACCACTGTACACACATTACAAACGACTTTATTTGTGACGTTTTTGAGTGTTGTACGCTTCGTTGGGCACTATTTGTATACTTGGAACGCGTGCCCTAAAAAAAAAATGCCATAAACGACCAATAAAAATCAGGGAAATAATTAAAAGTCAGCCTTTCAGGACATGTTTGCTTTCTATACACAGGTCTGTACAGGAACGTGGTCTTTCTTGAAGCTACCGCTTCATCGGTCAAAGATCTGAAACACGATATGAACAAAGAGTCAGACAAGGGCACACGTCTCGGTCCAGGGCAAGAATGTCATATCATAGGAGATTTGATACCATGCCTTGACCTTCTAGAACAAGACAACCTGACCCTCATTAGGTGACAGAACTGAAACAAATGAGAATTGAATCCTACGTTATAGACGTACACGGTGGAATACCATGAAATCCATTAATAATTTTGTAATAATTAGAGTTATAACTAATACAGGGGTGCCACACTGGAGTCATAACCATTCAGAGGTGCCACACATGAGACATCCGCAATATTGTAATAATAATTAGAGTCATAACCAGTCAGGGGTGCCACACTGGAGACATCCAAAATTTTGTAATTATTAGGCCGCTATAGTCATAACCAGTCAGAGGTGCCACCTGGAAACATCCAAAATATTGTAATAATTAGAGTCATAACCAGCCAGGGTCACAGGAATGCCACACTAGAGACATCCGGGAAAAAACTGTCAATACTGCATTTTACCAGTTCAGGCGTTGCAGGGAGGGGATTGAATAGCTGTGTCATAAAGGCCGCATCGTCGTGCTGTCGCCACGTCATGTACAGGGTGAGTTTTTAAATTTACCCTCCGACAGAAAAAACCCAGTCCTTACCGGGGATCGAACTCTAGCCCTCACTCGTGTGAGACTAGCGTTCTAACCTCTCGGCCATATCCGAAATATTGTAATAATTAGAGCCATAACCAGTCAATGGTTGCACACTGGAGACACTGCACAAACAGTCATCCAAATATTTCAGTCCTCGGCCATTCAGGGAATACATAAAAATCATTCCTAGATCATTCCTAGGGTACAGATAATATGCATTAGGAACCAGCGTAATAACAGTGGGCTTCCCATAAATGCCTGGCTGCCTAAACAAGGGTTGACCAGAAACTAAATTACTAGGTCACCTACTACACTTGCTCAGTACATTTGTTGTCATTCCTCAACCTTCCCATAGCATGAATCCTGGTACCCCACTTCCTGGTAGCTGAGTGAACCACGGTACCTGGTACCCCACTTCCTGGTGACTAAGTGAACCACGGTACCTGATACCACACTTCCTGGTGACTAAATGAACCACGGTCCTTGGTACCCCACTTCCCAGTGGCTGATAGAACCACGGTCCCTGGTATCCCACTTCCTGGTGGCTAAGTGAACCACGGTCCATGGTACCCCACTTCCTGGTAGCTGAATGAACCACGGTAGTACTTTTTATTTCAAACCGCAAATAACGAATGGATTTGAAATCCGGGTTTACTGGTCAGCGGGCGATTGACTTAACAGTACACCACAACGGATCCTAGATGTTGCCTTGATGATATCTATACAGAATTTTATTTGATCGTCTCTTCTCCTTCCATTCTCGGCGGTTCTTTGCAAAATAGTTTTAGAAGATGAGTCGGGTCTCATCACATAGTTTTAGAAGATGAGTCGGGTCTCATCACATGTCCACACCAAACAAGTTTACTTCGTTTTACTAATCAATTTTACCAAATTATCAATTGTTCCACGTTATTTTCTGAAACCACGTTGGCTTTCGGGTAATAATCCTTCATTAAGATGAGATGTAAGACGGTTAAAAAGAATTATAGCAAATATCTTTCTATCGCTAGATAGTAGAGAGATACCAGGACGGTTATTACAGACCTGGCTGTTGCCTTTACGTTTATACAGGTGTATAATTCTTACATCCCTGAAATTTTGTGGAACAGTTTCGCTTTTCCATGACTGTTGAAAAATTATATGAAGTTTCTTAATGATTTTTAACCATCATACTTGTATATTTCGATTGGTATTGAGTCGGAGCCAGGTGCTTTTCCACTAGAAAGCTGATGAACTGCTTTACGAGTCTCCTCTAAAGTGGGGTGTCACCTAGGATTTCATTAAGAGGAACATGCGGTAGTCGGTTGATAGCCTCTTCATTTATTTGATGATGGGTTATTTAAAATGTGCTCAAAGTGTTCTACCCAGCGCTGCAGGATTTTATCTTTCTCGACGATTAATTGTGTTTCAGATGCATTGAGAAGTGGAAAAGATCCTGATGAGGTTGGACCATATAACGTTTTAAGTGCATCATACAGAAGTTTCTTAAATCGTTGGTGTCTGCAAATCTTTGTATCTCATCTGATTTCTTATTCAGCCATGAGTCCCTCATATGGCGTAGTTTATTTTGAATTTTTTTTTCGTTTGCAATTGAGTACTTCTTTTTTAGACGATGATTTTGAATCATTTAAGTATGCTTTGAGAAGATGGTGTTTGCATGCCAGCATTTCTTTAATTGTATTATCATTCTCATCAAACCAGTCATTTTGTTTCTTGATAGAATGTCCTAGTTCTTCCGTATCAGTTTCGTAAATTTGCTAGCTCAAATATGTCCAGTTTTTATTTACATCTTTCTATGGTAGTGCATAATTCAGACATTCATCCTGAGTAAAGGCTAGGGACTGTTGTGTGTTTACATTTGATAGCTTTCTGACGTCTATACGTTTCTTTTCTTTGCCTCCCTGTTGGCGTCTGGCATGCTGGATGTGAATTCTTAGTTTTGATACAATAAGACGATGGTCAGTCATGCAGTCTGCACCGCACATGGATTTTGTCACTCGAACATCTTGGCGGGCCTTTCTTCTTACAATTATATAATCTATAAGATGTCAATGTTTGATCGAGGGTGCATCCAGGAGATCCGGTTTCGAATTGGGAGTTGAAATATGGTGTTGTTAATGAGGAGGTCATGTTCGCCACATGTTTGTAACAGACGAAGTCAATTGCTGTTGCATTGACCCACTCCATATCTCTCTATTACACGATTATACGCGTAAATTCGCCGAATATCAGACTACGTATAGATGCTTAGACAAGACCTGTATAATTTTTGAGACAGTCTCAGCATGGCATCACCTACTTTATGACTGCCTAACAGGCTGTCAGTCAAGCGTGGAGCCAGAACACTCCTCAGGCATTCCACTGGTACTGTAGATTTCACACTGCACGTTAAGACTGTTGTAACTATATAGCGAGCGATCCCATGCTGTTGATACTGAAGTAAATTAGCTCAACACATAAACTTCAGAATTATTATTATGTAATCACTCATTTATTATCGAATAGATATATCCATTTGACAACCACAACAAGTCTGTTCTATAAAGCACACTTGATGTTATCCAGCTACTATGATAATAACACAAACTTTGAACACAGTAGCACAAATGACACTGGGGAAAATACAGCGCCAGTATAACAGACTACGATGTTCTACCATTGCAAGTATATAAATAGAAACCAATGAAATATACAACAATATTTAAAAAAGTAACGAATAAAGGTTTGTTTACTTTCTGTACAGAGGTCTTCTTGACTTCTCAGGGTCTCGATGGATCGGTATCACACAGAATTAGCAAGGTAACCTTTGAGATGTACCCAACGATAAAATAATAAGTTGATATAGCAGCGCAACCAGGTAGTCTACAGGTCATAAATACACGATGATATATCTCATACATTTGTACCTTTTATCATGTGACAGTCAAGGTGACTTCATGAAAGATTCAAATGATGAATGAGTGACAGATTGCGGTACAAGATTTGAGATAATTCTTCTTCTTCTTCAGTGTTCACTCACTAGATTTTTAGCAATAGGCTGTCCAGAGAAATGCGTTGTATCACAGTTTTATTTACTTCAATGGTCCGGCACATCCGTCTACTGTGGTAATTTGAGATATCATTCCCAAAAATTAGAAACTCAGTCACTCAAGTCAGATTTGTGAGGCAGTGGGGGTACCATATTGGATGAATCAGCACACAGAGTCCTCCAGCGATTTCTTTCTTCAGCGATGCGGAAGAGTGAGAAAAAAATCGTTCCTTGTCCAGTCCTTTATGTTGTCTGTCCATGATTTTCTTTTACCTCATCTGCTTCTTCCTCCTTCGATTGTTCTCTTTAGTATTGTCTTTGACAAGGAATCGTGTCGACATACATGTACAAATCATGCAAGTTTTCATTGTTTCACTATTAAAAGTCATGTTTCTTGAATCGTATAAGTGATAAGTTGAAATGTAACAAAAAAATAATGGGACGGAGACGAAAACAAATTAAAAAATTGACAAAACACAACAAGGTATTTACAATTTAGAATGAATGGTGTTGAGACTGAAAGGCTGTAAGGCAACATATATCTGGATATAACGGTTTCTGAAACACATACCAAGTCTGGTCATCCGAAGAGAATGATTTAATGGAAGTCACATGGACATTCCGTACACGCAGATATTCTATCATATTACAGTGGTCAGCAAGTAATTCTCATATTTTGTCAAAATTTACACAATATTAACCACCAGTCTGTAACCTCCTCCTCCTTCTTCATCGTTCATTCTCACACTCCCGCTGGATCTCACTTGTAGCAGGATCATGGTCCCATTAGATTTCCAGCTGGACGTAGTCCAGAGAATGGAAATGTGTTGTGTCGCCGTTTTATTTGCGCCAATGGCCCGACACATCCGTATTCGGTGGAAGTCTGTAACCAAAAAGCGCAGACCTTCTAAGTTCCCAGGATATGCAGCTTACTTCCATTAAATCGTGCTATACTGATGATCGGGCTCGTTATACGAATGAGACACCGTATATCCACAAATGTGGTACCATAATGCATTTCAGCCTTATTTCGCATGTAAAAGTGAAATCGGAGATACTAGACCGAGCTAGCATTCATGGTATAATGTAACACGACTAGATAGCATATCTTCACAGCAAATAAATACATGTCAATACAATTCTTGTACAATATTTACCCATCAGACGTTCCTGAATAATTCAGGGACCAATCCTGCTTAATAATGTCTAAATAATTAACACTCCCTCTCCGTCTCTTAGAACAAATCTTTTGTGGAAAAAAATACAGCAAAAATACATAATGTTTCAAATTCAAACAATTTAATTGGTGCATAAAACAGTATCTTCTTCTTCTTCTGCGTTCGCTCTCATATAACCACAACGAATATTTCGTGTAATTTCCGCCATTGAGCGTGAAGTACGTTGTGCTGCAAGTTCCACAGTAGAACTGTGATTATTTGCACCCCGGTTGGCCACTTGTGGTCAGGACGTCCGAGGTCCAGCACATCGTTTTCGTCATTCCTTTATTTCGGGTTTGGTCCCTAATAAAACAGTATTATTGACGTCAATTTTGTAACCCACCCCCACCCCCCTTCCAAGGTTAACATATACCAAAACTGTCCAAGCCTCATCTTCCTTTGCCAGCAAGTCAAACCTTTCCAAGCCTCATCTTCCTTTGCCAACAAGTCAAACCTTTTCATGCCTCATCAGCCTCCTAAATGTAGACGTAATTTATGGAAAGACCCTCATCAATGATCCGTTTCCGGTCAACCGGCATATTTATTTAGCTATATCAAGCGACTGTTGATACTACCTTCGTTTACTCGTGGTAGGCTGTTTTTCTTTTTATAAACGCCTTTTATACAAAACGTTGACTTGCATGGTCTTTTTCTGTGTAGCTCACGTGATTATAATTGAGTAATTATAGCAAAACTTAATTACCGTGTACTTTCAATTTCCGTTTATTTCTATGTGTAATATATATATATATATATAACTGATGAGACTTGTTTCTCTACAGCAGCGATTCTCATCTTTTTCAGACGGCGAGCATTGATCACGTGTTAGTGATAGGGGACACTGTCTTAGATCGCAAGGCGCTAGCATATGGCACCGCGAGAGTACACAACGCGAGTACACAACGAGAGTACACAACGAGGGTACACAACGAGGGTACACAACGAGAGTACACAACGAGAGTTGATACCGCCGGCTCTAGACATTACTTTAATAGAGACCAACTTTCATCATTATGTAATGCTTTGAGAAATCTCGAAATCTCATCAGAAAAAATGGGTATTATGTGTTGATGATTCATTCTCCTTTCTGAATACAGATAACCAATAAAAAAATCCATTGACGGTCGTTCTCACACTCCCACCGTATCTCTCTTATAACAGAACATTGCCCCCCCCCCCACTAGGTCTCCAGCAGATGTAACCCACAGAACAAATATGCGCTGTGTCGTACTTTTCTTTGCGCTAATGGCCCGACATACCCAACCAAAGCGCCGTCCATTCACATGAAAACGTTATGTGTTAAAGATGATATTTCTATTATCATGGCAACAGACTGCGATCGGCACATCATGCAGTCTGAATATTCGGTAAGACTATCATGCTGACCACAATCGTGGTAACACAAGTTTTAATTACACGACGATCCCGGAGATATTATGAGGCAACAGTACCCGCTAAACAGCTGCCATAGACTCACCATTCACAGCTAGTCAGCTGGTGACGGGGATTGCCGACCAGTGAGCTACAGTGTGGATACAGAGATGAAAGATGCAAACAAGGATTACTTGAATAGCAGACGGTTCAGGTTGTAGAGGTCAAGTGTAGATAGAACATTCTAGTAATGAAATCTATGGGAAAGACACCCAAACAGAAAGCAGTTCAAATCTACCGAAATGGACGAGGCACCAGCCATTTTGTTTGAGTAATCGGATGGTGGTACAGATCGCGTCTGTTACGGCCAAGGTATCGAGTTCGATCCCCGCCACAGGCAATTGTGCATCCGGACCATTCAGAAAACAATGGAACCTACTGGACGTATTTATATTTTCTAGAAAATTACCACAGCCAAAAAATTATGGAATGATAGTCATGTTCTACGTATGTGGTTGCGTCTGTGGGTCTACTAGACAATGGCCAACTAGACAAACCACCCATGCAACAGAAAACCTTAGTAAATGAAATGCCGTTATATTGAGGTTGTCTTATAGAAGCTTCATGGCACATCATCTATACAATTATGCTTATTATGCTGTTATTTTGTTGTTGAAATGTGTTTCATGTTTACCTGAATATATGTATGCATCCTCTGTGGTTGGGAGGGAGCCACAGATGTACTGTGCAGCACTGGGGAGGAGGAAACTGACAGCACTGTTTTTTCCTATCGCTGAGACCCATCATAGAGGCACACTGACTCAGGACGTGATAATCTTTTTACTTGAACATTTGGTTGCATGCCTGGAGCAGTAGAGAAGTTCGGCATAACCAGTAGTCAATTGGTGGCGGGGAATGAGCACAGGGAACCCTATCTTGGCTGCAGTGGTCCGGAGCAGTGCATAGGTTGAAACTTACCTTCCTGGAGGTGTGATAGTTATTCTCTGGCTCTGGCCCGGGGTGGGCTGAAAATCCACAGACTTCCCATCAATATAATACCATTTAATAGCATTGGGTCAAAGGGCATGTGCCCATGGACCGCTGGATCAACAACCAACCAACCAACCAACCATAGTCATGTCCTGAATAGGGTATGATATCAATCAGATGGTCAAGTTTTACCTTCTGCGAAATGTATCCATATTTAGCTCTGTCATGTGAAAGTGGACAGTGTCATTCTTACATATCGTTTGTAGTGTTGTTAATGTATTCAAGAAAACAAACAAAGACGTTCTAACAGCACTCCGTATGAAAAAAGAATTATTAGAGGAAGTAAAGATCAAATAAAAGATATATTTTGGACACATTAAAAGACATGACACCTTGTTGAAGACCTTCTTTGAGATTAAAGTCGAAAGGAGGTGAGCAAGAAGTAGGCATAGATACAAGTGGGAGAGAAACATCACGAGTTGGACATGTTACAGTCTAGCAGAGGGAACTACCAAGACAAGAGACAAGAAATGTTGGAAGTCTGTTGCCGCCAACCTTAGTTGCGGAGACGGCAATTAATGATTAAATGTATTCCTGCTAAAGGCATTTTGGTCGAAATGTCGATTCTTATTTATTGCCATATGTGTGTCCAGTAAACAGCAAAATGTCATTACACTGTTTTCCAGTTTCCCATCATGGAACACATCATCATCAGGTGGCATCTCCTAAACAGGATATAGCAGTCATCACAGCCTTTCGAAACTTCTGTCGATCTTTAGCTAGTCTTCCTGCTTCTTTTACTGTCATATTCAGATGGTCTTTGATGGCTTACGTCCATCTTCCTGTTGATCTACTTCTTGGTTCGTCTTCCTGGCATCATCCCCTCCAGTACGGTCTTAACTAGGCCGTCATGGCATTTAATACGTCAAAAATATGACTCAAAGTCACAGTCTGTTGTTGATTTTGTTGATCTTCAGCTCTTTCCAAAAAGAATATATTTTCATCCCTCTCCTTTTCATTTCTTTAGGATGATTGGTCATCGTTTTGGTCCATGTTATTCTGAGGATTGTTCTGTAACATTTTGTTTCATCATGCTGCTATTTTATTTTTCCCTTTGTTGGTGGTTGTCCTGGATTCACACCCATATATTGCCACTGGGAATGTGCAATCTCTTAGGAATGTTAGTTTTGTTGTTTTTCAGCAGCTCAGCCATATGTTTTTAATTTGTATCAGCTTCTTTGTCCCGATAGCCAACCTCCATCTGACTTCTTCATAGCAATCACTGTTACTGTTGATAAGAGAACCAAAGTATTCAAAAATAATAAGGCATTCAATAAGAATACAATGATTTCAAAACGTCTTGTACTTACTGTTGATAAGAGAACCAAAGTATTCAAAATAATAAGGTATTCAATAAGAATACAATGATTTCAAAACGTCTTGTACTTACTGTTCTGACCAAGATCGTGATGTCCATGTCGAACCAGAAACACAGCGTCACCACAGTCGTTATTTTCATCTCTTACAGCTGGTGTGCTGTTTCTTTGAGTTCTGGCCAGTGTAAGTTTCAAAGTTACTGGGTCAGCAACTCTGCTAAATGACTCAAGTCATTATATTCTCAGTGTCAGTAATGATAATAGACTTGACGTCTTTACTGCTGATCTTTTCTTGGCTGATGTTTACCGCTGTTGTTGTTGCAGTTGCTGTTGGGATCTCTGTCAAGGCTTGCTTGCCAAGGAAGAAAGCTACTGGGGGCACTGAAATAGTTCAGATAAGTGGTAATCATATAATTTAACACAATTTCACAAACTGTATGTAGCCATCAACAAACCCTCTAGCCAGTGCTGTTAATAATAATAATCAAAACTGATAACAGATTCTAGCTTCTGGTTATCAATAATGATACTTATAACAAAAATAATTTAGAATCAAGAATAATCAAGAATTAATAATGACTTTTGGTCGAGTTGTGACTTTATATGTTGGCTCACTTAAATCTTCTTCTTCTTCATTGTTAATTCTCAAACTCCCTCTGGATCTCTCATGTAGCAGACAATGGTCCCACTAGATTTCCAGGATGATGTAATCAAGATAATGGAACTGCGTTGTGTCATCGTGTTATTTGCGCCATTGACCCGGCACATCTTTCGGCGGACACATTTAAATATAAACAAACACAGACTGAAAAAATAATTTGTGTGCGATTGTCTTAGCCAGAACAGAAAATTAGTACAAAAAGATGAAATTTGTATCAGATTTGGACATTCCTGAGTAGTGATGTAAACTGGACAGTTTTAGAACCTCTGGACTCTGCAAACCGAAATGTTACGTTTTGTATATCATATATCACTTTCCATTACGGTTTTGAGTTTCTGTTTTATTTGTTATTACCAGCAACTCTGTGATAGAATTATTCATGCACCGATTATATAAGCCTTGTTACTTCTTCATACTGAACGCTCTACCGGTGCATGATCCGGTAGCTAGGTTTCCAAGGAAAATATATCAGTCAGGAGCTATGGGGCATTCCATGTGAAATATTTGGTTCTTCGCAGACAGTATTCATACTGTTAAACAGACAGATAAAAGACAAGCAAAAACACATTGCTATAAGTCTCAGCAATAATACATCTTTATTCGAAATAATATATCTGTCCATCCCATCCAACCATCCATCCATATCTATCTATCTATCTATCTATCTATCTATCTATCTATCTATCTATCTATCTATCTATCTATCTATCTATCTATCTATCTATCTATCTATCTATCTATCTATCTATATATATATCTATCTGTCTGTCTGTCTGTCTGTCTGTCTGTCTGTCTGTCTGTCTGTCTGTCTGTCTGTCTGTCTGTCTGTCTGTCTGTCTACCTACCTACCTACCTACCTACCTACCTACCTACCTACCTATCTATCTATCTATCTATCTATCTATCTATCTATCTATCTATCTATCTATCTATCTGTCTGTCTGTCTGTCTGTCTACCTACCTACCTACCTACCTATCTATCTATCTATCTATCTATCAATCTATCTATCTATCTATCTATCTATCTATCTATCTATCTATCTATCTATCTATCTATCTGTCTGTCTGTCTATCTGTCTGTCTATCTGTCTATCTGTCAGTCTGTGTCTATCTATCTATATATCTATCTATCTATCGAATCAAGCAGAACCATAGTCCTGACAAACACTCACTAGTGCCGAAGTCGGAGATAGCAGGCCGAGAGTCGCATGGACAAGCATGATATCACGCAACATGATTAAATAACATGTATTCACAACAACAACAAAAATCCAAAAATATATTTAGCTATCTAGCTGTCCGTCCGTCCATCCTTCTCTCCTACTTCATGACCATTAGTCCGTTCCTCTACCTGCCTCTCTATCTGCCTGCCCAGATATGTGTCTGTCTATCTGTGTGTCTTCCTACCTGCCTGTCTATCTGTCTCTCTGTCTAACTATCTTTCTGCGTCTGTCTCTCTGTCTAACTATCTGTCTGCCTGTATGTGTTTATATCTGTATATCTGCCCGTCACTTCGTCTTTTTATCCTAATCTGCCTTACTGTCTCTCTCTCAATATGTATAAATATGTAATCCCATTTGTTCTCTGAATATCTGCCTCTTTGGTGTATCAGCATATTTATTTTTCAAATCTCCGTGGACTCTTTCCGATATATATTTCCTTGTTCTTCTGTGTTCTCAAATCTTTATCAATCGTAGTTTTTATTCCTGCAGCAATTTCTCATTTTTTTTCGGTTCACTGTTTATGAACTTATGTACTATTTATGGAATTTGTTTTAGCAATTTTTCTTTCTGTGGAGTTGAGTAGGTATTCTCGTGAGTTGAGTAGGTATTCTCGTGAGTTGAGTAGGTATTCTCGTGAGTTGAGTAGGTATTCTCGTGAGTTGAGTAGGTATTTTCGTGAGTTGAGTAGGTATTCTCAGGAGTTCATTAGGTATTCTCACGAGTTGAGTAGGTATTCTCGTGAGTTGAGTAGGTATTCTCGTGAGTTGAGTAGGTATTCTCGCGAGTTGAGTAGGTATTCTCGCGAGTTGAGTAGGTATTCTCGTGAGTTGAGTAGGTATTCTCGCGAGTTGAGTAGGTATTCTCGTGAGATGAGAAATTATTATTGAGTGAAAACCATCAAGATGCACAAACAAAAACTGATAGATTAAAATTCATCGCTGGACAAATAGTTCGTTTAATCAATATATCAAAAACAAAAATTATGGACTTTACCGATTCGCCATGTAAGGGAACAGACTAACGGTGGTGCAGTAGGAAAGAAGAATGGACGGGCGGACAGAAAGGTAGATAAATAGATTTTTGGATTTCTGTTGTTGTTGTGAAGTGTAAAACGGGGTAATAAAGTGTTGTGAAGTGTAAAACGGGGTAATAAATTGTTGTGAAGTGTAAAACGGGGTAATAAAGTGTTGCTAATAATATGAAAAAAACATAGGCACACACACAAATCGACGAATTCATTTAAATGGACAACAAATTCAAAAAGTACACAAATTTTCCTATCTAGGAAGCATATTAACACTCGACGGTGATGTCATGACAGAAATTACAACTCGCATTGCATTAGCATCCAGTGCCTTTAGCAGTGTCAAAGATATGGAGATCAAAGTCAAACAGCACACTCACGAACATTTCGCTTATTTAATTTCTGCTTCATTCCATTGCTGTCATATGGATGTGAGAGCTGGAAAAGTTCTTTATCTTCAGAAAATAAACTATTGAGTTTCGAAAACAAATACCTTCGTAAGATAACTAACACCCACTGGAGCGAATTCAAATCGAACAACAAAAAAGTCATGGAAGAGACACATCAAAACTACATCACAGATGTTATTAGAAAACGCCGTTGGTCCTACATCGGACATGTCCTACGCTCAGATACTAACAGAATACACCATCAATCTGTTGCATGGTACCAACAGCCAGAAGAGCCAGGGGTGGACCAAAGGAAACACTCAGCAGAACAATACTTAGAGAAATTAAAACAAACAATATGCATTCTATCTATTCAAGAACTGCACAAAATAGCTTTGAACAGACATAATTGGAGAGATTTGACCTCTGCCCTATGCGCTAACTTCAGCGCTAAAGGAAAATGAATGAATGATATATATATATGTATGTATAATAAATCTGAACTATCTCACCGGGCTGTTTTGACTGATAATAGACCTATGTAACATATAATATACATAGGTAACTTATAATATATGTAGGTAGCTTACAATATACCTGTGTAACATAACACACATCTGTAACATATACTATAATAGACATCTGTAACGTGCATTCTATGGGCTGCACAAAATATTGTTTAATAAACATGAAAATATAAGAATACCACAATCAAATTTCACTGACCTCCGGAATCATTTTTCTGGCAAGACATTTGTTACATCAGTTACTGGTAGACCTTTGTTACATCAGTTACGGCTCCGTCAGTTACTGCTCCATCAGTTACTGCTCCATTAACATTTACAGTACACATGTAACAACTGTAGTGAGATCATAAAATGTCACATTTAGATGATAAATTGTCACATTACGAATTTATATTGTCAGACTTGTGTACTCTAAGCTTTACATTTGCAATTTATATAAATAATCTATGTTCAGATTAATATTTATATAAATAATGTATGTTCAGTTGAACATACTGTCTAGAGCGTAGTTTTCTTCATGGATGTTTGATATATATATTATATATCTATATATTTGAATATATCTATTCATGATTCTGGGTTCGTTGATTTGGTACAGCTAGTGACATTTTTAAACGATCATGTATCCAATGTCGTCTTTGTACTTTCCTCAGATTCCATCAGCCATGCTTCCATCAGCCATGCTTCCATCAGCCATGCATCCATCAGACATGCTTCCATCAGCCACGCTTCCATTAGCCATGCCATCCGTTACTAGTATTTTTTCATTCTGGTATAAGAATATTAGTAATATAATAATAAGTAAAATGTATGCAAGTCCACAAGAGCCACAACTTCCAACAGTAAAACCACACGAGCCACAACTTCCAACAGTAAAACCACAAGAGTCCCTACATCCAATAGTAAGACCACAAGAGTCACTACTTCCAATAGTAAGACCAAAAGAGTCACTACATCCAATAGTAAGACCACAAGAGCCACTACTTCCAATAGTAAGACCACAAGAGTCACTACTTCCAATAGTAAGACGACCCGAAGTTGCAAATTAATTGTACAATCCATAGGTTTCCTTGATCAACTTTTCCGTGTGAACGTCAATAGTGTCGTTCTTAATCGTCGTATGTGGATGTAAATGTTATTGAAAAATTCATTTTGGTCGAAACGTCAATGTGAGTGTGTTATTATGTGTATTTCCGTTGATTAGCAAAACTTCATTACCCTGTTCCGAGTTTCGTATGTCGGATTTCAGTTTTGCTGCAGTTTAGTTCGTGTTATCAATTGATTTTGTAAGCAGACATGATTCAATGTAAAGACAAACGATCATCAGGGGACGATCATCTGAGAACGGTCGAAGGTGGAAGAAACTGGATAACATGAAAAAATAGTGGACATCAATCAATCAATAATTTACTCAATAGTCAAATCGAGTGTCGTATGAGATCATGTTTCTTCACAACTCTTGTCTCGTGTTGTTAATAAATTCCATTGGTGACATTTTTTGTGCCACAGTGATAACCCATCCAGATATCTCTCGTTGTCTTCTTCTAACTCTTCTGCCCTTGATCTTTCCAGTGTTTACTAAATGTTTACACTTTGCTATTCTCATCACTTTCTCTAAAAATCTTAACATGGACATATAACACATGTGTGTTACAAGGAACGGCTGAGGGTATACGAAGAAGAAGATCAGGGAAAAGTGAGGATTGATAATATTAAATATTGCACGTGATTAAGGTTCTTTCTATATATCTATTCACTAAACCCTTTGTTGCCTTTCAGCGCCAGGGGGTAGAAGAGTTCTCTAGAGATGGCCCTCGTGTGTGCTGAGTATATTGTGGAGTTTGTCGCCTCTATAATTTCGGTGATTCATCGTTTTCGTGGTCGGACTCTAGGTCTGCCTTCACTGTATCTGTGTAGCATAGTTTCGTGGTCGGACTCTAACTCTGCCTTCACTGTATCTGTGTAGCATAGTTTCGTGGTCGGACTCTAAGTCTGCCTTCACTGTATCTGTGTAGTATAGTTTGCTGTGGTATGCTGTCTGGTGGTAGTCTGCTGATTAAGATTCTTCACACTTTAGCAAGAACAGGTAAGCTTTACGAAATTTTTGCTGTTGATGGTTCCATGGTGACACCCTTACGATCTTGAAGAGTTATGGGTTTGATGATGATGATGCTGTATACACAGTTGAAGATTGGCAACACCGCCTTGTGTACATGTGTACATGTGTACATGTGGACATGAATCTCAGACAACAGAGCATACTCTTCGTCAATGCCCGGAATATGAAATGCCGAGGCAAATACACTGGTTCAAAAAAACAATAGAGGATAAAAACTCACAGATTTCTGTACTAGTTACAAAATACAATCAAGTTTAGAAAAATAACAAATATAATAACTTCAGATATAGGCACGTCCCAAATGAACGAAACAAGAAAAAAAGATGCTCCTATAGGGATGTAAATTTATGATCACAAGTTTCATTTTACCTGCAACAGGTGACGTATAGTGAGACAAACTACCACCTTGTCATCCACATTGCAAACTGAATATTCTTTGAAAACAACGACACGACAACAACACAACCCTCTAGAGCTCTTCGCGTCTGCTACAACAATCTGTTCTACCACCTGTCTTCCATTGGTTCATAAATAAATATAATTTGCTATAAATTGTTAACCATTTAACTGCATCTCTCAACTTTGTCACTGTTGGACATCACAGTCCATGTCCAACGTTTATGAAAATAATATAATAAATATCCAGATCTGTAACGGGAAGGTAAAGAGTATGTCTCGAACAGTTAAATTACCAGCTACAAACTCCGCTGGTGGCCATACAAGTAAATTCAAGTTTGTGGTTGGTCAATTACGGAAAACATGTTTACTTGTATTGCGAAGCGATTCGGTGCTGCTAGAACGGACGTGGTTTAATTCGTGTCAATTGATGGCCATAGTGTTTTCGGATCGTTCAAAATACAATGGAAGCCTATTTGACTAAAATATCGCCTATAAAATCACTACAGCCGAAATATGCTGGATCGATAGGTACATTTTTAATAGGAAGTTTTACCTTTTTCTCATATATACTGGTAGTAACTGTTGCAGAAAATCTTACTTGGGATACAGGTTATGAAGTTCTACTGAATGACGACTGACACACTATCACTGTTGGATGCTTACGTGAAAAATATATAAAACAAAATACAGGATATAATCATACAAATGACAATACACAGGACATAATCGACGTTTCGAATCAAAAGGCATTTGTCATGATACGCACATAACATAAAAAGACGACGAGTAGAAATGACTACACCACAATAAACGTGTCCGATTGAAATATAGGTGTGAGATACCGCTAAAATCTTAATCTTAAACCTTAAACTAATCAGAAAATCTTAACTAGTTAAAACATATATTAACTGCACTTGTATAAAACAACCAGATCTGAAAAGGTTAATCTGCTAAAACCAGTGATATATTTATATAAGGTATATTACATGTATATAAGATATACTGGTGATCTGAATAAAATGCATTGAGCAGTCTGTGCAGGAAGAATGACCTACGAATATCCTTCAGTGAGTCCATTAGAATTAGTCTTGGGGTAGCCAAAATAATGATGGATTTTATTTCACTTGTCGCGCGTAAAAAAAACTAGCACGATAGGATTACGAATAATAAACTTTGGTAGGATCTTTGTTTTTGATCAAGTTCAGTCAGAGGTTCTCCCTCATGTGATACGGGAGGTTCTCACATTGGTGATGTTAAAGGGTCTCATTAGTATGATCATTTAAATACGGACAATCATGGTCGCAACTTAGAAAGAATGATGGTCAATCAACGGTGTACTGGAACCGTCAGTCAACGTGTAATGGCGGATGCACAAGGAGAGATCTGAGCGCCTATGGACTTGTCCGGAGTGCAGTGACGATGATCCAACGGCTAACTAATTAATGTGATGTTAGTAATTTTTCACTTGCGTGATGGTCTCACATTTTTAATGCACAAGGGTCCTCACTCGTGTGATATCAGAGAGTGTCGTGTGCTGCTGTAATCCAGATACTTGGAGTCAGGAGCTGGAGAACGGTTTGAGGAAGGGGGTTCCACATTGAGGCAAACCATGTCGATAAATAAATTGAAAAGTCAGAATAATAATTAGAGAGGACAAGAAAAACGACATCGACAACAAGTGCAAGAAAACTGAACAACTACACGAAAAGGGGATACCAGAATAATGTTTAAAGAGGCAAAAACATTGCCAGCAAAATTTTAATCAACCACACCAGCCATTGAAGACAAATCCAGAAACACATTAACAGAAAATAGAGACGTTCAGAACTGGTGGATGGAATACTGTAGGGAAATGTACAAAGATCCAAATATAGACATAGACTCAAACACAGCTAGACACACAGAATTTGAACCACAACCCGTCATAGAAGAAGTTGGACATTTAAAAATTTAAAAAATTGGCAAGTCACATGGATGCAATTAATTGATACGAGTAGTAGGAGAACCAATGTCCAGATCGAACATTAACAGATCTCTGTGTTAACATATGGAAAAGTGAAATATGTCCAAAACTTTGGAAAAGAACAGTATATATATATATATATATATATATATATTCCGAAGAAAGGGAAACTTTGGAAGCTGCTCAAATTATAGATCAATTGTGCTGATCATTCATGCCAGAAAGATATGGACTGAGAAATCAATATAGTTCAGGCAGGTTTTAGAAATAACAGAGGTACTAGGGATATCTCCAATATGTGCAATATAATAAAGAATTGCAGAGAGTTCAATGCAGACATATACACCAGTTTGATAGACTACACAATGCAGACATATACACCAGTTTGATAGACTACACAATGCAGAAATATACACCAGTTTCATGGACTACACAATGCAGACATATACACCAGTTTCATGGACTACACAATGCAGACATATACACCAGTTTGATAGACTACACAATGCAGACATATACACCAGTTTGATAGACTACACAATGCAGACATATACACCAGTTTCATGGACTTCTCAAAAGTATTTGCTACGTAATGCTCCAGAAATTATGGAGAATAATGGAAGACATTCTCTTCTCACACCATCTAATATCGCTCATTAATATTCTTTATCAGGAGCAGCATGCTTCTGTCAGCCTCGGGGTAGAAATGTCGGACTTGTTTATCCAAAAATAAGTGTCAGACAGGGATGCATACTCTCACCATACCTGTTGAACACATATGTAGGAAACATCATGTAAAATGTGCGAAAAGACTCACATTATGAACAATTTCAACCCCTTAATTTCGAAAGACATGAGATTGCAGAAATTAGGTATGCAGATGACACGACACCAATATCAAGAAGTCCCACGGGCTTAAAACAAATTATTATGTCAGTGAAATATCATTAGGAGACACCAACTAGTTTCCTGAAGGCAAAAAAACGAAAAAAATAGTTTATATAAACAGAAATTAACTCAAACCTCCAATAGCCATTGACAAATAACAATCAGAAAATGTTAGCCACTTTGAATACCTCGTGTCAACCATCAATATCACTGGAGATTGGTCATCAGAAATCAGTTAGCAATAGCCTTAGAAAGGATCTATGGCAAGTGGCAAACAGAAAAACAAAGTTACAACTATTAACGCAGCTATATTGTTCTAGTGGCAACATATCGTTGTGAGACATTGACACCCGCAATGGAAAACATAATCGGCATTCGAAATGAAATGTTACAGAAAGGTCATAAGAGTATCATTAACAGAAAGAAGAACTAACGCAGACGTCCGCACAGATCTGAACATAGAAGTAGATTGGCTCCTTAAAACTATCAAAAACATAATCAAACATATTTCGGACATGTAACAAGACACAATGGTTTTGAATCATGGCGGGAGAAAGTTCCGGGAAAGAGAACAAGAAGCAGATCAAGACTATGATGGACACAGGATATCAAAGACCTTCTGAAATATGACAGTAAAAGAGGCTGGACCAGCTTGCACAGAACCGAGAGGCTTACAGAGCGGCAGTGAAGACAACGTTCTGTAAAGCACACGTCATATAGATATATGTTATATGTTTCTCACATTATGATGTTAAAGTGTGCCATTAACGTGATGTCAGAATTTATTCAGCCAAGTTCAAATCATGAAATATGGAAGTACACATCTCACAAAGCCTCCTTAGTCGCCTCTTACAACATTCGTGACAGTGGATAGTGTTAATACCCTTTATTCCCTTTTCATGACATATTAACATAACGGTAGTTATCAGTGTAGAGTAGGTCACTTCGTGATCGTTTATCATTGGTGTCTCTGTAAAAACTTAAGTGTATTACCATTGAGTATTGATTACGTGGGTAAGGAGCGTCTGCTATGGATGTACACCAGTAATTAGCAGAATTAGGGCCCACAAATTCTTTATTTCTAGCCCACCGGGCTGATATAAAAGTACCATATTTAATAGTCTCAGAGCTAAGGAGAAAACGACTTGGAACTTTTAAAGGATTATAAAAAAAAAACAACGTTTTTGGCCCGTATGTATGTAGGCAGCTTTCCGTCTTTCCAGACGATAGTACTATTGTTGTGTTATAAGAAATATAATCTCCGATACATGGCGATGATGGATGTGACTCACAATAACCAATCTGAGCTATACATTGAGTATTCCACAGTATGTAAAATGAATCGTATGCCTACTTGCACCATCGTGTTCTTTTGCGTATATTCTTATAACAATCACAAAAGAACACGATGGTGTTCTTTTGATTATTTGAAGCAAAATTGTATTGTCTATATATGTTATCCATGTTTACAAGAAGACCTATCGGCCCTTGTATAACAAATACGGATATTATGTTATGTGTTTGTTGTTACTGAGGATATTTCAATACCTGTACGGGATGTTTGTTGTTGTTGTAATAGTCCTTGTCTCGATTGGTTCGTTCGGGTGACTTTGTGTTCACGGTTTGAATGGCTTGATGAAATCGCATCTTTTTTTGGAGATGCGGTTAGTCAAGTACTGAAAAACGCGTGTGCAATAGTTGCTAGGCGATTTGGTGCCGTAGAACGGACTGGTTCAATTCCCGTTAGTCTCAAGAATTCGTGTATTCTTAGACATTTAGCTCTTGAATTAGCTGCTATCACTTTACCCCGTGTATTTATACCCTTACTTATCTTTCTCCCTGAAACATTATCCATGAAATCCTGCTTTCAGGATTATGTACCAATGTCTGTTTCACGCATATCACATTTTAATACGGCTTAGTACCGGAGTAATAATGCTATGAGAATTTTTTTTTTAATTCAATAAGTTCAGACAGACCAAACAAAGTAGCCACACATTGCTGGACAGTTTGAGAGCGATTGTAGAATGAAGAACAGAACAACGAGATCAAATGTAGAATCGCTTCAAATATCTTACTACATTGAAATGAATGATAGTACTTACGCCAAACACACGCTTGATGAGTTTTACGGTGAACGTACAGACTATCGGACTATCAAGTGCCAAGCCGAGTGGCGTAGGCGATCATGTTTCTCCACGACTAACTGTCTCTTGTGTTGTCAATAAGCTCGGTTGGTGACCTTCTCCCGAGTCATAATACTAGTCCATCCAGCAACTTCTTTCTTTGTCGTCCCCTGTACCTATCAGACTATATGGTATTGGTACGATCATATACAAATAAATTTATACAAGACATTTTCAACGTTTCAAACTTGACACCTTAGGTGTGGAGATATCCTTAATGATACCATAAGGGGTTGCCGCTATTTTGCTGAGATCTTATAATTCTTAGTTTCCCAGTGAAACAATTCATCTGGGTGCTTCCAGATGATAATTATAATTATAAGCTTCGAGGCGAATTTTTTTCTTGGGAAGCTACGAAAAGGAGGATCTACACCAAATGGCGGTGTTTTTTCATCATATCCTTAAGAATACCTCCGCAGCTAAGGGGTTTAAGATTTCCTTCAAGAAAATACAAAAGAAACACTTAATACACAGCAAAACAGTAAAAATAATGGCACTTTCACAAAGCATTTGTGTGTTTGTTTGAGTTCCCCAGAAATTACGAGTGATTAACTCTTACTTCCTGAGTGCAATGGGAAAGTTTCATCACAAAGAAGTAGACGGCAGACATTAAACAGCAAAGACGACCAAGATAGCAATGACGTACACAAGTATTGCCATAGAGACGCGCATTTAAAAAGAAATAAAAGAGAATGAGACCATCATAACATAACTATACCTGAAACAATATGAATGACAATACAGCGAAGGCCCCACTCACCAAAATCTAAATAAATGAATGATCGGAATTAAGACCAAAAGGCTTAACTTAAAGGCTATTTACTTTGGCGATTTTTGAAAAACATATTTACTTATCAATATTTCCCTTTTTGTGTTTGGCTACAAATTGTGTGCCGTGTTCTTTTGTGAATATTACCTAATTTATAAACAATGTCTATTCTACTTATGTATAAATCTAGAATGAAGAATACATGTTACAAACAGGCATATGATAATATTTGTCTCATGATGTCTAAGTGGAAACTTTCGTACAATACTCAGACTTGGCACAGCAAACAATGACAACATAGATTTTCGTGGTAGCAAAAGTCGATGGGACAATAATTTAACAGAAGATTTAGTTACTACATACTGAAAAGTAACATTTATAATTTTACTATGCACAAAACTTGACAGTAACCTCATTGTTATGTCTAAAGAAAGCTTCATCATCATCAGGTGCCATGCCGTGTGGCGTAGGCGGTCATGGTCTCCACAGCTCTCTATCCACAGTATTATGTATCAAAGTCGTTGTTGTTTCTTTGCCGTGCCAGGTTGTCAAACTGTCTAATATTTTCTCACGTTGTCGCCCTCTGTTTCTGGTGCCTTCAATCTTGCCTGTTGTGATTATGTTTTCTAAACCTGCCTGTCTCATGAAGTGGCCAAAAAAAGAAGATTGCCTTTTTCTTATATTCTTGATTAAGGTCCGTTTCGCATTTAACTCTTTTAACACCTCTAAATTAGTTTTTCTGGCAGTCCATGGTATTCTCAGCATTCTTCTGTAGAACCACATCTCTGTTGCCTCCAATCTCCCACTTTAAGAAAGAAAGAAAGCTTAGACTCTCCAAATAACATTAGAAGAAATAAAATTAAGTTAGCAATAACATATATTTGTCAATGTGAGATTACTGTAAGATTACTGTAAGATTACTGTGAGATTAATGTGAGATTATTGTGAGATTAATGTGAGATTAATGTGAGATTAATGAGTAATTGCTAATTGAAGAGAGATAATACAATTTATCTTGTATGATGCGTGATGTTTTATAGAAAGGTGACAATCTTGAAAATTCTGCATGTATAAGTAATTTATAATAAAACCCATAACACGTCAGGGTCTTAGGGATCACACACTGGAGACATCAGCACAAAAAGCTCTACAAACAACTCTTCCTTCAGCCATTCGAAGGAGTGTAGAAAATTCACGCCCAGACCATTCCTTGATGTCATCTATCCAGAATTTTCTCTTATCTCCTCTCCTCTGTCCCCCCTCGACAGTTTGTTGTAAAATAATTGTAGAAAGTGAGTCGTGTCTGGTTACATGTCCAAACCAAATACATTTACACCGTTTCACAACTGTCAAAAGTGGTTTTTGATATCATGCAAGTTTGTTTATTTGCTACCAGACATATATATTTTGTCTTGTGTTCTGGATACTTAATTCTTAAAAAACGTCTGTAGCACTTGTATTCGAAAGCCTAAATTAATCTTTCTGTGTCTGCATTGAGTATCCAACTTTCACAACCGTATACAAGTATACTTAGCACTAGAGATCTGATACAGATTTATCTTTACTGTAATACTGATCTGACTTTTCCATATCGTATTCAACCTTGCCATGGCAGCCATCACCATCACGAGTCTTAGCTTAATCTCATTTCCCGAGTTGTCATCCTCACATATTTGTGACCCGAGAAGTTTGAAGATGGTAATTTCTTCAAATTTATGACCGTTTAGCCGGATATTCTTGGGATCTTGCTTGATTCACAAGTCACCAATATCTTATTTGTGTCAATGATAATTCCCATGCCATAAGTCCGACTAACTTCTTTCAACTTTAAGATGAGTTCCTAGAGTTCAGATTCGGGACCAGCCAACAGATCTTCGGCATAACTCAAGTTATACATAATTTATATAAAATTTCAAAATTGTACCCTATTTGGCCATTTCTAAACCAACAATTTGATCATAAACAGTACCAACCACTTGGCAGCCCTGACAGATTTTCTAAGAAGTTTTACATTTGAACATGTCTTATAATGAAGCAATAAACCTCAGTGGAAATGTTAATTCCGATATAGGATCTCTTACATGCATTTCTCCCAGGATCAGAATTCACTATTAAAGCCTTTATTAATAGTAGTGAAGTCATGATTCCCTGTATTCCGTGTTTAGGAATATTTCAGTTACAATTGTAGAAAAAAAGATAGGAAATTGAATTTTTTCAATAACTCACGTCAGAGGACAGCGGAAATGTCATTTTATAAGATACAAGACCATGCACGTGATAGTGCTGAGAGAAATTCATTGAAATATACTATGAGTTAGTTATTTAGTAGTTAGTTAGTAGTTAGTTAATAGTTAGTTAACTAATTAGTTAGTTAAGTTTGTTAATTAGTTAGGTGTGTGACTGCCTGGCTTATTTTGTTTGTTAGTTGGTTGATTTCTTGGTTAGTTAGTTGTGTGGCTGGCTAGTTAGTTAGTTAGTAAGACAATTAATTAATTAGGTAGTTAGCTAGTTGATGATTTGCTGGTTGATTGGTTTGTTCGTTGTGTGGTTGGTTGGGTTGTTCGTTAGTTTGGTGCTTGGTTGGTTTGTTCGTTGGTTAGTAGGAAGATTGGTTGGTTGGTTAGTTGGTTGGTTGTTTAATTAGTTAGTTGGTTAATTGGTTGCTTGGTTAGACAGTTAATTAGCCAGGTAGTTAGCTAGCTGTTTATTGGTTGGTTATTTATCAGGTTAATTTGTTTGTTGTTTGGTTGCTTGGCTGGGTTGTTCGATTGTTAGTTAGTTCGTTGATTGGTTTTTTTGTTCCATAGTTGGTTGGGTTATTTGGTGGTAGGTTAATTAGTTGATTGGTTTGTGTGTTCGTTGGTTAGTTGGGTTCTTCTCTGATTGGTTGGTTAGTTAGATAGTTAGTGCAGTTAGCTATGATCACCGCACACAGGACACATCTTTAGGTCTTCCGATCTTAGAGACTAGCAACACTATTGCCTGCCATGCTTGTCGTAAACAGCGACTAAGAAGGCTTTGTGTGTGGAGTTGGCTACCCCATCGACAGAACGCCGTCTAGTAAATGTATTTAGAGGCAAGAATCGACAGAACGTCGTCTAGTAAATATATTTAGAGGCAAGAATCGACAGAACGCCGTCTTGTAAATGTATTTAGAGGCAAGAATCGACAGAAAGTTGTCTAGTAAATGTATTCAGAGGCAAGAATCGACAGAGCGCCGTGTAGTAAATGTATTTAGAGGCAAGAATCGACAGAACGTCGTCTAGTAAATGTATTCAGAGGCAAGAATCGACAGAGCGCCGTGTAGTAAATGTATTTAGAGGCAAGAATCGACAGAACGTCGTCTAGTAAATGTATTCAGAGGCAAGAATCGACAGAGCGCCGTGTAGTAAATGTATTTAGAGGCAAGAATCGACAGAACGTCGTCTAGTAAATGTATTCAGAGGCAAGAATCGACAGAGCGCCGTGTAGTAAATGTATTCAGAGGCAAGAAATAAAAGTAATCTTGACATCTTACAAAAGTCAATCACCACCAGATACTACAACAGCACCTGACACAATATGATCCGGCTATCGTTGTAAGCAAGAACAAGAAAACGTGGGATGGACCGTATCAAAGTTATTTACAACAGTCATGGAATCAGAACAACATATCTAACTCATCTGACACTGAAGAGTCAACCCCTACATTTAAACTTAATACTCTGGTGGTCGTGATGAGTGGATTACCAGAACCGCGACCTTTACTATTTCTTATGATTTGAAGTTCAGATACCACAGAAACAGCACTCGCGGTTGAAAGCAGTTTATGTCATATAACAACTTTGTGGCGGCGGGGTATAGAGCGCTATTCTGACGACCACTATGTTGGGTTCGAATCTCGTCGCAGTCAATTGTGCATCATGACCGTTCAGAAAGCAATGGCAAAATATTAAATTGTCAAAAAATTCACTACAGTAAACACTGCTAGTTGATGACAGCATCCTGAAAAGGATATGCTATCAATTTTCATTTTTAAAATGGCTACATCATAGACCAGAATTTATACAGCAGACAATACATCATAGACCAGAATTTATACAGCAGACAATACATCATAGACCAGAATTTATACAGCAGACAATACATCATAGACCAGAATTTATACAGCAGACAATAAATCATTGACCAGAATTTATACAACAGACAATGCATCGACCAGAATTTATACAGCAGACAATGCATCGACCAGAATTTATACAATAGACAATTCATCGACCAGAATTTATACAATAGACAATGCATCGACCAGAATTTATACAGCAGACAATACATCATAGACCATAATTTATACATTAGACAATGCATCGACCAGAATTTATACAGTAGACAATGCATCGACCAGAATTTATACAGTAGACAATGCATCGACCAGAATTTATACATCAGACAATACATCATAGACCAGAGTTTATACAGCAGACAATGCATCATAGACCAGAATTTATACAGCAGACAAAACATCATAGACCAGAATTTATACAGTAGACAATGCATCATAGACCAGAATTTATACAGCAGACAATGCATCGACCAGAATTTATACAGCAGACAATACATATGGGAATAGGAAGATCCAAGTGTAGGACTAAAGTTCTAGGTAAGAGAACAAAAGGCAGACCAAGACTACGATGGACACAAGATATCGAAAACTTCTTAACAAGACACCGTGGATGCTGGACAGATTACATGGAATCGGGATGCTTATAGTGTGTCGGTTCTGTAAAGGACACACCCCATATACACAAGTATAGGACATAAGACGTTCAGACCGAGCTATCTTAAAACTCTAAAGCTCACGATGATTCCTTTCTTCGCCTCAATATAAGTCAATTCTCAGGACATTGTCCTATGAGAAATACGCTGCTATCCGCATATTAATCTGTCACCAACAGCTCGTAGGTGGGATGTGGTCACATTCATTCCAGTGGTTAGTGGCTATTGACACAAACTAACATAAACCCACTATAGAAAAAGGCAAGATACCAACCAAGCTGCATCATACGATCAGTAACGTGACAGAAGACAGTTATTTTAACAAGTTCTGCCAGAAGCCACAACTGTAACATAGAACGAGTAACATGACAGAAGACAGTTATTTTAACAAGTTCTGCCAGAAGACACAACTGTAACATAGAACGAGTAACATGACAGAAGACAGTTATTTTAACAAGTTCTGCCAGAAGCCACAACTGTAACATAGGACGAGTAACATGACAGAAGACAGTTATTTTAACAAGTTCAGTTAGAAGCCATAGCTACAAGACGATTGGGTTTAAAAAAAATACTCGCGCCAACCAGGTAACCACGTCACACGCCAACCAGGTAACCACAAAACACGCCAACCAGGTAACCACGTCACACGCCAACCAGGTAACCACGTCACACGCCAACCAGGAAACTAGGTCACACGAAATAAGTGTTCTCTGATATAATCAAAAAAATGATTCCTAAGTGGAAAGCGAGTGCTTCAGCCAAATAAGGAAATTTACCAGTAAACAAATAAACAAACAAACAAATAAACATAGACAAAATATGATCCATGTCGCACATATTCCTCCAACACAATCTCAGAGTGTGGTAGAACCATCCAGGCACACATAGGAATCATTAGTCGCAGCCAGACACATCGCAGACATCATCATCTGAATCATCACCCCAGCTGAGCTGTTAGTCGCAGCCAGACACATCGCAGACATCATCACCTGAATCATCACCCCAGCTGAGCTGAATGCTCATCGTCGAATATGACAGAGCAACACCATCCTTCCTGTCGCCTTTACTCTCCCATCATCCCATGTTCTGATACACATATCTCGATGAAGTATTTGACCCTGGTGCTGGTTCTAGTCGTAAAAAAATCTCAATGTCACTGGAAATAAATCCTATACCAGCGTTTCTCATCCTGTGTGAGACTGTGACATTGTGGAAAAAATTATAAGACCATGGTCCATTCCAAACAAATTATATATACTCATAAATAATATTGTGTGTACGTCCATCACATGATGATGATGTGTGTGTACGTCCATCACATGATGATGATGTGTGTGTACGTCCATCACATGATGATGATGTGTGTGTTCTTCCATCACAAGTGATGATGACCATTTTTTACATCCACTTTTGAAAATACAGTTAGAATTATGACCTTTAATAATAGTTCGTAGATGGCTAACGAGTCCTATTAGAGCTGTAAATGACCTAGGACAGTTCGGACATAGAATTACTACTGTAGACGGATCTTGGTCTATCCCTGACTTTCTAGCTACTCTCCACTGTTGAGCTGCAGCATTTCTCCTCTTCTCACCAGATGATGTGCTCTTTTTGATTGTACAAAGCCATGTAGATATATTTTGTTGAAGTTCTTCCCATGTATCGTGGTCTATTTCAAAGGCTTTCAGTGAGTTATTTAATGAATCATTGTAGCGCTTCTTTTGACCACCTTGAAAGCTTGTACCCTTATCCAACTCACCATACAGAAGTATCTTTGGCAGGCCATCGCCTGGCATACGCACCAAATGACCTGCCCAACGAATCTGTGTCTGTATTAGGATAGTGTGAATGCTGGGGATACGAGCTCTATCAATGACAGTGGTATCTGTAATCTTGTCTTGCCATCTGATGTTCATGACATTTCTGAGACAAGCTGCGTGAAAGTGATTGAGATTCCTCACATGACACCCATAAATAACATGAAATGTTTTTTTAAAAGCTAATGTGACCCTGTGGACATGTACAGCGGACCGTTGAGAAGCACACCCTACAATATGTTAGAATGCCAGAGGTCAGTCCATGGTAGCAATATTTTAGGCGCATAAAGGTGATCACACAAAACGCCATCTCACCGGAGCCACACACACAAAAAATGAAAAAAATAAAAAATGTTGAGAACCGTTTTCTATACTGCCATGTCAAACAGGCAATGGAACTGACTAAGAATCTCTGTGGAGACAATAAAACGTGATACTCTATTGGAGCGGATACATGAGACCTGGCGTGAAATCAAAGTGTGAGGTCACAGAGAACAAGAATATTGCAGTCAGTCCAGGTTAAAACACGTTTCATTCAATGAGTCTTCTTCTGTTCTTCCGCTAATTTTTCTGCTGTCAGTTTTTCTTATATGACTAGTAGTTCTGCTAATGATTATGTTCATGTTGAAGTCAGATGTGTCAGGCCGAGAGGAGTTTATATCGAATCATTCCCGTAAACCATGGAGCAGGGTTTTCCGTTATCTGGGCTACATCCCGCTAATTTGCAGGAGTTTGAGAACGAACGCAGAAGTAATGATTCTTATAGTTAGTTCTTCGATTAGTACGTCTTATAGTAGTTATGCTATTGATTCTATTAGTTCTCTTAAGTTAGTTCTTCGATTAGTACGTCTTATAGTAGTTATGCTAGTGATTCTGTTAGTTTTTATGTTAATTATCTTAGTTCTTCTTGTGATAGTTATATTACTTCTAGCAGTTCTTATTATGATCCTTACAATAAACTTGCGTCAAAAAATGGAAGAAGATAATGGTGTTTTCATATCACTGATAAAGTAAAGAATTTCCTATTGAAATCCATGGCTAAATACGCAAGTATTGTGTCTAGAAATTCTGAATAGATGATACTTTGGCAAAGTACTAGTTGTAAAGCTAATTGACACAAGATTAGAACACATTTCCGGTAGCGCATCATGGTTGTGAATCATGGACACTTAATAAAACAGTAGTAAAGAGAATAGATGCCTTTGAAATAAGATGCTACAGAAGAATATTGAGAATACCATGGACAGAATAAAAGACAAATCAGAAAGTGATCAGAACATTAAACGCAGAAGATGGTTGGTTCTTGAAGAACATTATAATAAGAGAGATGAGATATCTTTACCATGTGAACAACAAGGGAGAATTAATAATGGAAGGTATGATTGCTTAAAGCAGAGATCATCATCATCATCATTAGGTGCCACGTCGGCTGACGTAGACGATTATGGCTCTCCACAGCTCTCTCTCTCTCCAGCATTATTTATCAAGATCGTTGTTGCTTCCCTGCCGTGTCAGGTTGTCAAACTGTCTAATATTTTCTCACGTTGTCACCCTCTGTTTATGTTGCCTTCAATCTTGCCTGTTGTGACTATGTTCTCCAAACCTCCCTGTCTCATGAAGTTGCCAATAAAATGAAGATTGTCTTTTTCTTATATTATTGATTAATGCCCGTTTCACATTTGACTCTTTCAACACCTCCACATTAGTTTATCTGGCAGTCCATGGTATTCTCATGGAAAGCAGGAGGTAAGGGCTGCCCAAGACGTCGATGGATAAGAGACACCTCTCATTTGTTTAAACATGTCCTTGACTGAAACAGGTAAATTCGCGAAGAGTCGTGAGGACTTCAAAGATGAGGAGCTCAGACAATTGGGAGTTGAGAAGATCTATAATTAAGATTACGTTCGAGAACGAATATGTCAGCGGATATATGGTAGTTACACAACTGCTTCTTTTCATTTTCATTATGTTAGTTCACATCTTAGTTCTTATTATGTTAGTTCATATTTTAGTTATTAATATGTTAGTTCACATCTTAGTTCTTATTATGATAGTCATACCGCTGCTTCTGTTCATACTTATTATTTTAGTTTATATCTTAATTTTTATTATGTTAATTCATATATTAGTTCTTACTATGTTAGTTCATATCTTAGTTCTTATTATGTTAATTCATATATTAGTTCTTACTTATGTTAGTTCATATCTTAATTCTTATTATGTTAATTCATATATTAGTTCTTACTATGTTAGTTCGTATCTTAGTTCTTATTATGTTAGTTCATATCCTAGTTCTTACTGTGTTAGTCCATATCTTAGTTATTATTGTGATAGCTTAATACAGAGTAGTTAGTCCTTCTTATGTTAGTTCTTATGTTCCTCTTATGATAGTTTTGTGAATTCCTCTTATAATTGCTACTCTTCTGCTTCTATTAGTGCACGTTATAGTAGCTCTTATGTTAGTTCTTCCAATGGTAATTATGTAGCTGCTTCTGTTAATTTTTCTATTAGTATTTACTTCTGTTAGTTCTTCCTCTGTTAATTCATATATTATTATTTTCTTCTGTTAGTTCTTCCTCTGTTAATTCATCTATTATTATTTTCTTCTGTACGTTCTTATGTTTTTTACTTTTGTTATATTTTTTATATTAGTTAGTCTTCTGTTAGTTTTCTTTTTTCCATTTCTTCCTCTTCTAATCCTCCTATTTCTTCTGTTATTACTTATGTAATTTATTATGCTATTTTTTTCATGCCTTAGATCCTGTTAGATCCTGTCAAAATACAAATGCAGTAACCACTGCTTCCTCATCCCAAGATCGAGATGGAAGTTAAAAGACAAATGATTTACAGTATATTCCTACCAACACTGTGTTACCAGTGCCAAACCTGGTCTCTCTCATCTTCACATTACAGAAAGATAGTGAGATGAAATGCTTGAGGAAAGCTGCAGTGGTCTCCATGCTTGATTGATTATGAAATGAAGACATCAGGGAAATAATAAGTAAAAAACCTTGCACAGAAGACATAGAAAGGCAGCAGATCAAGTGGTTTGGCCACATTATGAGAATTCATCACGACAAGTTGCCCGTACAGGCATATAACCAAATGAGATCACGGTACAAATTCAGAGGAAGACCACGAAAAATATGGATTGAAAACGTCAGGGATATCCTGAACACGGTCATAACACAGCCGAGGCCACACATCTGGCCTTGGAACACAAGTTTGAGCTCCAATCACCTCCTACGCTTAACGGCAAGAGAGAATAGCAAACCACCTAGGGATAGATAACAGACCACCTGGGGAAAGATAACAAACCACCTGAAAAAAAGAACAAACCACCTGGGGAAAAATAACAAACCACCTGGGGAAAAATAACAAACCACCTGGGGAAAGATAACAGACCACATGTGGAAAGATAACAAACCACATGTGGAAAGATAACAAACCACTTGGGGAAAGACAATAGACAATATATATCCGATGCATGAATAAAATACCACCTATTATTTTTTATTACTTCTATATTTTATGTGTGGTATGTGCAATAAAAACTCAATTCTGTACACGTCGTGGCATCTTCTTTAGCAAAGATCCCTCACTTTTCGCAGCCTATAAGATTCCTTCCTTCGCTCCTTATCAAGAAAAAAATTGATTATCAAAATTGTGTATTTTTTACTACTCTCAAATTTTATTTCACATGTCAAGAAAATTGAATCTGTATTTATGCATTCATCTGTCTTACCTTATTCATCGAACTCTCACCTGTCCTACCTTGTTAATCAAACATCGCTCTATTTCAAACACATTATGAATGATATATTATCCACAAATATACTTCTTATATCGGATGATATGTATCTTATATGTATAAAAGATAAGATAAAATGTATGGTTACTTTCTTGAGTGGGAACATTTGATCAAAGTATCATTTAAATGAGAACAAACATGATCTGGTTCCTTTTCAAAAATAGAGTGTTCGTTTAATCAGTTTGTGTTTCGGATACATATTCACACACACACACACACACACACACACACACACACACAAATAACATTTACATTGTGATGTACCATATAAACACACCACCACACACATATATATATATATATACATATATGCATACATATGTAAACGTGTGTCTGCTCTAGGCAAAGAGGGAGATGTTTTTGGAGCGCCCCCAGTGCACATCGACAGATATGTCTAATAAATACATCTTCACATCACCTTCCACAATAGTTGCTTTTAGGAATGCAACCTGCTGTTCTATTCTTTACTTCAGAATTTATTTATTTACCTGGTCTGCCTTGCCTGACTGGTGTAAGGATAGTATACCTACCTGGTCTGCCATGAATGCCTAGTGTAGAGATAACACATTCTAACAAATTTTTATCTAAAATATTGTTAATTAGCTCATTATTTGACGTTCTTCCATGAGGACAATATTGTATTGATGTTCTGAGCAAAGTAGTAGATGTTCAAGACAGTGGTTTATGTTAACGAAGATGAATGGTGATGATAATGGTGATGATTGTGAAGTTTATGATGACAATGGTGATTATGATGACAATGGTGATTATGAGGATGATGTTGATATATATGATGATGTTGATATATATGATGATGTTGATATATATGATGATGTTGATATATATGATGATGTTGATATATATGATGATGTTGATATCTAGTATGCTGTTGATGGTGATTATACTGATAATGGTGGTGGTGGGGGTGGTAATGATGATGATGATGATTATGATGACGTTGATGGCCTGTCCCATCTTTACAATACTGAAGAAGGCCAATGTAAAATTTCAAATGGAATATGAGGCCGTCATAATTTCACACATGACAGCTTTTGGGTAAGTTTTATGAAGGAGTGTCTTGTCCATTTGCATTGACCCTCTATCGTTTCTGTTGATTCGTTCCAAGGGGAAAATGGGAGACAACGTCTCACATTATATCTGCTAGATTATTACGCAGTTCTTTCCCTTAGATACTATACATAATAAATGTATCCATGTCTTATCCGACTTACTATAATTTATGCATGTATTTTAACTTCGAAGAACGTGATAGCTGGATTACCATAACCGCAACTTCGCTATCGTTTCTGGTTGTAAAGCTCTGATATAAAATAATTGGACTAGCGTCCGCGGTTGAAAGTGTCGTACTTCTTCCTCACTAAAGATATACATCTTACTTAACTGTTATGTTATGTTATGTTCCTCCAGGGCCATAGGCGGCGCATAGGGCAGAAACCATAGCTTTCCATTTCTGTCTTTGTGTTGCCAGGTCTTTCAATTGTTGCGTGTTGTTTAGGTTCATTGACATGCCTTCTCTATTAATGGTTCTTCGTAGAGTTTCTCTAGGTCTCCCTCTTCTTCTTACTCCAGGTGGCACCCAATATAGTGATTGCTGGGGAATTCTTAGGCTGTTCATTCTAAGAACATGGCCGATGTAAGTCCAACGCCTTTGTCTAATGAAGGAAGATATATACTTACTTAACTAATCAACGAATAATGGCTTGCACAGTGGGTTATGAAATACTTGACGTGTCTCTGCCGGTCGTGACACTAGTTTTAACGATTGCCGCAATCAATACGCATCCGGACATTTAGACAGCACGGGCAAACTACTGAACGTATTTATATTGTCTAGAAAATCCCTATACTTGGACACTAACATGGACACCAACTAACGAACAAGAGAAAAAGCTTAATAAGCGTGAAATGAGATATCTAAGAAAAGCAGCAAACGGAACAAGAAAAGATCGTGTGAGAAATGAGGAGGATACAAGAACTGTTGAAACAATGTCTGTGGTCAAATATATTGAAAAGTAGAGACTGATATGGTTTGGCAATAAATAGAATGAACCCTTATTGACCAGCGGCAAAAGCATACAACACGAGAATGGACACAACATGGAAGAGGACTAGGAAGAAGATGTATTGAAATAGTTACCAACATTTTGAGACGTCATAATATTCCTGGATACCAAGCGACCAAATGGTCAGAAATTGATCATTCAGTCCTGCGACACCTGCCATCAACAACCGAGAAAAGACAATGAATATATAGAAAATGATAGATAGAAAATCACAACAAATGTTTCGCTAATGGCTGCCCGGTCATGGAATATGCAGGCACTTTTTCGTAAGGAGGTTAGTTTCTGTAAGTAAAAATAACATCTTATCCTGATGGCATATTAGCCGTCCATCACATGCGATGATTACAACTGTTTCAGACTTGTGTTATAGTAAATCTCCGGTGTATGCAGACATGAATGAAAAGTCTAATTCTGGCACAGAATTCCCTGCCACATTTGAGACATATATGATCAAAATTGAGCACCTGAGTGTTTGTTGTTTTATATTATGTTCTATCTATAACACATGATAATGTGACCGTCCATATCCTTACTGTACGTTTTCTGTTGTATGTTTTCATTTTGTTTCAATTTTTGTACTGATAAAGTCCTTTTAGTCGAAACGTCGATTTGTGTGTGTTATTATGTGTTCCTTTAGGTATTGACACATCTTCATCACCCTATTCCTGGATATACATGTTTGCTATTCTGTCTTGGGGGTAGGGGGAGGGGTGGGGGCAGCCCGTTTCATCTGTATTTCAAAGACACGATGCCTCTCGGCGAGGTAAACACCATTAAAGCGAGATACTTCGTCACACTGGGCGACAAACTGACAGATTGTGGTGTTGATGTTGAAGCTCTAAACAGATACATTGAGAGTCTTCGAATCGTAACCTGCCGAAGACGGGTGTGTTGTGCCATTGGCGCAATTAAAACGGCGACACAACGCATTTCCATTCTCTGGACTACATACTATCTGAAATCTAGTAGGACCATGGTCTAAGGAAGATCCAGTGGGAGTTTGAAAAATAATGCCCGAGAAGACAATAAAAGTTCCTTCTGACAATCGGCAAGTCTTTTTCCCCTTTATGAGCTCGCAATGGAGAGGTACACATCTTTCAACCGCGGACGTTTTTTCAATTTGGTCAAAATTAATGTAGGTCCACTTTCAGATAATAGTATAGCCACAACCTCGAATGTATTATAGCTTGTGCTAAGTTTTAGTAAATGTTGTTTTGTGGTTAAGGACAATGTATCTCTCATGGTGAGGTAAGCAACTTTCAACCACGGACTCTAGTTCCATGTGGTTATAACAAAGTTTACAGCTAACAAACAAATATTGGAGGTTATGATTATAATAATAATACAGTCGCCGGGATCTTTAGTCAAAAACAGCCGTGATTTGAACTCTTGCCATCACGATTGTGAGAAAGAGTTCCGTCTTTTCTTACCCCCCAAAAAAAATCTTAATCAATGGGAGATAAATCGACTGAAACATTACAGAAAATACGAGATTTATTTCCCTTTCATGCTTTTAATAAATGGTTGTTTCCCTTGCACTGTTGTTCTAATTTATTTCAGTACTGTAAAATCTTTATTTCTTTAAATGAATGTTTCATTAAAAATGAATTTATATAACATTAAAAGTCTGCGTGTTGAAAAGTTATTGTCTAAAAGTCTCTTCGGAGCAAGATTATCTGTTCGTGTTATTGATAAATGTACAGACACAAGAGAAAGTGAAAACGAAGTAGTTTGAATAATTGGATCAGGCGAAGACGGATGTGTCGTATCATTGGCGCAAATAAGACGGCGACACAACGCATTTCCATTCTTCTGGACTATATCCTGCTGGATATCTAGTAGTGCCATTGTCCTGCTGCAATAGAGATCCAGCGGGAGTTTGAGACTGAACGCTGAAAGAAGAAGAAGAATTGGATTTTGTCAACATGGTGTGTCATGTCTATAAATGTACGCCCATGTGCTAACTGGGCCCGAAATAGGAGAAATGACTAGCAACATGCTGATATGTCATGCGCGTTGTATGTGTTACTAAAGGGATTTTTGGTCAGGGGTTCACAATTCCATCTCTTTTATTTTAGTTAAATAAAAAAGTACCGTTTTTGGCGAAGTACTTTGCTTTCAACCACAAATTAATAGTATGCAGATACTTACGATAATTGATGATGGTGAAGATGGTAATGATTGATGATGATTGATGATGATTGATGATGATTGATGATGATTGATGATGATTGATGATGATACGCATGGCAGTATTGACACAAGTTCTGGGAAAAGTAGAGCTCTTTACCGCTTAGCCTGGAATGGTCAGATCATTGCTGCCTTTACAAACTTTGAACAGACTAGATCCTTCAGGCGATTCGAAACAGTCAAAGAAAGAAGAAGCATGACAATGTTCTCTCATCGCAAGACATTCTTCATTCATGTACACTCGCTGCAACATGTTTTTTACACTCCGGATTGTACACCTCGTCCATCTGACGATAGACAAACACCTCGACCATCTGACGACACACAACCACCTCGACAATCTAACGACAGACAAACACCTCGACCATCTGACAAACATCAAACCTCATTGGCATTTTTTCAATGCCTTGCTCATAATTACTTGCGAAGGAGAATCTCAGCACTCTATCAAGTTAAACCCAACTATTCAACGTCAGCTACCACAGAAGAACAACCAATACACCCACATACATACATATAACCATACACATACATACATATATGTATATAACCAAGTGTCGTGCTGGCTGGAGGTTAGACCAAAACAACTCATGTCCAGTATTATGTATCCGGAATGTTGTTGACTTTGCTTGCCTTGCGATGATGCTAGGCTATCTAATATTTTCTCACCTGTCGTTTTGATATCTCTTGCCTTCTATCTTGCACGTTGTAACTATGTTCTCCAGAGCTTCCTGTCTCATAACTTTCCAAAAACTGTTTCTTCCTGATAGTATTAAGTCCTATTAACACCAAAAAAATAGAAGTCATGCACCAAGCAACATCAAATAGCCAACATACTGCTACTTCCATCATCGTCAATCAGGAAAAACTGCAGGTAGTCGACAATTTTTCTTACCTTGGAAGCACTCTCTCTCGCGATGTCAACATTGATGTGGAAATTAACAATAGACTGGCAAAAGCTAGTGCTGTATTTGGCAGATTACGCAACAATGTATGGGACAGAAGAGGTATAAGAACAACCACCAAACTACAAGTATATCATGCTGCTGTTATACCAACCTTACTATACGCCTGCGAAACGTGGACAGTGTATGCTAGACATGCAAGAAAGTTAAATCATTTCCATCTTACCTGCCTACGAAAATTACTAAACATCCATTGGTGGGACAAAGTACCAGACTACGAGGTCTTGGAAAAATCAACCTCAATAAGCATCCACACAATACTTATGAAGGCGCAGGCACGCTGGGCAGGCCATCTTGTGCGTATGGAGAACTCGCGTTTGCCAAAACAAATATATTATGGAGAACTCAAGGCAGGATTTCGAAAAGCTGGTGGACAGAAAAAGCGTTTCAAAGACACGCTCAGGTCATCCTTGAAACATCTTAACATTGACGTAGGCGCTTGGGAGAGCCTCGCTCACGATAGAACAGCATGGCGTTACAGCATTAGAACGGGAGCACTAGCGGCAGAGGAATTCAGACAAGAAACTGCAAGACAGAAGCGGACACGTAGAAAAGAAAAAACATCTCAACGTCACACAGATACTTTCTATTGTTGTCAATTCTGTAAAAGAACATTTTGTGCGCGCATTGGACTTGCTAGCCATTTAAAAACGCACTATTAACTTTATTATTTTATTATTTATTGTTATTATTATTATGGTTGAGTTTTTGGTCATCGTCGATCACGACGGACGAACATCATTAAGTAAATTCTCGACTATTTCTCACCTTATTACGTTATTCTGTTTATTATCATCGTTTATTATCATATATCGTGTATTATCATATATCGTTTATTATCACATATCGTGTATTATCATGTATCGTTTATTAACAATGCAAAATAATATACTTTTTTAATGTCAAAAATGAATGAATTAGCATCATCATTAGGTGCCGTGTAGACTGACCATCATGAATCTCAAGAATTCTCTATTTCCAGTATTTTTTATCGGTATCATTGTTGACACTTTGCCGTACCACAATGTCAGACTATCTCATTTTCTGTTCACGCTATCGTCCTCGAGCTCTCTTGCCTTCTATCTTCCCTGTTGTAACTGTGTTTTCCATACCTCCCTGCTTCATAACGTTTCCACAAATAAAGATTGTCTCTTTCTGATAAAATAAGGTTTCGTATTTGACGCTTTTAGTACCTTCACTTTCTAGTTGTCCATGATACTCTCAGAATTCTTCTATGGAACCACATCTCTGTTGTCCATGATACTCTCAGAATTCTTCTATGGAACCACATCTCTGTTGTCCATGATACTCTCAGAATTCTTCTATGGAACCACATCTCTGTTGTCCATGATACTCCCAGCATTCTTCTATAGAACCACATCTCTGTTGTCCATGATACTCTCAGAATTCTTCTATAGAACCACATCTCTGTTGTCCATGATACTCTCAGAATTCTTCTATAGAACCACATCTCTGTTGTCCATGATACTCTCAGAATTCTTCTATGGAACCACATCTCTGTTGTCCATGATACTCTCAGAATTCTTCTATAGAACCACATCTCTGTTGTCCATGATACTCTCAGAATTCTTCTATAGAACCACATCTCTGTTGTCCATGATACTCTCAGAATTCTTCTATGGAATCACATCTCTGTTGCCTCTAATGTTCCACTATTCTGTTAATTTATTGTCCACGACTCGCATCAATATGCTTAAAATATGTAGCTCTGAAGAACTCTATTCCTCACCTTCTATTGACATGGATTTATTACACAGTAGGCTGTATTCTTCATTTTAGTGAATTCAGCTTTTGCATTTCCCGTTCTGCTTCTTATCTTTACTCTGTTTCTTATTTCTGTTGAACATCTGCCATCTTATGGTATTGTTGTTACCAAATATTTGTATTGTGGAATTGTTTGAGTATTGAGATTTCCTTTGATCATTCACGCCGGAGATATTGTTGTTTACAGACAGCTATCACGTTTGACTAGTTTATCACTTCTGACAAGTTTATCACTTCCGACTAGTTTATCACTTCTGACTAGTTTATCACGTCTGACTAGTTTATCATTTCTGACTAGTTCATCATTTCTGACTAGTTTATCACTTCTGACTAGTTTATCACTTCTGACTTCTTGTCAGAAGCTCTTGCACATCTTTTCCACATTCACAATCAGAACAGTGTCATCTGCATATCTCAAGTTATTGATATTATGTACACCTGAATCAATTATAAAATACTCCATAAACAAATTATAAAATACTAATAAATATAAACATATTAAAAAATAATACTAAATATTAACAAATGATAAATTACTGATAAATATAGACACATGATAAAATACTAGGAAATATCAATAAATTATAAAATAATAATAAATACTGACAAGTTTGAGAATAAGAGGAAGGTCATTAGATAAAGAGGGGGTGTAATATCAATTCAATAATGCATACACAAACAACAGATACAATGGTTTTGTCATCTGGAAAGAATGCCGTGTGATTCATTAGTTTATAAAGCATATATGAAGAGAGGAGCAGAAAGAAGAGCGAAGGGTAGACCTAGAGTACGCTGGATCGACAACATCAAAGAGACATTACACGAACATCAAATGACATTATCTGAAACTACTAGAAAAGCGAGAACAAGAACATTGTATTTCCCTCGATACCCGTAAACAGTAAAAGAGGTAGGAAAGATAGACAGTTTGTGAATGAGTATAAAATTCGTGTATTAATGAAATCATAAAAGTATGATAGATTTTTGAAACAATATAAAAATATGAACGCATGCGAGCAAAATAAATGTGCGAAAAATATGGAAATATTTGTGAAACAATAACAAAAATATGAACACATTTATGAAACAATAACAAAAACATGAACACATAGAATAGTTAAACAAATAGGAAGAGAACAAGCAGATAAAGACTAGGATAAACAATTAGTTCTAGGGAAGAGAACAAGCAGATAAAGACTAGGATAAACAATTAGTTCTAGGGAAGAGAACAAGCAGATAAAGACTAGGATAAACAATTAGTTCTAGGGAAGAGAACAAGCAGATAAAGACTAGGATAAACAATTAGTTCTAGGGAAGAGAACAAGCAGATAAATACTAGGATAAACAATTAGTTCTAGGGAAGAGAACAAGCAGATAAAGACTAGGATAAACAATTAGTTCTAGGGAAGAGAACAAGCAGATAAAGACTAGGATAAACAATTAGTTCTAGGGAAGAGAACAAGCAGATAAAGACTAGGATAAACAATTAGTTCTAATGAAGAGAACAAGAAGATAAAGACTAGGATAAACAATTAGTTCTAGTGAAGAGAACAAGCAGATAAAGACTAGGATAAACAATTAGTTCTAGGGAAGAGAACAAGAAGATAAAGACTAGGATAAACAATTAGTTCTAGGGAAGAGAACAAGCAGACCAAGACTGGGATGGACAAAGACATTCTGAACATGACCCTGGAAAAGTCTGGGCAACATGAACTAAATCGAGCTTACACAATGTCAGAGATGATAACATTATGTATGTATAACATTGATAGGTGAACAATTTGAAGCAACAAAGAAAATTGTAAAATATTTGTGAAACGAAATTTATTTTTTTAACAACCAAACGTGTGAAAAAAGGTGTCTTTAACATTTCCCCAAAAAATACCATTAAAATTTTCGAAAAATGAAAGGCATGAATTGTATTTATTTTAAGCTCATTTAAACTCTTTGAGATGACATGAGTATTACTTCCTGTCCTGTACAGTTTCACATGTCCCCAATGCAAGATTCAACTTGGCCATGAACCCCTATTTCTTTGACAACCCAACTTCATTCACACCATATCATTGTTTACGTGATCTCATTCATAATTCTGTGATCTTAATCTTTTCTGTAAAATTGTGAAACGGTTTGCTGTTTCCAAAGCCGAGACGAGCAGGAGAGCTCAGTCTAGGGGAAGTGTAGCGTTAAATGGAAATCGTGTGCGATCGGATCTCGACTTCCTCTTCACCGACATGAACACTTCCTTTACGAAGTTCAAGAGATGAACGTATAAACGATTCCTTCAAAACAAGGAAAGATGGCAGACAGCAGGGAAAGTGAAAGATGTTTTACAAAGACCGACGGAACAAAACCTGGAGAAATGAAAAAAAGGGATGAGAGCTTGAGAAAATTAGGAAAGACCGGCATATAACATTGCATGTTGGTCATTGACCACTAAATTCTGACAGTCTCAGGTTTGACCTCGTTCATTGTCCGTGACCACCTGTTGTCTATGAGCAGAATCTGAGTGATCTTGGTTTTCTTCATATTGCTTGGAGTTGGGGGAGGAGGGGGTGGGGTGTAGAGAAGCGAAAGATGTGTTTTGATGATCAAACAGAACAATGAATGTGATATATCAGCTATTCCATGCAGTTCTAGAAATTTCTATCTCTCTCTTCCTCTCTCTCCTCTCTCTCTCTCTCTCTGAGAGAGTTACATTCACGAACATAGAAAATTCAAGCTTAAAGATGACTATATTTATGACGCAGACAATGAGCAAGACAATTAGAAGACATAATTGATGACTTTGAGATATCGATATACAGAAAAATAAGGAGAACGTCAAGGAAAGAGAACAAACAATTAGAAGACATAATTGATGACTTTGAGATATCGATATACAGAGAAATAAGGAAAACGTCAAGGAAAGAGAAGAAAACAAACAATTACAAGACATAATTGATGACTTTGAGATATCGATATACAGAAAAATAAGGAGAACGTCAAGGAAAGAGAAGAGAACAAACATTTATAATTTAAAAAAGACGTAATATTTATAAATCGATTTACTGTAACGAAGATACAGGCTAGTATACGATATGTTCATAGCCGGCTGTGTGTTGTCGGGAGTCTGAAAGGGAAGCACAGAATAGCAACACTGTTGGCTTTCCATGACGACAGAGGCGACTAGCTAGGTTTTGAGGTGCAGTTGACTGTCCCATCCCACATAGTGCCAATGTGAACCTGAGGCCATATTGAAGTCAAGTGTGTCATGCCAAAAGACGCATATATCGCAGATATGCTGTAAACCATGACAAAATGCGTTTCGTTCTTTAGATCTGCAGGAGTGTTATTTTTTTCTTCTTCGTTCATTCTCAAACTCCTGCAGGTCAGCAGAATGTAGTTCGGAGAACGGAATGTGTTGTGTCAAGGTTTGCAGTTTAGCTGCAATATGTGCGCCTTTCAGCATTACACAACCGATTTCATCATGACTTCTATGTTACTTTTATTATATGGCATATGTTAGCCAACTTCATCCTATAATCCTCTTATTCGCCTTCTTATTGTTTGCATTGCTGGAAATAGTGTAGCTATTCGTTGTTCCCTTTTCACTCCCCCGGTAATACAGAAGCAGATAAGATATATGAAATATCAAACCCGCAGCTAGTGTTTCAACAGTTGATAACTGCAGCTAGTGTATCAACAGTTGATAACTGCAGGCGACCGCAGTGGTATAGTTGTTAAACCACTTGACTTTAGTCCACGAGATCGTAGGTTCGATATCGGGTCGTGATGTCTGGTTCACAGATGCATTTTTCGTAGATATCTGTGGACTATCCTGTGTAGTTACGATGCTGTCGCTCTGAATTGTGCTCGGGGCAAGCAGCTTGCAGCTCCGCTGAGAGTAGTGAAGTACACAAAGTGCACACTCAAATACAATAAATCACCCTTGCTTCTTGCGCGATCATCACTCAGTCAGGTTGAGACTCTGGTTTCTATGATATAGACCGCTGCGATCATCACTCAGTCAGGTTGAGACTCTGGTTTCTATGATATAGACCGCTGCGATCATCACTCAGTCAGGTGGAGACTCTGGTTTCTATGATATAGACCGCTGTCTGTTTTCATTTTCTTTTAGCCATACAGTTTCTCTTCGGCGCTGATTGGTTTCAACTAGTCTATCTCCTCAGGTCTACATACTGGGTACATTCTTGTGAGGTAGATTCTGCAAGCATGTTCGCCAGGTTACAGTCACAAAGATCAGTTGAATTTGTTGTACATGTGATGTTTTATTTTGCTTTGACCAGTTCTGAGGTGCAGCAAAATAACATGGTCTCTTCTGGATAGTTGGTAATATCCACCTTCTGAATTTGGGGTGGTCTTCTTTCCACTTTTCGATGATGGTCTTCACTTCCTCGTAACTGATCAGATATTCTTCTTGAGGCAAGTTCCTTCTTCTGAGGCCAGTCTATCTGCAACTTCATTCCCTTACAGATTGCAGTGTCAAGGTATCCACTGGATCACTACTCTATGTAAATTATTACGCACTTGAACTAGAACTGCCCTCAGTTCATTCAGCTCGATGTTCTTGTGTGGCTTCATTCAGCTCGATGTTCTTATGTAGCTTCAGTTCTGTTATCACAGAAAGTGCATCTGTTAGTAGTACAAATGTTCTGTGCATGTTTATGTTGTAGGATCATTTATGTTGCTGTCTTGAGAAGTTCCATGTCTGCCTTAAAATTAGTTGAAAACTTTCCCTGTAGCCATCGCTAACGTATTATCTTCCCAATTATTTAGTCTGAAAGCCACTCCTCCTATTTCATTCTCGGTTGCATTTGTGGCCGAGCCATCTGTATAGGCATGAGTCCAGGCATCCTCTGAGTAACTGTCTCCTATGTACTGTTCTGTAATACGATTTCTCTTCAAGTCTGTCCTTTCTTTTCTATATATTCTGTTCCTACTCTTATTTCAGGAAGTCTGTATGCCCAAGGGAGGGCGGTAGGTACTGACTGGTTGTATGGGTCTTGCTTCTGCTGCACAATAAATCAATCATCATGTGCAAGTAATACAAGTAAGTAGTTCTTTCTTACAGTTTTATGTTTGTTCTAGCTGTCCAGTCCTAGCTGTCCAGTCCTAGCTGTCCAGTCATAGCTGTCCAGTCCTAGCTGTCAAGTATACAGTTGTGTTCTTGTTTGTGCTTACGTCTATTAATCTCTTTTCTAATTTATCCTAAGTCTCAACTTACTTTTAGTGCCTATTTCATCCCTCTGTTTCCTTTCATTGGTCTCCTCGACTTCCCTCGGCCATTTTGAGGGGTTCGGATCACCTAGATGACATTTCGTCTTGTTATAATCTAGTAATTGTCAAGACTCCCACCTGTTATTTTTAGAACTTTTATTACTTCTCGTGATTCTTAGTATTTCTCGTGACTCTTAGTACTTCTCGTGACTCTTAGTACTTCTCGTGACTATTATTTCTTCTCGTGACTCTTATTGCTTCTCGTGACTCTTATTTCTTTTCGTGACTCTTAATCCTTCTCGTGACTCTTATTCCATTTCGTGACCCTTAGTCCTTCTCGTAACTCTTTGTACTTCTCGTGACTCTTATTCCTTCTCGTAACTCTTAATCCTTCTCGTGACTCTTATTCCTTCTCGTGACTGTTAATACTTTTCGTGACTCTCATTTCATTTCGTGACCCTTAGTCCTTCTCGTAACTCTTAGCACTTCTCATGAGTCGTTAGTTCTTCTCATAACTTTCCGGACTTTGAATTTTCTTCAGGATTTCTATAGTTTTTCCCAGCCGCTTGAACAAATGACGCCGGACACAATTGCTTTCTTGGTAATAATTGCACGCACCCGTTATTAAATTGTCCCAGACTATAAGGTAACACATAGATGATAAAAGCCAACAGTGCACGATGTAACCAGCATAGACTCTAGTCTATGTGTACTTGTGACAGCTGAAATGGCATGCTTACGCAGAATCCTAGGAATATCGCTAAGAGACAGAATGAGAAATGAGGACATCAGACAAAGAACCGGTACCACTCCAATCTTGAAATATATCAAGAGACAACAGATCAAATGGTTTGCACACATCAGCAGACTACCACCAGACAGCATACCACAGCAAGCTATCCTACACAGATACAGTGAAGGCAGACTTAGAGGCCAATCACGAAAACGATGAACCACCAAAATAAAAGAGGCGACAAACTCCAGAATATACTCAGCACACACGAGGGTCATCTCCAGAAAACTCTTCTACCCCTGACGCTGAAAGACAACAAAGGGTTTGGCGAATAGATAGATAGACTCTAGTCTATTACAACAGGAAATATCGAGGAAGAAGAAACAGAGGAAAACAAAGAGGGAAATTTCTGGATGCGATGTCAATGTTGCGCAAAAAATAAAATTATCACCAACTGAACTTATTAACAGAACAAGTGAAAGAAAGTTGTGGTGAAACATGATCGTCTACGCCATTCGGCATGGCACTTGATGGATTGATGTAGTCTATATATATATGTATACCCTCATTATCCCCATAATTTTTTATTTTTTGTTTAAGCCATACCGTGGCGATGTGTGGCGGTTCCTTGACCACTGATCTACTGTTTGCTGACATCTGCTTAACAAACTTACGTAGAACGCAGAAACGTCATGGATCATTTCAATACGGCGTCACAGCAACCACGCTGAGCAGCCATCATGAAAAATTATCTGTAATTGAACATGTGAAAAGAACAATTTTGAAGAGGGTTGTATCTTCCAGCATGTGAAACCTGCCTCCTATTCGTTCCCAAACCAGGCATTCACAATGAGCTCAGTTTGACAAACTCAACAAAAAAGAAAAAAAGAAAAAAAAAGGATTCAACAGAAATAAAGAAATACGCCATCGGGAGTAATTACTCTAGCGCTAGCAAACGCACATGCGTGGGTGATGTGGCTGTTCTAGTTCGCCTTTTGTGTGGGAGTATTTGAGCAACGAATCCATTGTGTGCCCGTCAATTTTTTCCATAGTCCATTCAATTCCACCTAACGTTAGAGCAGTTTGGCTTAATTGAATGGAGCTTCAGCGCCGAAGGTTGAGACTTAAACCGTGGTCACTTACTCATTGGCTGTTAATGACTCACCGTATTGCTAAGATTACGCCTTTACTTTGCCTGAAGGTGGAGCAAAGAATAGCCACACTGATACCTGCCATGCATGTCGAAGGGATGTCTTAATCGGTGGAGTTGACTGTCCCATGTCACAGAGAGTCATAATAAACAGAAACCATGTTGAAATGGGATACGTCAGAGGGAAAGGCACAGATATCGCCGCCGAATTGCGAACATGGCACAGCGAAGATCTTTCTCTAGACTATATCCCGCCAATTTGCAAGAGTTTATGAAATTACTCAGCCAATTTGCAAGAGTTTATGAAATTACTCAGCTAATTTGCAAGTTTGTGAAATTACTCAGCCAATTTGCAGGAGTTTGAGAAAGTACTCAGGTAATAAGAATATACACATTACTTGCTATAAAACAGCTTCTTCCATCCGTTCATCAGCGGGGGGGGGGGGTTGAATCTCCAAGCCCCCCCCCCCTTCTCCACATATTATCTACGGATACAGTTTGTGGTTGTAGAGTGGTAAAGGGTGGGACTGTTTGTTTGGGCTCATGTCGCTATACTCTTCTGTTGTCTGGTCTGGAAGCGGATGTGTGACCTTGAATATCATTGTTAAATGTTAGGTGCGATTTTCAGTTTGGATTTGAAAATTTGAAATGAATTGTTTGTCAATTGTGTGAGTATGTGAATGTGACGAGGGGAGGGAGAGAGGCGTGAGCAGGGAAGGGGAAAATCTGTGGGAATAAATACATGCCAACCTTCACGTGAGTTTTTTGGGGATGTTAGGTCTGTCGTAGCTCGGGGTGTGATGGGCAGCTGTTCAAACTGTGCTCGCTGGCAGCAGTTGCTGATGGTATTTGCGTTGACTTTTGTCTTGTTACTGGGCGACATGCCGCAGGTGTAGCGTTCTGTGTTCTCCATTTTGTCCATGTGATCACGTGATCTTGACCTGATGTACCGATACATGCTGTGTTGACGTAACAAACAAGTAACCGTGACGTAGAGAACGTAAGATGTAAAAGAAATCATTGGTTGATAATATTGTCTGTCACAAATAGAACATCTACCAATAGAATTCAATCAACCCTTGTCGGTCATATTTTCGATTACTCACATGCATTTCGTTGGCCGACATTGGCAAGTGACATATGGCGACACAAAATATATAAATAGTGACCAATGAAAATCACGGACTAATAAAAAAAACCATCAAGTAAGAAGTCTGATGATGATGTTAGTCTTATTTAGCGATTGGTGACGGCAATAGCAAGAGTATCAACCATAAGTAAGACAATTATGTTGTCTGTGTGAGGACATAAGTAAGACAATTATGTTGTCTGTGTGAGGACATAAGTAGACAATTATGTTGTCTGTGTGAGGACATAAGTAAGACAATTATGTTGTCTGTGTGAGGACATAAGTAAGACAATTATCTTGTCTGTGTGAAGACATAAGTAAGACAATTGTGTTGTCTGTGTGGGGACATAAGTAAGACAATTATGTCTGTGTGGGGACATAAGTAAGACAATTATGTTGTCTGTGTGGGGACATAAGTAAGACAATTATCTTGTCTGTGTGGGGACATAAGTAAGACAATTATGTCTGTGTGGGGACATAAGTAAGACAATTATGTTGTCTGTGTGAGGACATAAGTAAGACAATTATCTTGTCTGTGTGAAGACATAAGTAAGACAATTGTGTTGTCTGTGTGGGGACATAAGTAAGACAATTATGTCTGTGTGGGGACATAAGTAAGACAATTATGTTGTCTGTGTGGGGACATAAGTAAGACAATTATGTCTGTGTGGGGACATAAGTAAGACAATTGTGTTGTCTGTGTGGGGACATAAGTAAGACAATTATGTCTGTGTGGGGACATAAGTAAGACAATTATGTTGTCTGTGTTGGGACATAAGTAAGACAATTATGTTGTCTGTGTGGGGACATAAGTAAGACAATTGTGTTGTCTGTGTGGGGACATAAGTAAGACAATTATGTTGTCTGTGTGAAGACATAAGTAAGACAATTGTGTTGTCTGTGTGGGGACATAAGTAAGACAATTATGTTGTCTGTGTGAAGACATAAGTAAGACAATTGTGTTGTCTGTGTGGGGACATAAGTAAGACAATTATGTTGTCTGTGTGAAGACATAAGTAAGACAATTGTGTTGTCTGTGTGAGGACATAATTAAGACAATTGTGTTGTCTGTGTGAGGACATAAGTAAGACAATTATGTCTGTGTGAGGACATAAGTAAGACAATTGTGTTGTCTGTGTGAGGACATAAGTAAGACAATTATGTCTGTGTGAGGACATAAGTAAGACAATTGTGTTGTCTGTGTGAGGACATAAGTAAGACAATTGTGTTGTCTGTGTGAGGACATAAGTAAGACAATTGTGTTGTCTCTGTGAGGACATAAGTAAGACTATTGTGTCTGTGTGAGGATATAAGTAAGACAATTATGTTGTCTGTGTGAGGACATAAGTAAGACAATTGTGTTGTCTGTGTGAGGACATAAGTAAGACAATTGCGTTGTCTGTGTGAGGACATAAGTAAGACAATTATGTATGTGTGAGGACATAAGTAAGACAATTGTGTTTTCTGTGTGAGGACATAAGTAAGACAATTATGTCTGTGTGAGGACATAAGTAAGACAATTGTGTTGTCTGTGTGAGGACATAAGTAAGACAATTGTGTTGTCTGTGTGAGGACATAAGACAATTATGTTGTCTGTGTGAGGACATAAGTAAGACAATTGTGTTGTCTGTGTGAGGACATAAGACAATTGTGTTGTCTGTGTGAGGACATAAGTAAGACAATTGTGTTGTCTGTGTGAGGACATAAGACAATTATGTTGTCTGTGTGAGGACATAAGTAAGACAATTGTGTTGTCTGTGTGAGGACATAAGTAAGACAATTGTGTTGTCTGTGTGAGGACATAAGTAAGACAATTATGTTGTCTGTGTGAGGACATAAGTAAGACAATTATGTCTGTGTGGGGACATAAGAAAGACAATTATGTCTGTGTGAGGACATATGTAAGAGAATTATATCTGTGTGAGGACATAAGTAAGACAATTATGTCTGTGTGAGGACATAAGTAAGACAATTATGTTGTCTGTGTGAGGACATAAGTAAGACAATTATGTTGTCTGTGTGAGGACATTAGTAAGACAATTATGTTGTCTGTGTGAGGACATTAGTAAGACAATTATGTTGTCTGTGTGAGGACATAAGTAAGACAATTATGTCTGTGTGAGGAGATAAGTAAGACAAGTAGAAGGTAGCATGTTTTACAGTAAAAAGGAAAAACATTGGCAAAAAAATGTGTCGTCTATTATGGACAACTCATAATAATATAAATGTACAAAACAAACAAAGGAAAGTGAATCAATTGTATACTTATTGCAATGATTCAAGGGAGATAATTGTGATACTTGCCTCAACAAAGGGAATTAATAACAAAAATATAACATTGCAATCAGATACATAATTGTAGATCAAAAAATGGTGAACTTCTGTACTACAGCCGAAAACAGAAAATATATGGTAATACAATTTTACGAGTATCTGTAAGCGCATTAAATAGATTTTGTGTTTCTTTATTAGCGATGTGTGATCAATAGACAGTGCCGGTCTTTGATCGTTTGATGGTTTTTTGTTTTTTGTTTTGTAAAGGCATTTTGCTCCAAACGTTGATCTGTGCTATTTCTGTGTGATGCCAGTAATTCTAAAATTTTCATTATCCTGTGCTTTCTATCCGCAATTTCCTTGTAACAGTGTAATGGTCATACTAGATTGCTATCATGATGTAGTCCAGAGAGTGGAATGCGTTGTGTCATGGCTTACAGCTTGACAGTGATAGCTACCACTTTTGACCTGGCACATCCAACTTCAGTGCGGTATTTCATGTTCACTTTGACCCACTATGGGATGGGACAAGAATCTTCACTTCCAAAACTTACTTAGTCGCACATAACATGCAGGGCAGAAAATTGTGACGCTATTCGTTGCTTTCCTTTCGGGCTTCGGTAACACGCGAGCGATAACTGCAATTTAACCGCACACAGTGTTGATTTCTGGGTGTTTGTTTCACTCTTTTTTTTACTAAGGCACTCACTATGGTTCGAGAGTCCACCTTGGTTCGAGAGTCCACCTTGGTTCGAGAGTCCACCTTGGTTCGAGAGTCCACCTTGGTTCGAGAGTCCACCTTGGTTCGAGAGTCCACCTTGGTTAGTATATGACTATTTAAATAAAAGAAGGTTGCATTTTATATTTTCATATCACATCCTTTGAGGATGTGTAAGCAGCCCCGTTTCCGCTAAACAGCTCAACCTGTTCCTTCCTTACCTACGGGCCTGGTACATAGAGTGACATCGTAGATTGTTTTTGTAGTTAGTCAGTACAAATGAGGTTAGATATCCTGTTTTTCTGACAGAGAGATAGAGCAGGAGACGGCCTTACCTGTCAGGAAATGTTGAAGATTCACTAACGGACGTTCGTTGAAGTCAAATATATTCACCGATACAGCACTCCTGGTGAGATCGTCGCGGTATAAAAAAACCTTTCAACAAAATTTATTAGGACGCCATTCATTAAGTTTTTTATTAGTGTTTGATGTTCGGTTGGTCATTATTTATATTTTTGGAGTCGCCATGATTATTTTTGGCATGCGATTCCAAGTATGTAAAATGTGACCAACCGAAATCGCAATAATAATTTTAATGATATAACGAATGGCGTCCTAATCAATTCTGTTAGGAGGACTTTACAGTAGACGGTTATAATTCCTGCTACGATCGACAAAAGTTTTACTGCTATTTACTGTAATACTTTTTACAGACGGCGTTCCGTTTCACTACGAGGGGCGGAGTATATATAGGCTTCTTCTTCTTCAGTGCTCATTCTCAAACTCCCATTGGATCTCTCTTGTAGCAGGACAATGTTCCTACTAGATTTCCTGCAGGAGGTAGTCTAGAGAATGTACAAAAATATGAGTACAATGAAACCAGTCCTGGAATGTCGCATGCGCAGCGCATAAACAAACTGTTTACGAGCGTATAAACAAAGAACACTGTTGTTCGTATTTCATTTTGGGGGGAAACGGACTGCTTCCAAAGTACATTCATAAGGAATTTGTTCCTATTTATGGTAATAATGTTTGTCCAGTAAAGTGGTGTATTACTGTGTAGAAAAATTGTCCCTTAAAGCGGTGCCAAACTGTGTAGAAAAATTATCCCGATAAAAGTGGTGCAAAACTGGTTAGAAAAATTGTCCCGTAAAGAGGTGCAAAAAAAAACAGGATTATTACTAGGGAGAAAATCATGGGCGTATCACTAACAAAACGAAACATGGGCGCATCACTATCAAACCGAATCAAAGCGTGCTTCAGTGCAATGGAATCATCCTTCTTCGCCTTGTGTCCAAAAATTCAAAGTTATGCCATCAGCAGGGAAGTTATGCCATCAGCAGGGAAGTTATGCCATCAGCAGGGAAGTTATGCCATCAGCAGGGAAGTTATGCCATCAGCAGGGAAGTTATGCCATCAGCAGGGAAGTTATGCCATCAGCAGGGAAGTTATGCCATCAGCAGGGAAGTTATGCCATCAGCAGGGAAGGTTATGCTGGATCTTTTCAAGGAATGCTTCTAATCAATTTCATGAAGAAAGTTGACAATGTGAATTCTGAATTGTACTGTCAAGTTCTGTTGATGCTTCAGGATGCAATTCTGAATTGCACAGTCAAGTTATGTCGATGCTTCCGGATGCAATTCTGAATTGTACTGTCAAGTTCTGTCGATGCTTCCGGATGCAATTCTGAATTGTACTGTCAAGTTCTGTCGATGCTTCAGGATGCAATTCTGAATTGTACTGTCAAGTTCCGTCGATGTTTCAGGATGCAATTCGAAGAAAACATCCACACCTGCTGACTAGATGAGTACTGCTCCTTCATGACACTGCCAGACCAGATACGGCTCCTTTAACTCAGGAGAGAAATGACCATCTTTTCCTCTGGAATTTCTGGAACATCAGCCTTTCAGCCGCAAGTTAGCTCCTAATGATTATCACCTTTTTGCTCCACTGAAACCCCATCTTGGCGAGAGACATTTCACAAATGATGCAGAAGTTGAATGTGAAGTGAAAATGTGGTTTAGAAAACACAACACACAGTTCTACACTGAAGGCCAGGTTTGGGAGGACTGAAGACGGATAAAACAACGGATAAGAGCATCAATGTTGGTGGAAATTATGTTGAAATAAGAGGCACAATGTAGGTTTATAAATAATCGGTTTCCAAGTTGTTATCGTCTGTATTTTTCTCTTACAGCCATTTGTGACCGACTTATTGATGTGCCTTTGTCATTTTTCTCTGACATGCGAACGCCGTCATAGTGCCGTTCTTACTCGTCGTTTTGTGTTTATTTGTGTATTTAGTACTCTCCTATAGAATAACGGCTTATGTGTGTAGGATTCTGCTATAGAATAACTACTTATGTGTGTAATATATGTGTGTAGAATAACGGCTTATGTGTGTAATACTATGTGTGTAGAATAACGGCTTATGAATTGGAGTGCTATAGCAGAGTCCTGCGAATACCATGGACAGAAAGAAAGTCGAACCAAGAGGTGCTAAACAAAATCAACCTCCAAGAAGGCCGACTTCTAAACACCATATTGAGAAGGAAGTTATGTTTCTTATAAGCTAGGTCATATAAAGAGAAATGATATAGGAAGAGTATGGCTGGAGGGAGCGATAGAAGGGAGTAGAGGCAAAGATTGACCAAGACGTCGTTGGAAAATAGGTATCCTAGATTGCAAGAAAAATTCTCTGGAGGAGGCAGGACAACTCGCCCAAAATCGAGGAGATTTCAAGAGATTTACAGTGAAGACAACGTTCTGGAAAGAATATGTGACATAAAAACAACATGTAATCCTGATAACGGTTGATTCGTCTAAACGTCGATGTGTATGTGTATGTGTTTTCAGTGATTAGCGAAACTTTATTACGCTATCTAGTTTCAATCTTCACCTGTTGGATTTCAGTTTTTCTGCAGTCTATACACATTATAAATCCTTTGTATTAAAAGCCATGCTCTATTTTTCTAGTAGGGCAGGGGAAATAGGGAGTTGCACTAAACACCCCAAACGCCCCACCCCCCCCCCCCCCCCCATCTGAGAGCTTGCAAGTGGTCATTGATTCAAACTCTTTCAGCCGTTACTACACTCATTAAACCGCAATTTATACCGGAGGAGAAATAGAAATAAATATTCCGAAATAAATCTCGATTTTATCAAGTTATTTTCTATGTCACGTAATCATGGCAAAGAATTTCGACGTTTTCCACCGCAGGCAACATCGACATTGAGAAGCAAATGGAAATCAGAGAGTGCAGATCGAAGATTTATTCAGAACATATCTTGGGGTAACTTGGTGTTTTACAGTAGTTAATGATCAGAGGTTCTCAAAATTCGAAGTCTTTCAGTAGTTAATGATCAAAGGTTCTCAAAATTCGAAATCTTACAGTAGATAATGATCGGAGGTTCTCAAAATTGGAAGTCTTACAGAAGTTAATGATCAGAAGTTCTCAAAATTGGAATAGATCACAATCTGTCTAATCATTTCATCATTATTTTTAACAAGAGGTTAGAAAGCACAAACATTTACCAATTTCCCACTGCGACATTTCCACTCAAAGATGTAGATGAAAAGCAAAAGACAGATAATATCTACAATTTTTATACCAACACTCTGTTACCAATGTACAACATACTCTAACCCTATATCAATATAATGTTCATTTTTTACAACATATTGTCACTCATATATCTTTTTTCCAGTTTTGTGTTCTGTATTTTTTTTCCAAGGTTATTTCCCTTGAACGCCAGAAATATAAATAAAATTATGCTGGATATTTCCAGATGATACAGGATGTGTATGATATCCTGCAAGTATTTATGATATCCTGCAAGTATTTATGATATCCTGCAAGTATTTATGATATCCTGCAAGTATTTATGATATCCTGCAAGTATTTATCATATCCTGCAAGTATTTATGATATCCTGCAATCATTTATGATATCCTGCAAGTATTTATCATATCCTGCAAGTATTTATCATATCCTGCAAGTATTTATGATATCCTGCAAGTATTTATCATATCCTGCAAGTATTTATCATATCCTGCAAGTATTTATCATATCCTGCAATCATTTATGATCTCCTGCAAGTATTTATGATATCCTGCAAGCATTTAAATTTGTCAAAGCAATTTTTTCCAAAACATTGCGAAAATAATTTTTATTTTGGAAATTTGACAAAGTGTATTGTTCTTATTTACTTTGACTTTAGTTTTCTACAACGTTACATTAATTACTGATACCACTCTAGTGTATTTCTGTGCTCAGTTTTTCTGAAAATAGAATCCTTTCTCTCCAAGAATCACATTACAGAGAAAATTGTATCATACACATAATAAATAATTAATGTACAACTTCTTCACATTTTTCTAAACATATTCTTCATTTCTGAATCTAATATTATTGAAATATTCAATAATCATATTTTTAATCATGGAAAACCATAATGGCATACTAGAGGGTTTAACAGTGTCGCAGGAAATATAATCGTTACATGTGAAATAATGTGTCTGAGATAAGCTTCAATGAAATTAGATAAACTAGATAAAATAAGACATGAAGAGATTAGGAGAAGAGTAGGTATGGCATGTATTGAGCATAGCAAAAGACAACAAGTAAAATGGTTCGGTCACCTTATGAGAATGAACCCAAACCACATACCAATAAGAGAATATAACACAAGAATATATGGATAAATAGTCAAAGGTAGGCCAGGAAAACGATGGATAGAAAACATCAAGATAACCCTTAACAACAAACTTAACCAAAGCTACACATCAGGCCTTGAACGATAACTGAAGCTCTCATCCCAACGCTTAACGGCAAGTGTGGATACTATCACGCCTCATTAATCTGAGGAAAAACAATAGACAACCAAAAAAACATCAATATTTTTGTATCCATTTAGTGGCATCAATATTGTCAACTCTTGACTACCGTCCATATACGCGAATTCAATACATATAATCAAAGTAAATCTCTCGAAATGAGATGTGTCCAGCCATCAACGTATATGACTGCGTAGATTTAATATGGCCACACATCGTTTAAAGTCGTATTTGAGACACCAACATCAACAACAAAAAGAAAGGCTCAAGAGACATAGACCATTCCGTCACTCTCAACAAGTGAGAGTTGCCGCCTGCCGAGAGTACCCCTCACAGCACGTAACTCTGCATCCACAAGTGATAATCCTCAGAGATCTACGTAAAAAAATCCACCCTGTTGTACACAAGATGACACGAGTCGGATTCGAACTCATGACCTCTTGAACACACGATGAAAAACTTGACCCCTTCGCTAGGGAGATCACCAAGCATCTATGAAACAACAACAATCTATGAAGGGTTTACTGTTCCATGGTGACTGGTCTGGTTGACCAGTGGTCAGATATTCGAATCTTACTCTTGTAGAACTCGAGGTATGTGTATCTATGCAATGTTCACTTCCCCGCGCAGATTATATCTTCAATATGCAACCTCTATCCTGTCCTATATTTAGCTATTATTTCCATTTCTTTCCATGTTCTACCAAAATTGTGTCTCTGCAACTTATTTCTTTCTATGTTCTATAAAACCTTTTGTGTCTCTGCAACTTATTTCTTTCTATGTTCTATAAAACCTTTTGTGTCTCTGCAACTTATTTCTTTCCATGTTCTACCAAACATTTTGTGTCTCTGCAACTTATTTCTTTCCATGTTCTACCAAACCACTTGTGTCTCTGCAACTTATTTCTTTCCATGTTCTACAAAACCTTTTCTGTCTCTGCAACTTATTTCTTTCCATGTTCTACCAAACCTTTTGTGTCTCTGCAACTTATTTCTTTCAATGTTCTACCAAACCTTTTGTGTCTCTGCAACTTATTTCTTTCCATGTTCTACCAAACCTTTTGTGTCTCTGCAACTTATTTCTTTCCATGTTCTACCAAACTTTTTGTGTCTATGTATTCAATTCATTCCTCAAAATTCTTCTCGGATGTCCTTTTTTCTTCCCCCTGTGAGTTCCAGTACAGTGCATACTTGACCGTGCTCTCTATTGCTCTTCTTAATGTATGCATCATCCGTCTCCAGCGCCATTTCTTTAGTTCTTCCTGCACTAAGTTTTGGGCAGCTCTTGGTTCTTCCTCTACTGAAATTCTGTGTAGTTCTTATAGTTCTTCCTCCACTGGTTTTTATTGTAGTTGTTTGCATGAGTTTCTCATTGGTTTCCTTATATATCATATCAAACTCTCTATTCTACGCAGCCATTCATTCATGAATGTTTGTATTTTTCTGGTTGTCCCTTTCATTCTACTCTCCATGTTACTGATCCATATAGCAACACTGATTGAACATTTTTAAGCAAATATTGTTAGTTTTGCATTTGATATATTTTTTTTTGATTTCCATATATTTCATAATGCAGTAACGTTTCCTCCTAATTGCTGTTTTCGTATCCTAACATCTGTGTCTGTTTCTCTCTCTCTCTCTCTCTCTCTATCTCTCTCTCTCTATCTTTGTCAATGTTGCTGCCAGGGTGAGTCTACGTTCGGTAGGTGTCAATGTTGCTGTCAAGGTTTGTGTATGAATCTACGTGCGGTAGGGATGTTTCACCAAGTGTAATTCGGTTTTTATTAGCTGAATTTATTCTTATAATTGTTGCTATATCTCTGTATATATTCAAGCCTCTTTGCCGTGACTTGTTACTTAGACAATAGAAATGTTATAATAGCAATTCGTATGAAAAGAGAACTATTAAAAGAAATAACAATCAAACAAAGACAATATTTTGCACATATTAAATTTCATTATTTCTTTTGAAGGACGAAGATGCTTGATGGCGTGGCATTATACGAGGCATGGGAGAACATCGATATCGGAAAAAATTGAAAGCATACCAAATGTGGAAAGACACGATAACCAACATGATAACTAATGATAAAAGGCATGATAACCAACATGATAACTGATAATAAAATACATGATAACCAAAATGATAACTGATGGTAAAATACATGATAACCAACATGATAACTGATGATAAAATACATGATAACCAACATGATAACTGTTGATAATAGTCATGATAACCAACATGATAACTGTTGATAAAATACATGATAACCAACATGATAACTGTTGATAATAGACATGATAACCAACATGATAACTGTTGATAAAATACATGATAACCAACATGATAACTGATGATAAAATACATGATAACCAACATGATAACTGATGATAAAATACATGATAACCAACATGATAACTGATGATAAAAGACGTGATAACCAACATGATAACTGTTGATAATAGACATGATAACCAACATAATAACTGTTGATAAAATACATGATAACCAACATGATAACTAATGATAAAAGGCATGATAACCAACATGATAACTGATAATAAAATACATGATAACCAACATGATAACTGATAATAAAATACATGATAACCAACATGATAACTGTTGATAAAATACATGATAACCAACATGATAACTAATGATAAAAGACATGATAACCAACATGATAGCGGATGATAAAAGACGTGATAACCAACGCCACACGGCTTAGACTATAAGAAGACGAAAAAACATGCAACATTGTTGAAGACCTTTTTTGAGGGTAAAGTGAAGAGGAGGCGATCAAGAGTTAGGAGGAGATACAAGTGGGAGAGTAACAGCACGAGATAGACATGTTGCAATTTAGCAGAGTTCACCACCACAACAAAAGTCAGAAGATGTTGTAGGCCCGTTTCAGCCAACCCTCGAAGCGTTGACGGCACTTGATGATGATGTTACTTAAAATATTCAAATCTTCTTTCATCTGAACTGAATATGTAAGCTTGCATTATTTTTTATTTACTTGAAAAAAAAATCCTAACCGGGGTGTGAACCCGAATCACCAGGGCAGAAGAAACACTGACACATTTTGAAAAGAAAGGAACAGCGAAAATCAAAGATTGCAAATGAAACGAAAAACTAGGAAGGGAGAGATTAAAGCAGATAAGGGAAATGAAAGGACTAAAAAAATGTGGTTTTTCCACACACAAAAAAGGAAGAGAAATAATATTCTTGCAAAGAATAAAAAATAGTATTAAAAGTTGGGACTATGAAAATACAATATTTCTTGTTGTAATGCAAGCAAACAGGGGGGGGGGAGGGGATGGGGAGATGACTGAGAGTAAGTCAACTGTGACAGCAGACGTACTTCACATGCTCTAACCGTCTGCTTATTGTGCAGAACGTTTAATCCGTCCTGCCCTCGGAATAATTACCCTCAGCTGCCATGCTCGTCGACCGCTCGTCGACCTTTCTTAACCCACGATAACTTACTAATATAGCTACTGTATCCTGTACTGTAAGACTTCTAATCATACTGTCGATAGTTATATATGTACTCGTATTGTAATATTTTGCATGGTTTGGGCATGTGTGCCGACATGATTTCTTGGCAAAAAATAAAACTGCAAGAAACGGTAGAGGGGGAAGAAGCAGAGGATGGGGGGGGGGGTCAAATGTATGGACAAACAACTTTAAGGGCTGGACAAGACAAGATTTCTTCCTCACTCATCGGTATCGTTTAAGATATAACTCGTTGGGAGGACTTTGTATGCTGAAGCATCCAATATGGTGCCTCTACAACCCTGAGGGTTACGGAATTATAGAATAGGATGTACTCACATCCACATAACTGAAATTCAACAGGCGAAGCATCGAACAGGCTGCTGAAGTTTTGTCAATCATTGAAAAACACACACCAGCCGATGTTTAGAGCAAAATGCCTTTATCAAGACTATATTTACAACGATAACAAAAACGGACGAGTAAGAACGACACTATTCACGTTCATATAGCAGAATATTTATTTATATATGTCATCATATTTTACACAACCATGTGGACGTCAATAGTATAGTTCTTACTTGCGTTTCGCATTTTGTTTTTAGCTGTGTATGTAGTCTTGATAATGGCAGTTTAGTCGAAAAGTCGATTGGTGTGTGTTGTTATGTATGTTTCAAGTGATTAGCAAAACTTCAGCAGCCTGTTCCAAGTTTCGCCTAATGTTACTTTTTTTTCTTTCATCATCGTCATGACCATTCTCCGGAATGAAAATTGATTGCAATGGCCCTCCAACACCATCTGCCTCTTTCTTTCGTTGTGCAGTGTGATACACCAGGACAAATCGCCAGTATAAGATCTACAAGACAAATTCAAATAAGTCTTTTCAGTCGCATTTTTTAAATTATGGCGGATATTTTCATTGGCTTCTATTTAGACTCTTTGTGTCACAGAAGAAGGATGTGTCGGACCATTGGTGCAAATGAAAAGGCGATACAACGCATTTCCGTTATCTTGAATACATCATCCTGGAAATCTAGTAGGACTGTTATCCTGCTACAGCAGAGACCCAGTGGGAGTTTGCTAATGTACACAAGATGAAGACACTTGCTAATGTTGGCCAACGAAATGTTCGGGAAAATATGACCCAAAAATATTGTTTTATGTTGGGAGGTCATCTATTGGCAAAAATCATGTCTAGACTGTAACCTGTCTATCTCGTAATATTTACCTGTCATGTGTACCTTTATTTGTATCATCCCCGGTTCAAAGAGTCTTTGACAGCAAGAGAGGCGGAAAAATCGAAATGGATTAACGGTTCAAACGGCGAAATAACAAAGTGTGTGGCGCACATGATGCACATTCAGGACATAATAATTAATGTTGGCTGGCCATGGCCTTACCACATTCACCTCAAAACCAAGAAACGGACAAAACAACTAGATTAGAAAGAAAAGAAACAAAAAGATTCTAAAAATATTTTGTATGAAAAAAAAGAACTATTAAATTACATAAAGTTAACAAAAAATTTACATTATTTTGGTCATATAAATGACATCTTGTTGAATACTTACGTTGGGGAAAGGGTGGGGGGTAGCAAGAGGCAGGCACAGGCACAAGTGGGCACATCAGCATAACTTTACTGGTAATATGATTTGTCTAATCACATATAAACTTTAACTTAAAAAATTTGTTCATGAACTCTTGCAAAACTAAATTATAAACTAACCCAGAGAAATGTCATCCCCAAAACAACACAAGCTTACGGTAAAACATAACAACCTGCAATCTCTTAAGTTAAAATTTTGTTTCCAGGTCTGGCGCGGCGCAAGTTTCTGTACCTTTTTGTCTGAGGGTTGCACGTTTGAACAAGAAAGTTGGTACTAATACACTTAGGTTACCTTCTGAAAGGTCAACTATTTCATGTCGACCTATTTGACAGCATTCCATTTCTGGACGTCGTTGACTGCACAACAATGATACAAGACAGATGATTAATACATCAGAGAGATGGTTGCTGGATTTTTAAAAAAAGATATTACTAAGTGATTATTACTTTCTTATAAATATGATTAATACACAATAGAAATATGATTATTAGACATTAGAAATATGATTATTAGACGTGAGAAATATGATTATTAGATATTAGAAATAAGATTATTAGATATTAGAAATAAGATTATTAGATATTAGAAATATGATTATTAGATATTTGATGATTGTTAGATATTACAAAGATGCTTATTCGATATTACTAATCCAATAAACCGATAATACGTCAGGGTCGTAGGGGTAACACATGACATCTTATTGACTACCTACGATGGAGAAAAAAGGGGGGGGGGTAGCAAGAGGCAGGCAAAGACACAAGTGGGACACATCCGCATAACTCTACTGGCAATATGATTTCTCTAATCACATATACACTTTAACTAAATATTTTTCATGAACATTTTTGCAAAACTAAACTATAATGCTTCAGCACACAGATTCCAGATCGTAGGAGTACCACATTAGATGCTTCAGCACACAGATTCCGGGTCGTAGGGGTACCACATTAGATGCTTCAGCACACAGATTCCAGATCGTAGGAGTACCACATTAGATGCTTCAGCACACAGATTCCGGGTCGTAGGGGTACCACATTAGATGCTTCAGCACACAGATTCCAGATCGTAGGGGTACCACATTGGATGCTTCAGCACACAGATTCCGGGTCGTAGGGGTACCACATTAGATGCTTCAGCACACAGATTCCGGGTCGTAGGGGTACCACATTGGATGCTTCAGCACACAGATTCCGGGTCGTAGGGGTACCACATTAGATGCTTCAGCACACAGATTCCGGGTCGTAGGGGTACCACATTGGATGCTTCAGCACACAGATTCCTACAGCGATTTCTATCTTCAACGATACGGATGAGTGAGGAAAAATCTTGTCCTGTCCATTACTTGATGTTGTTTGTCCATGTCTTTATTTTCCCTCCTCTTCTTCTCCCCTTCGACGGTTCCCTTCAGTGTTATTTTTGACAAGGAAACATGTCTGTATACATGTCCAAACCATGCTAGTTTTCGTCGTTTCACTTCTGAAAGCAACGGTTCTTGTACACCCGTATACATCTATATGTTTTATTTCTTACGTACAAGTTTGTCTTATGTTCCCTAAAGGAAATTCCTAGAATTTTTCTGTAGCATTTGTGCTCGAAAGCCTAAAATCGTATCTCCTTGTCCACAGTGAGTCTCACAACCATACAGCACAATAGAAAGCGCCAACGATCTATACAAATCATCTTTGCTCACTTCCTGTGGCATGCATGCCGGATCAAAGGGAGTATTTGCTTACTTATCGAGTTCCTGCAGTGCATGTGTGACGTAACACCTTGATATCAACTTCCTTGAGGGAATAAATGTTTGACATGAAACAATAGGCAGATAAAGATACAAATAGGAGGAAGATGAACTAATTAGTTTATTAGAGTGCACCCTAGGTCAAGTGACAGACAAAGATACAAATGATTGGAAGCGTTGAAAACTTCTTGTGTGTTGTAATTTGTATGTTTTTGACTTTACACCTCATAACCCCTTAGTCTGTTGTGTTCAAGTGAAACATACAAAAACCTGTGTTCTACGTAAGCACTATTGTTGTTCCGTTTCACTGCAGTATTGCCATATATTGATCATCTCACTGGGCTGTGGTCAGTGAATCGTTTTACATTATCCCTTAAATTGATAACAGTGAAAAAAGGTAATGTACGCGAAAATATCAATAAAGAAATATATTTGATATCAGCTGTAAGCAGATATTATTTTATTAGATTTTTTTTTGCGATATTGTATTTTCTGACACGTGTTCTACCAGCAGTGACATGTACAAGGTAATGTGAATCAGTCATGTACGAACTGAGACATGTCTTATTTTCCATTTACCTAACAGGGAGAATATGATAGGAAACAAATGTAATTGGGGCAATAGATGAACATATTCACTGACCCCTGTCGAAGAGCGTTGAACATGTTCCCTGACACCAGTCGCAGAGTTACCTGAGCCCTGTCGTAGAAGGTTGTGGGTCTTGTGGGTTATGTTTTTTTATATTATCTCGTTCATTTCGCTGGTTGGTTGCAGGTGACACATGGACGACACAAAGTATATAAGTAATGATCAACTTAAAAACACAATCACAAACATAAGATGGATGATTCTGATTTGTTTTGTTTCTGTTGTTAGGTTGTTTTGGCGATTGAATGCGGTTGAAATGACCCAGAAGCCATGCTGAAGTTGAATGTGTCAGGCCGAAAGAGGCAGCTAAGCTGTAAACCATGACACAGCGCATTACAGTCTCCGGACTATATCCAGATACCTGCAGGAGTTTGAGAACGAACGCGGTAAAAGAAAAGAGTAAACTAGTTCAACCAAGAAGATTGTTTGACATAGAAGATTAAGAAGGTGGTCTGACATAGAAGGTTGAGAAGGTGGTCTGACAAAGCAGATTGAGAAGGTGGTCTGACAAAGCAGATTGAGAAGGTGGTCTGACAAAGCAGATTTAGAAGGTGGTATGACAAAGCAGATTGAGAAGGTGGTTTGACGATTGAGAAGGTAGTTTGACAAAGGAGTTAGAGAAGGTGGTCTGACAAAGCAGATTTAGAAGGTGGTTTGAGAAAGAAGATTGAGAAGGCGGTTTGAGAAAGAAGATTGAGGGAGTGGTTTGACATAGAAGATTGAGAAATTGGTTTGACATAGAAGATTGAGCAGGTGGTTTG